>CM076569.1:56152270-56261691 GCA_034641835.2 Pinus albicaulis | reverse complement strand
GGTTGATCTAATCTTACTCTTTTCTTCCCCAGTGGAGTCGCCAAAATGTTATCACTTGGATTGATCCTAAGGCTGAAGGAGGCAATCCTGAGGTAACCTCAAACCAATCTTTAGACTTGGTATCTAGCCCTGCCAAGTCAGAGAGGGATCGCTCGATAGAATCACAGCCAATAAAGCTATATGGAAAGGATTTTAGGCTAGTTAAGGAAAACAAGGGATTTTGATTTTGAATTTAGGGTTGGGCTCACTGAATCAGAATTAGGTCAAGGGGATAAATCAAGGCCAAAAGGATTGAAATTGTAGAATTATTGATGGGGAAAGGTAAGCAAAATATTTGCACATGTAAAGAGTATTAAATGGTATGGAAAGACTGGTGAGGAGCTAAGGAAAGCATATAAATTTATTTTCCTTAAACTGGAGAAATTTAACAAATTATACTTAATTTCCCAAAACATAGCATAACGAAATATGAATTTTGTCTTTCAAACTTGAAATCAAGTATATAAGATATGTGAAATGACTTATGAATTAGCAAAAAATTCTTACAAATCAAACATAGAGAAGAAAAAATGTGTAAATCTCATACCACAGGGATCCCAAGTAAATAACTGTAAACTTCCGTTAATGTCCAAGCCAGAATGTTACTTGAGTAATACAAACTCTTCCACTGATGCCAACCATTACAAATACTGAAACAATACACCTTATAGACTTCAAAAAAACTTACTGTCATCCTCGGGGGTCGAATCCATGAGGTGAGGAATTCTTTGCACCAAAAACTGAACTGACTGCTAGAGATTAGGGAGAGGAGAGTGACTCATTCTTAACTTTTAGAACAGATACATTTGACCTCAAACAAATTATTTACCTAATGTATCTACCTTAGGTAAAAGGTAAAACATGATAATTACAATAATAACCCCTCATTTACCTAAGTGAAAAATATATCAGAGTTAAAACTTCAAAATTTACTGAAACTAGTCAAACTGTGAATTTTTTGGTAAATGCGCAGTGCCAAGACAACAAAATTGACCTGTTTTGTGGACCACTTAATTTGGAGGCCTTCCCTTTGTCCACATTGACCTCATGATATCTCATTGGAAATATTGTCCTCTCAACATTATAGATATGATTTTATTATTAAAAATGGTGTCCATTTGACCTACCAAAATCATGTTTTCCCAAGACTGGTAAACGCGCAGCACCAAGGCCAAAAAGAGGGCAGAAACAAAATTTTTTAATAGTTTTTGGCCTTTTTGAGGGACCATTTCTGCTCCAAATATCTTGAAAATTTCTGAGGATTATGTACTTGTCATTATGAACATTAATATGTTGAAATTTTACCATTTGGATGGCCCAAAAAAGAGCACAGCGCTAGTGGCACTACACGTTTAACATTATTTTAGCAGGATAAACTGTCCCAAAAAATCAAAATTTTCACCAAAGTGCCAAAAATGGAATTTTCTCTGCTGATCATGGTTTGGAGGCTTGGAGGGACACCTTAGCAAGAATATTTAGTTTTTCTTTCTCATTTGCCTCATTTAGAGCCCGAATCTTTGCATGGGCACGTTTAAGCTTGGCCCTTGCAATCCTGTTTCTCATGGCATAATGTTTCACCATCTTCCTCTGAATATCAGTGTCTCTATTTTCCTTCTCTATTAGGCTCTCCAAATGTAAATTAGGTTTCTCAAGCCAAGACTCTTTGTCTCCATCAATCTCTATGGCACGCAATTCACTTGGAGTAAGCTGCTTCGCCAATTCTGCCTCTTTTTTCCTTTCTCAGGCTAAAGCCCTCTTCAGTCCCATGGTCCTCGGTCTCTGTCTATGAATTTGATATTCCTTATCATCATTGTCCTCATATCTGCCTAAGGTCTTGTTAGCGCTCAAATCTACCTCAGGCTGAAATGAAGTAAACTCAAGGCTACATCAAACCACGCTCAACCTCGTAGCTAGCCCTACGAGGACAGGAGAGGGCTCTCTCCGTCAATCTCGAGAAAATGAGCAATAGGATGCGAGATGACTTACAATAAGAACTGATTTTAGGCTAGTAAAGAGATAGGAATGTTTGATTTTTGGTTTTTGGTTTTTCGCTGGAGTAATGGGAAAACAAATTTTGGGTCCGGGGATAAGGTCAGACCTTTGCAGAGTTCAAGCTGGGGCGAGGTAGGTGATGATCTTGATGCTTTAAATTGGATTTATGGATAGATTAGACCGACGAGGAGCTGAAGAGGGAAAAGAAGAACTTGGATCCTCTCCAAACAGCTGAAAACATATAGAACTAACCGAATTCAAAGGCTAAGCACTGTAAACAATGGATTCAACCTTATTTCACTCATTCAATTTAGTTCAGAAGCATAATGAAAGGATGGCATACATTAAACATGAAGAAACTTACAGTAAACAAAGAAGAAACACCATCAAGAACAGGACACCACAAGGATCCCAACAAGTGCCGCAAAACCCCTGATCTTTCCTTAGCCAAAATATGAAAAATATGTACAATGATATCAAAAGTATCCCAAGAGTCCAACCCGTAGAATGCCTCAGAAATTACAATATATAGATCACTCTAACACCTTTCCCCACCTCTAGGGGTCGAATTCCCTCTTCAGGGATCAGTTTCAACCAATTCTATTCATGGAACTACAATCTAGGCAACTAACAACTTGCCTCTAAAAGAGTGGAAACTGATCCATTACATGATTTTTACCCTTTTTGTGAGTGAATCTTCTAGAAGAGATAAAAATAAGCCAAAGTTACATGCCCAATATACATTTACATCATAAAAACCCAAAAATTCCATCCACAAGCAAAATTGGTCCATACTAGGCGAAAATCTGAGCTGGCAGTTGAAAATTCAGCAAAAATTTAAGTGGGTCGCTTTTGAGCCGAGTGGGTCGCACTTTTTCCAGCCTGAATTTGAGGTACTTCCCGGCATCCAAATTGAGCTCATGATAGCTCGTTGGAAAGCCCTGGATGTTGACTATCCAACCCAAGTGGAATTTATGAATTTGGAGCTCATTTGACCCTCCAAAACTTCTTTCTCCCAGAAGTACTTCCTGCTGGTGCAAAAGGTGGCAGCAAGGTGGTTTTCATGGTGTTTTTGAGCTCTTTGACCATCCAGATTTTGATGAAATGCTTAGGTAATGTATGAGGATGCATAAATAACCATGAAAAATCAAAAAATGCAAAAATTTCCTTCAGCAAGTGTCCCGAAAAAAAGTGAGCATATGAGTGCGAGACCCACTTAACTGAAAAACCTGTTTTTAGACCCAAAAATTTCAAAATGACAAAATTTTCTCCGAATTTGCTCAAATTCGGAGCGAAGGTCCTCCATCATGTATCTTGCCCAGTCAACGAAGCCTCGGCCAAAATCCGAAGTGGATTAGGCCTTTTCCGCTGTCTTAGTGCTTCGCGCAACCTCCTCTTCAGAATCTTCATTCTCGCTTTGCAGACATGCATGCGAGCCCAATAATGGCCTTTCATGTGACGAAGCATGTCTTTGTCTCTATCATTATCCTGTGAATGTACCTACGCTGATGAAGAAGGCGAGACCCCTTCCACGCCATGTGGAGATAGTACTCGCGCTGCTGATGAAGCCAACGAGACCCCTTCCACCCCATGTGGAGATAATACTCGTCGTGATGCTGCAAACAAAGCTCTGTGGCCTCTCTGATATGTTACCACTACTGGCGCACTGCTATGCTCCATCTCAGTACATCAACCTCAATGGTTGAGTCCCTGTCCTGCTCATATCCTTGCTCATAATCTGACTCTGTCTCTGACATGGCTTTGAACAAGATATTTGCAATATGTATACTGATATAGGTGTAGTGAAAGCAAGATTTTAATGTATTTTCAAAACCCAACAGATATCACCCATATACCCAAGTAACAAGGGAAAACCAAAATCATCATAGGGATGGCTTTGTTTTAATGGCATAAACACTATCTCTGTTTTCAGATTGCAAGTAGGTTTGACAAATGGTAGCGTGCAGCCTTTAGAATATTGGATAAAATTTGTCAAAGGGAACAATGAGTATAAGACCGTGTTTGTCAATGGGAAGTGAACAATGAGTATAAGACTGTGTTTGTCAATGGGAAGTGAGACACAATATGACAATGATCACCATGAAACAAAAGCCATGACAGTGGTAAAACAATGATGATGACAACAGTGGTATAACGAGTGTGAAGGCAGTGGGGCTTTGACAATACATGCAAAGGTAGATATATCAATCATACAAGGTGGGAAAATACTCACAAAACCATTCATATGTATTTAAAAACCCTGAGGAACAAATCTGCCATGAATGTAGGGTTTCACTTTTCCATTCAAATGTTTAAAGTCTTCAAGATACCACAACCACTTTAAAATCTACTGAGCAATAGTTTAGAACCTGTTTGAAGGCAGCTGGAGATGATTTAAATCGAAACTGGGCGCCCAACGCAATTTTTCTGAACTCTGTTAGCAAGTGGGTCGCATTTCCCTCAAGTGGGTCGCATCCACTTCAAGTGGGTCGCATTTCCCTCTTGCCACATAGTGCATTTTTCAGGAAGTTTTTGGAGGCCTTCCCGGTGTCCAAATTGAGCGTGTGATAGCTCGTTGGAAATATCTTGGAGTCTACTTTCCAAAACAAGTGGAATTATGAAATTTTGATTTGATTTACCCTGTCAAAAATCAAATCTCCCAACACTAGTCAAAATGAGCAGAATGAGGCTGCCTCAAGGCAGAGCGCTGTTGCAGTCAACTTTTGAAGGTCTTTCTCAACTCCAAATTGAGCTCATGATAGCTCATTGGAAAGATATTTTTGTCTAGTTATCATTTGACTCATCATGCAAGTCATTTGGCCAAAAATTCTAGGAGAAATCTTGATTTTCCCAAGGTCACTTCAGAGGTGCATTCAATTCTCCTGAGGCAACGGTATTTTTGACATTTCTCTAAAACCATGATACCTGTGTAAAAAGTGAAGGACATTTTTCTTCCTTGGCATGTTTTGGACAAAAACCTCTCTCAGTTTCCCAAATTTCATCTTTTATTGCTCTGAAACATCTTTTGAGTGAAACCGATCCCGATGTGTGGAACAAGGGATTTTGTCGAAATGAAGCGAAATGAAGGGGATAGGGGGATTCTAAATTCTTGGGGAAATTTTGGGAAGTAGGGAGGGATGTTAGGAAGTAGGGGAAAGTGGAATCACAGAGATTGAGTGAGGGGAAGGGGTCCAAAAGGACAAAACACAGGCCTAGCCTAGAAAATTGCCAAGTTGTGGCAAGAAACTAGGGTTTGTGCAAAAATGAGGAATTTGAGGGATCTCAGTGATGGGAAGTGTTTAATAAGGTATATTAAGGATAGGGGAAGGTGTGTGAACATCAGGATACAATTTTTTCCGATGATTTGACCATCCAAGAGAAATTACCTCCAAAACCCTAGGAGAGGGAAATGGACCTTACCAAGGCACAACTGAAGCATGAACAAGCTGTAAAATGACCCAATGGAACTTGACATGATGATGAAAAACCCTCTGAATGATGGCACACTCAGCTGAATAGTGACATGGACCGACATTTGGACAACTTTGGAAGGAGTGAAAGCAAACCCTAGACCTAATGCCTAGTGACCAAATTTTGCTTGAAGACTCATTGAAATGACAAAATTTGACCTTGACACTTTAAAATCACTTTGAAAGAGCATGTTTGATCACTGGAGGAAGGCTGCAAAGGTTGACTCTAACATTGGCTCCAATGGGGATGGTAGCTCCTTGGAGGTGCCAAGAACCGTAGAACTTTGGGAGAGCAGACCAGTGCCTTCATCCATTGGGCGATGGAATCATTATTTGAACGGATAACACAAAACCTTTGACACATTTATTGAATGAAAACTTGACTGAAAACTGAATGAAACTTGACTGAAACTTGACTCAAACCGACTCGATGGCAAACTGAAATAATCTTGAAAAAACTGACTCAACAGACCAAACACAAATGACTCATGACTGACTTAAAACAAGACTTTACAAATCTTTTGGAAAAAAGGCAGCAGTCCATCAAGATTTGGAATCATGATGACAACCACCTGCATACCAATGAAATATGTACAATCATGTATAATTGGCTTTCCAATGTAACCAATCCAGTAGATGGCTACACCCCAAATTTCTGCTCTTACTCTCCCTGAGCGGGCGGACTGATGAACCTGTAGGCAACTCAAAATAACCACTGAAACCAAAGCTTATGATAATGAACCAGGCAATATTTATCCTTTCTAATGTTTGCAGAAGAATGTTGAAGGGGTCTTGAAAATCTTGAAGCACTGGCTTATCTGGAGATCCAGCTGCAAAAATACTAGTATCCACTTCATTCTGATCTGAAAGGACAATTGATTTCTGAGGGATAGAAATGCACAAATCTGCCATCTGAGTGTTAGCTGTAGGTTCCTTGACCATGAGAAATTCTGGCATATACTCTTCAATTTCATGATCTAGGTCATTCTTAAACAAAAAACAATCTTCAAGGTTATTAAACATGACAGCCTTATCATCTTTGTGAAGGAAAAAATTATCTGTTTGCTGATCTACACAACTGATTACAAGACAGTCATCTTTTTCAAAAGAGGAAGAAGTTTCATCAACACTTTCCTGATTATGTGTGCACTGCAAATCTGCTGTAGCTTGGGCTGTAACAAGACCTTTCAAAAGCTGATCTATCTCATCTTCAGACAAAGGAGACAATGCCTTTTGTTTTCTTCTGCTTAAACAATAATTATCTTCATATGACAGGGCATTCAAACTATCATTTATTACTGAGTTATTGAAAGGAGCTTTATCACTTACTTGCACAAAGATCTCATTTTGATTTTCATGAACTGACTGGATTGCTTCTTCATGAAGGCTATTTTCTAATGATGGGCTGACAGTAGGACTGAGAACATTTGGATCCATTATTGTATCTTCTGCATCCCAGATGATTTCAACAGCAGAGTTCTCCTTGATCGGCTTCGGCACAAGATATGCTTGGTCATCATGATCTGAATCTGAATCTGAAGTAGCTGTCTGGACATTATTGCAATCTGCATTTAGAACTGGACTTACTTGCATGCTGCTGTCTTCTGTGGGAAGATCTGAAATGACATTCTCCCTTTCATCATTTTCAGCCATATGGCCATCAACCTGCTGCAAAGTCTCCTGAGCACCTTGATGGGTATCCTTTAGGTTCTCTTCATATTGCTGAAATGGATTCTCATATAGGGCTTCCATGATCTCATCATCCATGAAATTATCGTCTTCATAATATTTCTCAAGGCTTTCAATAAAAGTAGAAGCATGTTTGCAACAATCATGAACTAAATTTAATGATGGATAAGATACTTGATATCTTTCAATGAACAGGGCATGAAAATCCTTTAAACAGTAAATACAGGCCAGCGGAAAATTTTCATACCAAGATTGGGCTTCACCTTCCAAAGTGGCCAGGAATATCTTCATCAAGCAATCTTCAGGAAAATCCACCTTCAACTTGCGAATATGCATGTGAAATCTAACCAGATGTAAAGCAACATCTTTCTTACCATCATCGTTAAACATAGGTAGATTCCTTGACCAATCTACCTTGGGCATCTTATTTGGAAAACCCAGGATGTGATCTCGGCTCATGGGATCATATCTTCTCGTGATTCGGTCCATCTTGAAAATCTCACAGCTACTGATCTCCCTACAGTGAAGTCACCATGAAGCATTGATTTCTGGATTGTTTCAGTGAATGAAGTCACCAGGTGAATGATTTCAGCCTTGCGATGTCTGACTGCTGTCCACCATCAACAATCAGATCTGAACTTGATACATGTACTGGGGAAATTTACAAGTTAAATGCTACGATTACAAGTTAAACCGGAGATCGACTGAAGCAGCGTTTATCTACTTCGCTGATGCATAGCAACAGCGTTTCGAAGGCTACCTGGCGTGACTTCAGACTCCGTCTATAACAAGCAAACATTTTGAGTTTCTCCCCAGTATGGTCGCCACTATGTTAGCGCTCAAATCTACCTCAGGCTGAAATGAAGTAAACTCAAGGCTACATCAAACCACGCTCAGCCTCGTAGCTAGCCCTACGAGGACAGGAGAGGGCTCTCTCCGGGTCTATCTCGGCGGAAAATTTTCAATGGGGCTGAGATGACCGATAAGGAAAACTAATATTAGGCTAGTAAACTGATGGAAAAGGGGTTTTTTAATAAATAATTTGGTTTCTGGGCTGTGTGAGGCAAAGACAGCAAGAGCAGAGATTAAATAAAGAACGCAGATTATCTCCTGAGGCAAGGTAAGCATGAAGTTTAGCAATTAAACTGAGATAAACGGAATGACAAGACTGCTGAGAAGTCGACAAGGGCATAGAAGATGGATCCTTGTCGAACAAAAGAAAACATTAACTATGAATACTTCCTCAAGACAGAGCAAATAAATTGAATTCTGCCTTTCTCACTTAGAAACATTCAATATTGAAATGGCGATTAATGAACTGTGAACATAACGATGACATATGAAACAAAAGGAAAAACATTTGCTAAATTTCAAGCCACAAGAATCTCAAAAAACAGAGCTGTATCTCTTCATTAAAATCTCTGTCTAAGACTGTACAATAAAACTCTAATTTTTTCCTACATCAGCTCTCAGAACTTTCCCTCTCACTTTCAAGTGATTTTACAATACATTAAATAAACTATGAGAAAGGCTAACTAATCGATGAAAATAAGGGGCAGTTACATCAATAATCATGAAAATAGGAAAACTCTGCTCTAAAAGGAATAGCGCTGTATTTGTTTGTTGATGACCAATGAATTGGTAGAACCTGTAGCTGAATTTTCTAAACTGCAACTGAAGACCCAAAATGGACTAACCAATTCGATTTGCTTTGCTGGGATAATTATCTGCGCTTCTGGCTTCTGACTTTGATTGCCATGTTACATTTACCATTTGAAGATCTCTGCTAGCCAATGATTAAGAGACAAATATGGAGCGCAGATCCATCTGGATTGTTAACTGAAGTCATTAAATAGGAATCGAATTCTGTTATGGTCGATATCTTCTTTCTAATTTTGGCCTTTGACTATTTATTTCCCCTTACCGCTTTGAATAAAATCAACAAAAATAACCTTTAAACTAAAATTCTGCCGGTTCCAGCTGCAATCACCAGCAAATACATATTAATGACAACAAAATTCGCAATATTTCCATTATCCTGGATGCCCAAGGCAAAACAATCATTTGCTCTCCGAATGCCATCTTCTTATCTCTAGTTACAGGTATAGGCAGTCAAGATGCCTAACATAAAAGTAACAAGTCGAGAATAAACTTATAGCCTTCGTTGTCAACTACTAAAATGACTAGGCACATGGTCAAACGTTGCATGCCATACAAACACTCCTGAAAGTACCATCTTTCGAAAATCAAGCCTCTGCAATTTCAAATCACGTTAACCATAAGCTAGCACGCACAAGGAAATCCCTTGCTCCTCCACGTGTTTTGAAAAGACCACCAGAGCCAGCGCTAACACCAGAAAAGTACACAGATGTCACAATGTAGAGAACCAAAGAGAGGCTTGCATTTGCACTCTTTGTATGAAATATGGGGGTGTTATCAAATTACATCGCCATGTTTACGCCTTACAGAATCTTGATTTGATGACGGAATTTACTCCTCGTGCCTGTATCTCAACATCAAAATCATCACAACCATATTAAAAATCCATTGCACAATGATCAAAACCTGTTTGCAATTCATTGGAGTCGTTTTGGATGAAGACTGGGCGCACAAATGAAATTCTGGGTGCTGTTGCTCTGTGGGTCGCATTTGAGCCAAGTGGGTCGCATGCGCCCAAGTGGGTCTCACACTGTATGTCTGTTTTACATTCTACTTCATTTTGATTTTTATTGGTTGTATTAGATCTTTTCACTGATTTTGAAGCCATATTCTCCACATTTCTGAAAGAAAACAGTGAGGACTTTGGATTTGGTTCTTTTATTCCCACATTCTCTGAACTGCTAACTCACTTGCCGTCTATCCAATCCTGATGAAGCTGGAGCTGTGTTATATCGTACTCCAAGAAAGAATGGAAGAATGTGGTGGCACTGAAACGAAATCAGTGCTAATGTTGCGTTGAGGATTATTAAAATGGATCAGGGATGGAAATGGTAGATATTCAGAAATCCAACGCAATGATCACAGATTTGATTGATCATAGGCCACTGCACACTGCAGGATTTGGATGCTCATAGATAATAGACATGGCTTTGAAATTCCAATTTCATTAATCATGATAGAGCATAAAGGCAATTGCGAATGGTCTCAAAGCCAAAAGCTTGTGAACATAATCCTGGGATGAATTAGCCCGTCCAATTTTCAATCATATTTCTCAGTGTCACGTTACAAATGAGAATTTCAGCTTACCTTGAAGCAATAAAATTTTTGCTCTGCGAAGTGCATCTAAAGCCTCAGTTTGCTTACCTGCCTGTTTTAAAATCAAGTGCCTTCAACTTCTCTGCTCTGATATTTTCTTCAAGGCGTATCCTTTCTTCCTTTGAACCTTCGGTTTTGTCCACATTTTCTCGTGCAGTGTCATTTCCCAAGTTACCATGAACATGGCTAAATGTAGAAACCAAACCCTTATTTCTTGGCACTGACTCCTTTGGTTGGCATCTGGCTAAAAATACCGTTTTCTTTCCAGCCAATCCCTTTCAAGGCAGATAACAACTGGCGATCAAAAATATCATCTACTGCCTCGCCATCATCATTGCTGATGCCATCAAGTGAAGTGTGAGCTTGTGAGTTCCCAGCAGCTGAAGCCATCACAAGAAATGTTTCTCCAACCCACTAATTCATTCTTTCACTTGAATTTTCTGGATACAAATGAATTGACAATTGTGGAAATATATTATGTATGATGGATTTTGATCTTCGATCTGGAACCCTCTTTGCAATATTTGAAACTTTGATATTTCTGTTCAACTTTATTTTGCTTTGCCTCTGATTTCTGATGATGTTTTTTCTGTTTGTGCTTTTGCAGGGATAGGAGCTGGAGAAGCTGTTGCCATTTGAAGAGCTGGAGAATTTGCAGCATTTTGACAAATTACATATTCATCATAAAAACATATTTGATGACTTTCTTCTTCAAAACATGGTTTTGAAGAAGAATCAATCTCGCCTTATTTACGATGACATTCCTGAAATGAAGACTTACTGGACCTTCCTCTAGCCTACCTCTGAAGACTAAGAAAACTAAATATAGATACACATTACTCTTTAACGACCTTATCTTAAGGAGAAATGACCCTGGTGAATTTGATTGCAGCAGACCGACAAGACGGAGTCACTGTGCCTATCCAAACAGCCTGGCCTTTCTGGCCTCTCTTTGAGCTCTGATTACCCTTATCTCACTGATGGTTTTCTTTATCTCCAACTGCTGATTCTCTAACTCAAAATAGTTAATCACATTCTTTTTCCTACTAAGATTAGCTTGAATCTCACTAATCTTGGCATCCTTGCCTCTGATCAATGCATTTGTGATTCTGGTCGCATCCTCATCATCAAGGCCAATCAACTAAAACTCCTGCTCAGTTTCATATTTTTCCTCCTCCTCAACAGTGATATGCTCTGTAGCCTTTTCCTTGCCCTTGTATACCTACTTTGCTGATTAATAAGGCATGGCCCCTTTCACATCAAGTGAATAAAACACATCATATAGCCTATCTGATAGGTGAAAGGAAATGGCTCAATGTCAATCAATTTGGTGCCAACTGCCACAATGTCCCTTTCACTACTTGATGCTCTTGTATCATGATGTGATGTGGAAGGGTTGTGGAAAGGTGATGCAGAAGGATCAACATGAGGTGAATGGATGTGAGTGGATGGTGATGTATGAGAAACGGGATGTGATGGGGAAGTGGATACAGAAGGATGGGATGATGAAGGAACATCTAGCTCATGATGAATAGTTGCAGTGGTGAAAACCTCATTGGAAATGAAGGTATCCCATGGAATTTTTTTCTGCTGGAGTTGATTCATGACCACCATATTAATAAGTGAATGGTGAAATCGGCTTTGCATTTTCTGATTGTAATTCCTCTTTTTCCCAATGTAGGCCATCTTGTAAATATTGCGGAAAAGATAATAAGGAAAATGCAACATCCTAACTCTATTAAAATGCATAAGAAGATGGATATGATATCACTAGAGGCAGGAAAACCTTCCCTCATAAGTGAAATACTTCATTATTATCCTCATCATGGGCACATACCAGTCAAGAAGATGAGAAAAAGGGAAAATGAACTTGTTGTGATCTTTATACCTAGGTTTAAGGTATGGTTCAAAATAACTCATGTCCAGGTTTTCTTGTTTGAACCACCTCTCTCCCACACTAGGTATCCCTGTAGTAGCCACAATGGAATTAGTGGACATCTCAAATGTAAACCCGACAAGATTGACCTACTCGCCATGTAAATTGATGATGAATAGTCTTGTTAAGTCTTGGTGATTTTGGACTTGCTGCACCCTCTCACAAAAGTCAAAACAACCCACATGCTTAAAGAAAGAAACAATAAGAGGAGAGGCCATGAGTTCCCTTGTGGTGATAGGTTCAAATATGTTTATCTTCCCTCCCTTATGATCATTCCTCCTTGGCATTTGTGCCTCACCAACCATGCCACTATCTTCTTCTTTTGACATTTTCAAAACTCTGTTTTGTGAAACCCTAGGGTTTAAGTGAAATGAGTGAGGGGAAGGGGATGAAATGATTAGCTTTGAAAGGCGAAGGGAATGAGTATGAGTAAATGGAATGGGTGTAGTGACAAACTACATGAATTAACACCCTCAATCAATGTAATTACCCTTGTTTATGACTGATTTTCTTCTAGGATGATGAAATAAGGGTAAAACAGTGATGACAATCTTGCAATTAGGGTTTTTCTTAGGTTTCTTCCTTAATTCATTTAAAAATGTCCAAAATATATTAAAAATGGGTTATGGTATGCGCTTACCACTTAACAGTGCCTTGGAGGACTTTGGAAAAAAATTGAAGAAGTTTCAAACTTGTTTTGGTAGCTGTAAGATTCCACAGCCTTCTCTAGCTAGGCACGCAACACCTCTGCAAGGGCACAA
This sequence comes from Pinus albicaulis, assembly GCA_034641835.2. Lineage (NCBI taxonomy): Eukaryota > Viridiplantae > Streptophyta > Pinopsida > Pinales > Pinaceae > Pinus > Pinus albicaulis. The sequence goes on along the minus strand of CM076569.1, from coordinate 56,248,549 downwards.
TGCCAAGATTCAGGTGCATATTTCCTGTGGAAAACAAGTTGAAAGAATCGGTCAAGGGTACAGTGCCAACTCCCAGGCGCGCAGTTCCAGTGCAAACGCGCAGTGCCAAATGCTGAACGCGTAGCGCCAAGGAAACTTAGCATAAATTCACCCAAAAACTTAGAAATTTTTCCTTGTTGACTGCTTCTGATGTTTTGATAGGCAACAATGATTCTCTTGAAGTGTTTGATGAGATTTTATAGGCATATGAAATTTGATTTAACTTGAAAAACCCACTTTCTTATGTTTTGAAGTCTTCTTCCTTTTCACTAATACTCTTTGGCACTTTTTCATTTGTAGGTTTGATCAATCTGGATTTAGCTTTTCTTTTACTCATTTGAGGCTTGACATATTTCAGTTTGACATCTTTGGATTGAAATATTACATATAGTAGCATAAAATTACATTTGAAAAATAAAATAAAAATTACATAAGTGACTTTTTATCAAAATGAAAATTTTGATAAAAATGTCCTAAATTTGAAAATACAATCATTTGAAATATAATGAAACCATGATGATCAACCTTTGTTCAATCCCTCATATATGTGCTGACTTTGTTGAATGAAGGGAAGACCTTGAAAAATGCAAAAACCCTAGTGACCTAGTGAGACTTATTTTTTGACCTAATTTTAATAAAAGTTTGACTTAAAAACTTGCAAGTGAAAATAGAGCATTTTCATAGGTTTTTTATGCTCAAAGGGATATGGGAATAAGTCAGAAATATTATTTTTAAGGGATAAAATTTTATTTTTCAACGACAACCACCAACGGAGAAAATTTATTTCATGACCTAATGGAATGATAAAAAAATGATTCAGTATGGGACACCTAAGATGCACATGCAAATGTGTTTTGATCCCTAGTGGAAGTATATCAATACTGACACTAACAAAATGAAAAATTATTGGATAATACAAATGAAAAAACCACCTTTCTATATATAAAAGTCCATGGGGTCACAATATAATCCTAGCCGACCTAACAATAATAATGTAACAGAAAAATAATAGCAATATGGGGGTCACGTGGTTACAACAATAACAATAAGGGGGCTACACTAACAACAATAAGGGGATACACTAGTATTATAGGGACCTAACATATTTATATTTTTTCTATCAAATACAAATATAGTGAAGTATAATAAAAGTCTAAAGTGGTTTTAACAAACAACACTTAAAATAAAACAATAAGACAATTTTAGACTTTGTTGTAACAACTCGACTAAGACTGTGAAGAAGCATGCCCTCCCATACGTTGTCGTATTTTGTAAATATCTTTCACGGGCTTCAATTTAGGTGGATACCGTGGCTATATCTGCATTTGACCAGTAAATATAGCATCCTTGAGTGTTGGAAGCATATGAGTGGTTGTGTTAGATAATCATATAGGCATTAGAAATTGGCTATGAGGATTAACTAAGAAATTCCAATGGCATTCTATGTCATTCTTTAATATCTTTTCAATATTCTTGGTCTTTTTCTTGGACAATTCCTGCAATGCTTTGGTCAAAAATTCGATATCAGGTAGAGTTCGCTCGGGGAAGTCTGGAAAAAGGTTTTCCTGTAGCAAATTATCATTGATGGCTTCAATGAGGTCATTGGAGATGTCCCTTGCATTGAATATTGTTGTTTTTGAATGTTTGAGGCATATTTCCCATTCTCTAAAGACTATTTCCTTCTATGATTCCTCTATGCATGGGAGATCGGCTAATTTCCTTTCGGCTCTATTTTTCCATGTTATGTGGCCTACGATTTTCTCCTCATTATCATCAAAGAATTTACTTAGGTTAGATAATTTATCTACCAATGCATTAGTTGTTTGACACAAATCATGAATGATGGTTAATTTCTGACAGAAAGTGACATGTTGTTGAGCAAGGATAGTATTTAATTCTCCTGCATCCCTTTTAAACTCGGCTAATTTATGATTAACTTTTAGTTGTTCAATCCTATGTTGTAATTCCTGAATTTAAGCATTCCAAATCTTCAAATTAGAGTCATGTTGAATTTTAAGGGAATAAAATTTTTTCTGGAGTTCTGCAAGCTTTCCTTGCCATTTTTGAGCAATTATTTTCTTCTTATTCTTAAGAAATCGTTCCAAATGCATAATTATGTCATATTTTTCCTTCAAAATTTGGTGTATCTCGGTGGCTTTATCTATAATGGTAGTAGCATATGCTCCTGCCAAATGTGAGAGTCTTCTGAGATCCTGTACCAGGGTAGACTATGAACCTCTCCATACTACTTCAAAAGAAGTGTTTCAAGGTACTAAGGTTTGGGATTGATCAATATTTATTTTCTTTCTTTGTGTTTTGATGATGGCTTTATGTTGAGGACTGTGGAATATGTCAAGGGGAGGAATATCTTTAACCCTTAAAACAACCTCAGAGGTCGTGAATGCTGGTATGATCTTTATGCCATTGGTCTCTAAAAGCTTGTTAGAAGCCCCAATAGTAACTGGGCTCTTCTCTAAAATTTAATAAGTGTCTAAGACCTTCTCCAGTGATGGGGTCTTAAGATTCTAAGGCCTGGTATCTTTAATAACCTGATTGAACTACACCCATATTGTATCAAGCCTGTTATCAGGAAAATTTTCTTCATCTTGAGAAGAGGAGGAGGTACCTTCCCCTTTTATCTGGGGTATATCAGTGGTTTGTGTGGAACTAAAATTTATCACATCATCTTGATTTTTTCTTTCTTTAAGAAGCTTAAATAACTCCATAGGAAACTTAGCAATCCTTCTATCCTTGTATTAGTTGAATTGAGTTATCAGGCGATATACTGGGTGAAACAATTATCTCTATAAATATGAGTGAAATTTTAATCAACTAAGGAAAAATATTTTAGAAATATTTTTTAAATATTTGAAATCTATATTGATTAAAATAACTCTGAATAAAAAAAATCACTATTTTTTAAATATTAAAAACTTGTTATTGATGAAAATATTTATTATTTCTGCTAGCCCTTTAATCAGTTATAAAGACACAAATATAGAATTATAGAAGTATAGCGTTTAAGATAGACTTATTTGTCACTGATAAGCCATTTCTACCACCAGGAATCCATATCCTCGACAAGGTTACTATTTAACCAAATAGTACAAGTATCCCATCCACTCATAGTGATATCTTAGAGGCATTAACCTTTCATCATTTTAACATTTTTTTTTGTTTCTTGAAAGCCATTATCTTGGTTTTGTATCCAGGTGATGAAAATGCCATTCACAAGTTATAATGAAATTGAACAAGTCGGCTCATGATGAGAGCTCTTGTCTTACATATATAAAGCTATAATCCATTTTCTTGGTTTGGTGGCTAGTTATGATAATTTCAATACCATTAGTTTCCTATGATCATGGTAAGTTGGCTCATGATGAGACCCGTTATCTTTCAAGTTTTTAGATATTTTTGAATCACACTCTAAAAATGAAATATTAGTGGATGGGGAGGTAATATTTCTCCTTAAGAATTTTGGATGACAATAAAAGTCAAAAGAGGCTAAGACTTCAAAATAGCCTTTACTTTTGAAAAGATAATTTTCATGACTGGTCAAAGGATAAAGAGATCTTTTAGTATTTCAAGTGATAAAATATTTACAAATTATTGGATAATTTTTTTTCAAATATTATAATAAAGCAATGTCAAACTTCAATGTTATAATTTCCTTCTAATAACTTCTTCTTTAATTGATCAAACTTCATGTTATTGATGAGATATACCAATATGAAATCAATCCAAGTATTACTCAAAACTTAATACACTAACAACATCGATATGCACATATTATTATCTACGTATTTATAGCAGGACATGTTTTCTCAAGAAAAATATTTTTTAAGAACCAACCCCTTAACATGAAGAGTGTCATTTTTTCCTTGTAAATCTTGTAGAATAAAGGTTGATGGGCCTAGTTTCTCAATTATTTGAAATGGGTTGAGCCATAGTCTTTGGAACTTTATGTGTTAACCTTTTTCTTCATGGGTTTTATCCCATTTCAGAACTAGATCACCAATTTCAAATTTTTTATTTTTTACTGAACTCACATCAAACCAATATTTCACCACTTTTTGATGTTGAATATGAGCTTGTTTGGATTTTTCTCTCTCTTCTTCTAGCTTTAAATTTTGATACATTCTTCGTTGTAAAGGAGAGCATGGTTGTTCTTCTATGGACTGAACTAAGGCAAATGAGGGGAAGGATAAATTCGGAGGTAAAATTTCTTCTTTCCCATACACCCATTGGTAAGGGGAAGTTCCTAATGAAGCCTTATGTGTGATTTTGTCAACCCATAGAGAAAAAATTAGAGATTTGTGCCAATTATTTTGTTTGTCATCAATGGTTCTCTTGATTATTTTCAAGAGATTCGTGTTGGTATATTCTGAAAAATCCATTCCCTTGTGGATAATAATTAGTAGAATATTTGAGTTTAAAACCTCTCTTAAGGAAAAATTCAGTAATAGTATTTCCAGAAAAATAAGATGCATTGGAAAAAATAATAGCACTAGTTAAGACAAATCTGGTAATCCTATGTTGATCAATGAAGTCCATAACATTTTCAGAGTTGACCACCTTCATACGAATTGCTTCCACCCATATAGTAAAATATTCTGTAGCAACTAAGATGTACCTGTGTTGTTTAGAAGAGTTTGGAACAATCTCACCTATAACATTCAATCCCCATTATTCAAATGGTTGTTCAATATTGATTGGTTCTAAGGGTAAGGCTTGTCTTTTCTCTCTTCTTGAAGTTGTTTGGCATACTTTGCATTTTCGTACATAAGCATGAGAACATTTAAACAAATTAGGCAGTAATATCTAGCATGAAATATTTTGTGAGCAGTAGTATCTCCATTGTAATGTCCTCTAGTTTGTCCATCATGCATTTCCTGCAAGACATTTTTAGCTTTAGGTTTCTCAAGACATATTAGCAAAACAAAGTCATAATTTCTTCTAAATAAGACATTATCAATAAGTTTATACTGATTAGAATTAAGCCTCAAAGATCTTTTACTTTTGTAATTGAGTTCCACTGGAGCATGGCCATTTTTCAAATAATAAATTGAATCAACATATTGAGATTCAGTGTCAATAGGACATACCTCTAAAATTTGGACATTGTTACCTTAATATTCTTTATTTGAACTCTTAAGAGCTCCAGCTATTAATTTGCAAAAACATTGACCTTTGACTATTTTAGTTGGCTTTATTTCCAAATCATATTATTGCAAAGTAGTAACCCAATTAGACCTTTTCTCTTCTAATTATTTCTGAATGAGTAATTTCCTAATAGTTGGGAAAGGAACAATTACTCTTGTGTGTGATTTTAGTATAAAAGGCCTAAAATGTTTTACTAAGTTAAAAAATGCAAAAGATTATTTTTCCATATCAGAATAATTTAACTCATCCCCTTGTAAATTATAACTAAAGAAGGAAATAGGGACTTCAATTTGTTCTTCATTTATTTGAGTCAAAACTGCTGCTTAAGAATTTTCAGAATAAAAGGCATATAAAACGATTTTCTTAGAAAAATCAAGGGTTGATAATGAGGGAGCACCTACAATGGTTTTCTCTATTGATTCAAAATACTTTTTCTCAAATTTCCCCCATTTATAGATTGATTTCTTTTTTATCATAGCATGTAAAGGTAAAACAATTTGTGAAAAATCAGGAACAAATCTTTTCACAAAATTTATCCGACCAAGAAAAGATTGCATGAATTTTTTGTTATGAGCTAAGGGTATTTCTGATATTGCTTTGATACTTTCAGGATTAGTACAAATTCCTTCTTTAGAAACAATAAATCCTAGCCACTTACCTTCACTAAGAGCAAAGAATGACTTTTTAGGATTCAAAGAGATTCTGAACTTTCTACATCTTTCAAAGATTTGTTTTAGATCATGAAGATGATTAGTCCTCTTTCTTGAATAAATTGTAATGTCATATAAGTAAACTACAATAGATTTGTTGATCAAACGTTTGAAAGAAATTTACATTGCTCTCTTAAATGTAGCTCCTACATTGATTAATCCAAAAGGCATCTTTTGGTATACATATTTTCCCCATTTGGTTATGAATGTAGTTTGCAGTCTATCCTCAGGATGCACCAAGATTTGGCTATAGCCTAAAAAAACACCTAAAAATGAAATTAGTTATGAACCTACAGGAGATTGTAAAATTTGTTCCATCGAAGGCAAAGGGAAGTTATCATTTTCACATGCTTTATTTAAATTCCTAAAATCTAAGCAAATTATAATGTATCCATTATTTTTTTTTACTGGAACAAGATTAGAAACCCAATTTGAATGTCTGACCGGGAAAATGATTTTGGCTTTGAGAAACTTATTTAACTCGGTCTTAATTTAAGCTTCTAGGTTGGGGTGGATTTTCCTGAGTTTTTGTTGGATCGGTTTAACATCTGGCAGCATAGGTATGGTGTGTTGAATGATAGATGTGTCATAAGTTTTAAGATCATCATAACTCCAAGAAAATACGTCCTTATATATTTTTAACAAATGGATGAAATAAGATCTTTCATCTGGTGTAAGACCAAGGCCCAAATTGATGTTTTGAGGTGTATGATCAGATCCTAGGTTAAGAAATTCAAATCTTTATGTAGAGTTTTGGATTTTGTAATTAGTTACATTTTTGAACCTATATTTCAAATCATACAAGTCTTCCAATTTTACTGTAGTTTTAGGAATATTTTTCCCTTCAGAAGGCTTGTTTCGTTGCCTGTCATGCTCATCCTCATCAATGATTTGATCATAACAAGATCCTTCAAAGGTTAAAAAACGTAGGATGTCATTGTCATCATTAAATACATGCCATTTTGTTATGTTATCTGGAATTGAGGGGAGGAAAATTAACTCAATTGAAAATATAATGGGACTGAAATCTTCGGGTGGAATGAGTTTGGAAGAAAAATTGAATAGGATATCAGCACTAGAATTCTGTAATATTGGGACTGAAGTTATGTTGAATGAAGTGAAACGATAAGTTAAGTCTTGGATCAAATATTGGTAATGCTTAATATGAATAGAAATGTAATGAATGTTGTTTCTAACTTGTTTGATTACAATCTCTGATTCACCAAAAACTTTAAGATAGTTTACATCAAGACTAATATCCTTAAGTAAGCCTTGTACTAATGACTCATATTCAGCAATGTTGTTGGTACAAAAAAATTCTGATCTGCTTGCGAGCATAGTTTTTTCACCCTTAAGGCTTACTGGGATGCAACTAGCTCCCGCACCGCCATTATATTTTGATCCATCAAAGTAAAGATTCCAAAACAAAATATCATGATTATTTACAGGATTTTCTACAATATTGATACATCTAGATGAATTTGTTTGAGAAAATATTTCAATTTGAGATAAAACATAATCAACTAAAAAAGGAGAATTTTGTGCTTAAAATTTGCAAAAAAAAGATTCCAAAGAACAATTTCCAAGAACATTATTTGAAAATACTGTTGGTTCATTTTCCTCATCAAAATCAGTCACTGGATATTTCATATGTTTCTCCCTATCAATGTGAATTTGATTGGGTTTTCCATTTTAGGAAAGCCACATGTGTGACCAATCAGTGGCAAAGTAACCATGTAGTTTTTCATACCAGTCTCTACTTAACATAAGACCATTAAATTCAGGAATTTCTACAACTAATATATCTATTATTTGAAAAACCTTTGAATTAGAAGATAATATAATTAGAACATAATTCATTTCTCCCAAAATTCTGAATTTTTTGTGGTCTAATTGAAAATTTTGAACAAAGGACTCCTGAGGTGAAATCTTCAATTTAAGGCATGATGTTAGATGATGCACCAGAATCCACTAAACAGTTGTGAACATTCTTGTTGAAAATTTAAAAATTAAATAAAAAGGAATGAGTGTGGGAATTTGATCTCTCTCCCATTAGAATAGCATCAGAAGGGTCAATCTTATCTAAGGATACATTTGGAGGTTTTCCTTTCCCTTTTGAAGATTTTGTATTGACAGTAGTAGGTAATGGAGATGGAGGGATTACATTTAGCTCCTTGAGTAAAAACGTATTTTTGTTTCAACTTGATGAAATCATATAGGGAAATATTGGAATTTTTCATGTCTTCCACAATATTATACTCTATAGAATTAGAGGCTACCAAAGTTTTAGATGAAGAACAAGATTTAAAAGTAGTTGGCATAGAGTCAAAGGATGTAGAAATAGTATTTTTAACCATACATTTTTCTTTAGTAGAAGGAGTAGGGGAATTTTGTTTTTGACTTGATGTAGATGTATTAGCAGGTCCCATACTTCTAGTACTCACCAGTAGGGCTTCCTCTTCCTCTTCATTTTCTGAAGTGGTGAGAATGAAGTCCCATAAACCATGTGCTTCAACTGTTTCATCTTCGTGTGATTCTTTAGCATATAAGATTGTTTCTTCTTCTTCATCATCTTGATCAGATTCAGCATTTGATATAATGGTAGGAGGTTGTGATTGTGATGGTTGATTCCTTTTGAAAGATCGAAAGGACTTCTTTGAAGAGCTAGAAATCATTTTTTATTTATTTCTACCACTTCATTGGACATTATCTTCAAAACCTTTTGTAACCCTTCCAAATCGAAAGGATCTTTAGGGGCTTTCTTCTTAGATTCATCTTTAAAAGTGACTCTTTTGGCTTAATTTCTTTCATTGGTAGCAACTTTCTTATCAAGGGCCATAAATCTCTTTTATACAGATAGATCTTCTTTCATATTATCAAGTAGTGGTGTTTTATTAGCTTTATCTACAAAAATATCAATATTTGAATGAATATCCCTAATGTACCATTCAATTTGAACGTCAACACCAAGTTTGGAAGTTTCTGGGATTTTATTTAACAAATTGTTAAAGCTTGAGTTGAAATCTCTTATTTTCTCATTTGAATTGATCTTCATATTTGAAAAATCATCAATTAAGGTTGTAGTTGTTTGATCATATCCAAATTTAATTAAAAAATACTCCTCAAACATATCCCATCTAGTAATTGATCCAGCAGATAATGAGAAATAATAAGACCCTACAGATCATTCAAATGTGTAAGGAAAAAGTTTGACAACCCAATCTCATTTTGTAAATCCATTCAAATTGATGGCTAACATGAAATTTTGAAGATGTTCCTCCGCAGGGAGGGCATCATTAGGATTAAATCTAGGTAACCATCTCTTTAGATGTTTAGGAAGAGGATGTAATGGTGCTTCCATTTGAAATTCCCTCGGGTTATTCCATGGTCGATTAGCCATTCTTTGAGGAGTGGGTCCAGCAAGGGGTGTGCTTGAGCTAGGGGCTGTAGAAGGATTTAGTGTTGAATATGATGCCCCTCTAGTACTGGTTGTTTCTAAGGAAGAGGATTGAGTGGAAATGGGATAAAGAGGATGATAAGAAGAAGGTAGAGGGACTTAGGGAAGAAACGAGGTTGATGTTAGGTAAACATGACTCGGGGTAGAGTCAATGTTGACTAGGGTAGATAGTAGTGGTTTTGGGGCACATGGTTTTGTGCACCCATGGTTTTGGCCCATGGTATTACATGTAATGGAGCCTATAAGAGGTTGGGAATACTTCATTGTAAGGTAGGTCTGGAGGTGAGTGGTGAAGGCTCACTTGGCCGGATTGGCCAGGGTTTTTTGGCCAATGGTTAATGAAATTTCATTGGTTGGGTTTTTCCCCAGATTTGGGGTTTTCCTGGTTAAACATTGTGTTTATGTTTATGTGATTTGTTGTTGGGTTTTGTATGTGTATTATTCTCTTGGTAAATATTTTATTTCTGCAGTAATTCCTAACAAATGGTATCAGAGCCATATTTGGCTTCAAAGGGACGCTTTTGCAGCCAAGGGTTTTATTGGCTTGTGAATGGAGAAATCAATGCAGCCTTTTGCAGATCTGGCCATACGGAGCATGGTGTTTCTAGGAAATAGGAAATATCCAATTGATTGATTCCATGGGGAATTCCATGGAGGGTTTCTCAATGGATAAAGAGAACAATGGTGCTGCCACAACTCAGATCTGGCCACTAGTAGTGATAAGAAGTTGGTTCGAGAAATTCAGAGATGAGAGGATGTTTGCACGTGGATTAATTAATTGATGAACCATGTATCTGAAGAGAACTCCTAGAGGACTGGCGGTTACAGAGGCTGATGACCCATGTAATCCGGTAGATGGGTTCTTTTTATATGGACATTGATTTCATATGTACAAAGAGCAACAATGAAACAAAAAAAATATTATTATAATGGAGTTAATTTTTTACATGTAAATGGGCATACTGCTGTAAGACCTGGTATGGCATGTGTACCCCTGGGTAATCACTGGTAAATTCTGAGTTAGACCTAGGTGATAGGGGGGATGTCAAGTTTACAATTACTCTGGGTAAAAATTTGAGGGGGGAAGAGCTAGAGTGAGTGGGGTTGTCTCACTTAGCAGGTTTGGCTAGATTTAGTCAATAATCCCCAAGTCAAGTTTAAGGGGGGAATTGTTAGGTAAACATGACTCGGGGTAGAGTCAATGTTGACTAGGGTAGATAGTAGTGGTTTTGGGGCACATGGTTTTGTGCACCCATGGTTTTGGCCCATGGTATGACATGTAATGGAGCCTATAAGAGGCTGGGAATACTTCATTGTAAGGTAGGCCTGGAGGTGAGTGGTGAAGGCTCACTTGGCCGGATTGGCCAAGGTTTTTTGGCCAATGGTTAATGAAATTTCATTGGTTGGGTTTTTCCCCAGATTTGGGGTTTTCCTGGTTAAACATTATGTTTATATTTATGTGATTTGTTGTTGGGTTTTGTATGTGTATTATTCTCTCAGTAAATATTTTAGAAACACATTCCTAACGGTTGAGAGAAACATGATAGGTGGAGAGTTTGGTAAATCTCTCTAACTGAAGATTCTTCTTGTGAAGTGTATTTTCTTCTTCAATGAGTGGGTAATGGAAATTCATTTGGTTGGATTCCAAGTTTCTCACTCTTTGAGATCTAGTCAAAGCACGAAAATATTTAAAGGATGAGGAAATACTTCCTTCGAAAAACAGATTGGATAGCCTTTTCTCCATATAGCAAAATTCCTTTCAATCTCTAAATCAAAGTTTGCAGCTCAAGTATACATGTTTGGATTTGTCGAGTGGAGTGTGTCCTTTTTTTTGTTTTGGAACTGAGCTAGGAGATGAAGTAACTAAGTGAACAACTTCAGATCTAGAGTCTGGAGATTTGGAATGTGAAATTTAAGTTGGTGGGTATTTTGAGGGAGAATGACTCTTTAGATGGCCTTTAGATTTCAGAGAAGAATTTTTTCCACTCATAGTCTTATGGCCCTCCTTCTAGCACCAAAAATGTTGATGGCTTGAAATGTATGCCTCAACATCGGGGAAAACCACCCGGTCAAGACCTTAGAGCGGATCCTTTTTTGTTTGGATTGGTTGCTCTGACTAGGATTATGGGACCAGTTTCCCGTTTAAATAAAATTATAAAAGGATGAGATGTATATTTAATGGTTTTAATGTAACTAAGACTTTAAACATAATGAATACTTGAAATTAATATCTATCCTGGGATAGATTCTATATACATATGTGATCTAAAAAGGATTCCGTAAACAATATGAAAATGTAGATTATCAAACGGTTATGAAGTTAAAACAACGAATGATAATAGGTGTTAGTGAAGTGGGTAAATATTATTTAATTTTATTTCCCTAGCTCATAAGCTAGGGTTTGGGAGCCTTTACTGTGGCGCCCAGGCCCTCTTTAGCCCTAACGCCTGACCGTTTCATTCTCATGGGGTTTGATGGAGTCTCTAGGAGCTCACTTCCCAGTCATGAGGCCTGCGCCTTCGATCTTTGATAGCAGCGGGGACTAAGCGCCCTCCATCTGCATTTCAGCAGAAATTCATTAAAAAAATGGACTCGATCCCTGCAGTTGCTCTGCCTGGGGAGGATACTTGTAAAGCGGCGCTGACCCTGGCAGAAAGAGGCCTCATAGGCCAGTTTACGGGCCTATGGCCGTCCCCTAAATCCGTGGAGGAATGGACACAAAGAAACTGGAAACCATTGATAAAAGACGGCGTCAAGAGCTATTTCGTGGGCAAAGGGTACTTTGTTTTTGTGTTTGAAAACCCGGAAGACAGAAGCTTAATATTCAGAAATGGCCCCTACTTCATGGGGTCGCAAGGCTTGTATTTAAACAAATGGACTCCAAATTTCGATCCCACACAAGATGTCCCATCTGTTGTGCCGGTGTGGGTGAGACTCCCCCATCTGCCTCTTCATTGCTGGAATCAAAAATCGCTACAGATCATCGGGAACGCACTTGGAAAATACATAGATCAAGCAGTAAGAAAAGACCAGTACTCATGCGCCCGAATCTGTGTAGAAGTGGATCTCGAAGAAGGATTGCCTGAAGCGATCAAGCTCACGGTAGCAGGATGGACGCATGTCCAAGAGCTTGACTATGAACAGCTCCCCTTCAAATGTAGACATTGTCACGGACATGGACACTTTGCAAAGCACTGTAAGAAGCGAGCAGAGGAGCAATCTGACAAACACAATGGGGACCAATGGACCCTAGTCCAGAGAACAGCCCATGCAAAAAAAGATGTAGGAAAAAGCGCCGCAACAGGAGCTAGGAACATCCCCATTCCCACTCAGGAAACGGAAGAAATCTCAAAAGGAACTGAGGGAGTACAGATCGATCCATCGAACAATGCTCAGGAAAATGAGGACCAAGTAGAAGCCTCTCCTTCAAGCAATGAGGGAGGGGCTGCCATTCAAATTGAAGCATCCCAAGGCAGCCCCCCCAACCCTACCTATGCAGAAGTCACAAAGAAAAAGGCAGCTGAAAGCTCAGAGTCCTCAGAAGAAGAAATCCTTGAGCGCCCATCGAAAAGAGCTGGAAGGAAATCCCGCAAGGAAAAGAGAGAAGAAGAAGCTGAAAGGCTCAAAACACAAGGAAGCCAGTCCACGATAGAAATGTCGATCGGAAGAAATAGCAGGCCCAGGTCACCCAAGGGTGGCTCCACCCCGCTCTCAGGTAAATAATGAAGCTAGTCTCTTGGAATTACAGAGGTCTGGGGAACCACGCAAAAATAGAAGCAGTAAAGGACCTATTGAAGTCAGAACCTGCAGATATCCTCTTGCTCCAAGAGACAAAGATAGCAGGGCAAGCACTGCTAGAAATCAGCAAGTCAAAATGGAAAAAAATCTCAGGCAAAGCGGTCAGCGCGCGGGGCTCTTCGAGAGGACTGGCAACTCTTTGGTCCGAAGACAAATACCAGCTGATCAAATCTCACGAGACCCAACACTGGATATTCACGGAAATAATCCATCTTGCAAGTAAGTTGACTATCTCTCTTGTCAATCTTTATGTCCCTGTCAATTATTCTGAAAAAAGAGACTGTTGGAACTCTCTGGCAGCATTTCTAGAGCAAGAATCCCCCAACAATATTATCCTTGCTGGGGATCTCAACATTGTTTTGAAAGTCAAAGAGAAAAGAGGTGGATCCAATTCCAAAGATCCCATGGTTGCCACAGTGGAAGAGCTCTCTCAGCAATGGGATCTGCTAGATCTTAACCCAATTCAAGGACTCTTCACCTGGTCAAATAATCGAACTGGGGCAGAGCACATTTCTTCCCGGTTGGACCGCTTTCTAGTACAAACCTCTCTCCTCATGAACAAGAAGATCATAACAACAAAAATTCTGTCCAAGCTTACCTCAGACCACAAGCCAATTCTGCTCAGTATAGAAGACGAAGAGGATTTGGGTCCCATACCATTTCGCTTTTCTCCTCTATGGATCGAGAGAGAGGGCTTCTCAGAGATGGTGAATGCAGCTTGGGCCGCCTCCTTCACAGGTTCTCCCAGCTACGTTTGGGAGCAAAAGCTAAAGTCCACCAAAAAAGCATTGAAGGACTGGATCAAAAAACCAGCTCCCACCCCTACCACCCAAAGAGTAGATGCAGTTCTGGCTCTGCACACCCTTCAAAATGATATGGAAAGCAAAAACATCAATGAAGAGCTGTTGGAAATGGAAACAAAAGCCCAGAGAGTAGCCTTTCAATCATTTAGAAAAGAGGAAGAGTATTGGAGATTAAAGTCCAGAAGCTTGTGGTTAAAAGCTGGGGACCGCAATACCTCTTTCTTCCACCGACAGTATCGAGCTAGATTGTCAAGGAACCATATAGCAGAAATAAAGACTACGGAGGGCCAAATCTGCAAGGGATTTCAACAAGTCAAAGAAGCAGCTGAAATACATTTTAAAAATATTTTCAATTTGGACACCCAAGGCGAAGAAGTGGAAGAAGCAGAATTTATCACTCATATCCCGCCCCTCATCTCTCCGGAGGTCAATTATGATCTTTGCAAATCGGTAACTGAGGAAGAAATAATCAAAGTTATTTGGTCCATGGATTCAGATAAGGCCCCCGGACCTGACGGATTCACAATTCATTTCTACAAAGCATGTTGGGACATAATCAAATATGATCTTCAAAAGATGATTCGAGGATTCTTGAAAAAAGCGAAAGTAGGGGGCAACACCAATTCAACCTATTTATCTCTGATCCCCAAAGACACCAATCCGGAAACCTTCGCAAGATTCAGACCAATTTCGTTATGTAATGCCTCCTACAAGATCTTGGAAAAACTGTTGGCTAACAGATTAAAGCCCTTACTCCCAAGGCTGATCTCTAGTTCTCAAGGAGGTTTCGTGGAAGGCAGGCACATACTGGACAACGTCATTCAAGTGCAGGAGACCATACACTCAAGCAAGCAGAGAAAAGAGAAATGTATGCTCATAAAGTTAGATATGGCGAATGCTTTTGACAGAGTCAACAGAACATTCCTCAGTAAAGTTTTGCTCTCCTTTGGCTTTTCTTCCCAGTTTGTTAATCTCATAAAAGCCTGCACGGACAATCCATGGATAGCCCCTCTCATTAATGGCAGGCCAACTAATTTCTTTCAAGCTAGGAGAGGCATCAGGCAGGGATGCCCGCTCTCCCCTTTTTTATATATCTTAATGGCTGAAACTCTAAGCAGAAAACTTGAAGCAGAAAGAATGTCAGGATCCCTTCTGGGCCTCAAACCCACCAGCAGAGTCAACCCTCTGAATCATGCTCTCTTTGCAGATGATTCGATTCTTTTGGGAGGAGCCTCAACCAGAATAGCTAAGGCCTTTGATTCAGTCATCAGAAATTACTGCAAAGTCTCGGGAGCCTTGGTAAATGAAAGAAAAAGCGAAGTATTTAGCTGGAACACTGACCAGCAAGAGCTCAACAATATAGCTAATCTTCTTGGATTCAAAGGGCACTCCCAATGGGACAGGATCAAATACCTCGGGCTTCCCATAATTTCTGGAGCGAACAAGAGGTCGCTCTGGAGCGACATTATCAGCAAATTCAAAACCAAAATTTCTTCATGGGGAGGATTCTGGTTAACAAAAGGAGGTAAGGTCATATTGATAAAGTCTCAATTGTCTGCCTTATCAATTTACCAAGCAACGTTCTTGCTCGCCCCTAGAAACGTAATGGATCAGATCTCCTCCCTCCTCAGAGATTTCCTTTGGCAAGGAGGGAGGGGTAACGAAAAGAAACAACACTTGGTCAACTGGGAGCTTGTCAAAAAACCCATAGATGAGGGAGGTCTGCAAATTCGTGACCCCTCACTGGTCAACCTTGCACTCGGAAGCAAAATCTTGTGGAAGATGCTTAAAGAGCCAACGCATCCTGTCAGCGCAATTTTAAGAGCAAAATACACAAATTACGCAGCATTCAGAAACCTCCAACTGGGGTATACTGCAAATAGCACGCTGCTGTGGAAACTCTGTTTCAAGAGCAGCAAATTCTTCAAACGTTACGTGTACAGGATTCCAGGGAACGGTAAAAATACAAATCTCTGGCATGATCGAATAATGGGGAGAAATCCTCTAATCGACATTGAGGAGATCTCCGATCTGAGAGACTGGCTCGTATCTGCAGGCAAGCTCACCATTTTTGACATCTCGTCATGGGACCATCGCGGCGATTGGGCCGGTTGGGTAATCCACGACTCCCCTGCCAGGCTGCTACCACAACAAAACAGACTGCTCGAAATGCTGGAAGACGCTGCACCGATACATTGCTCCACGAAGGATCGATGGGGTTGGGGTCAATCTGGAGAGTACACAACAGCTGTAGGATACAGTGCCTTTCAGACTTCAAGGAACAGCAAGCATAATGCAGCGTTCTGGAAAAACATCTGGGAGCCTCTAGCACTCCCAAAAGTCAACTTTTTTTTCTGGACGTTGGTACATAATAAGATTTTAACAGGTGACAACTTGGCAAAAAGGAAATTTGCTGGCCCATACAGGTGCGTTCTTTGCAGGTGCAACGCTGAAACTGCTCAACATTTATTCATTGACTGTCATTTTGCCAAGGAAGTATGGGATCTCATGCTACAGGAATTCCACATGAACTCTCCCTCTCAGACCTCTGTTTCAGATCTATTTGCTGAATGGAGTCACCTATACCCATATCAAATCCCTCACAAGTCTTTCTGGCACAAAGTCTGGAATGCCCTTCCCAAGTTTGTTTGCTGGCAGATATGGTTGGCTCGCAATCAGATGATTTTTAATGATCTGAATCACACACCGATGCAAGTTGCTGCAAAAGCCAGAACTTTCCTCCTGGAAGCGGCCCAACAACAGTTTTACAAAGAGGACACAACGCTTCAGCCGGTTGAGAAGAGGTGGCTCGGTTCTCTTGAACCTCAACGCTGAAAGTATCTTCTCTCTCCCCAAACAGCGCCCCCTTCCTGGAGAAAGAGAGATCCAGATGCATCATTTCAGCACTGGTGGAGAGCTCAAAAGACACACTCTATCTTCTTCGACGGGGCGTCCAAAGGGAACCCCGGTCCCTCTGGTGCCAGAGGGATTATCTACACCCCAAATGGCGTTTCCCGAGACTCTTTCTACTGGGGTCTTGGTCTGAAGTCCAATAATCAAGCGGAGCTTCTTAGCCTCCTCAAAGCCTGTCAAATTGCTAGAGAGAAAGGGATCAAAGATATACAAGTATTTGGATACTCGGAGATCCTCATCAAAAAACTGAACACTGAAGAGCAATTCAGAAATGCAGGCCTCAACAGAATATTGGAAAGACTGAAAAGGGTCCTCTCAGCCTTTGCTTCTTATAAATTTTATCACATCCTCAGAAGCTCAAATAGTGAAGCTGATTTGATGGCCAACAAGGGGAGCGCAACGCAGAAAGGGCTGCTCTTTATAAATGAGGAAAGAACTGTAGAAATGCCTTGTTAAAGTCAAGTCTTAAAAACAGCTACTGCTGAAAATCTATGATGTAATCAGGGACGCTATGGCAAAGCCCTGCTCTCTCTTTTTCTCATAAATAAAAAACACATACCCGTTAAAGTTAAAAAAAAAAACAACAGATGATAACTAAATTGAATTAAATAATTAATTAAATTTGTTGATAAAACTTATCACATATATATGATTTCGTTATTTATACATATACCATATAATTTCAATCACTCAGAACAATAGTAAAAGATGTATGATTGTTTGCAACACATATATGATAAATCAAACAACCATTTAACTCTTAAGCAAAGGAAAAGTAAACGGATAATAGTACCTGATATATTGTAACTCTGCTCATTAGAAAATAGTAGTGGTTAAACCTTCTATTAAGATAACTTAAGTTATAGTAATGCAAACAAAATCTTTCTTTCCAAAATTCAGAACCCCTTCTCCATTACAATAAAGGGGATTTATAGTTTTACAATAAAATGCAAATAAAGTAAATACAATAACAACTTAAAAGTGGTTCCAACAAACAACTATAAAATTAACAATAGAGGTATCTTTAGTAATTGTTGCAACAAATTCTTTATTCCTGAGAATAATATTTGTTTCTCCATTCGCTCCCACAGTTCACAGATATTTGTCATATTCTTTAATTCTGGTGGATCCCTTGGTCGAATCCATATCTGACTGGTGCATACAATGTCCCTTAATGTTGGCAACATTTGAGTGGTAGTTCTAGAGAGGCAACGAAACATTAACCACTCACTGTGTGGTTTGACAAAAAACTATCAATGACTTTCCAAATTAATTTTAGTAATTTGCTCTATGATTTATGCCCATTCCTTGGATGCCTCCTTCCACATTCTAGTAAGTGGTTTGATCTCAGGAAGTTTTCCTTCGGGACGGTTGGAGATAAGGTTAGCTTGTAATAAGCTACTAGTAATCAATTCAATAAGATTATTTGAAATGTTCCTTGCTTGGAAAACTGCTGCTTCCACCTGTGTGAGAAAAATTTCCCATTCTCTGAATAAAATTTCTTTGTGTGACTCTTCGATTCGAGGAAGATTGGCTAATATTCCTTCTACATTATCTTTCCAAGCCAAAAAGTTGGCAATTTTATCTTCCACGCCATCAAAATAAGTCCTCTTATCATTTAGTTGACCAATAAGGGAATTAGATGTATTGCACAAGTCATTGATAATTCCCAATCTCTGACAGAAAATAACTTGTTGATAAGCAACAGAGTGTTTAGCTATTTTTCTTCTTTCTTAAATTCACTTAATTCAAGATTGATATGTAATTGTTCAATCTTACTTTGAAGTTCCTGTTCCTTAACATCTCGAGCCTGCATATCAGTTTCATATTGGACCATTAGAGCATCAAAGGTGCTCTGCAGTTAATCAATTTTCTTTTGCCATTGATCGACAATATTTTGCTTTTTGATTTGAAAAGTATGTTCTAAGTATATAATATTGTCTTCCTTTTCCTTTAAAATCTATTGAACCTTTGTAGCTTTATCAATTGTAGCTAAGGCATAAGCACATGTGAATTGGGTTAGCCTACCCAATTCCTCTGTAGGGATGGTCTTGGATCCTTTCCATAGCACATGAAAAGATGCATCTTCAGGTATTAGAGCCTAGGATTGATCTAGCTTTCTTTTCTTTATTTGCCTCTTCACTGCAAATTTTTGTTGAGGATTGTAAAAGATATCTAGCGGAGGGATTTCTTCGACTTTCAAAGCAACTTCTGATGTTGGAAAAACTGAGATTATTTCAATCTCCTTTTATTGATGAAACTTTTACCCCAATTGGTATTTGCTCAGTTCCATGAGTTTTTCCCTGTATTGAGGTACTCACTGTTTGGTGCTGTCCAGTCTTTAAGGCTTGATTAAACTCCCCCCATATTTCTTCCAGCCTTGTATTAGGCTTAGTGTTTGTTGCTTGGGCAGAAGAATAGGTAATTGCTTCTATTGTCTGAGAATTTGAAATAGACATTGTAAGATCAACTGTCGCCTTTTCCACATGAATTGTTTCTTCTAGGGAAATTCTTAACGAATCAAGAGGAACTTTCTGCAATCTCGAGGCCTTGTACTGTGTAAATTGTACAATTTGTTATGTAGAAATTTTCTGTGTTGCTTGCTTTAAAACCATTGAATATTTAGGAACCTTTTCAATTAGAGCGTCAAACATGTCCGTCTCATCAATGAATTATCTAATGCTCACTGCTATTGTTACCTTTTTTACAAATTGATTAAGATCATATTGTCTATTAGGAATGGTAGGAAAACCAAGCTCCTGAATTTCTTTGATTTTCAGAAGAGCATGTTTGTAATTATCAAGGGAAAAAATACCACACTAGACAGGGAAAGTTTCCTACAGTTTGATAGGTGATTTTCGTGGCTAAGAGCTTGTCGAGTTTAAACAAGGGAAAAACATGAGGATCAACTATAATTCCAAAAAATTGAATGTGGGTAAACAATTATTCCCTGAACCATTATCCATTTAGTTCAAATCAATTTCATTATATGAGGAAATCCGAGGAAAATTTGTACCAAAGATAACAATATAAATGGGCAGAATGACTCTATGATAGATTTTGTAAAGACGAGGCTAGTATTTTGTATCCCATATTAAATCATGATAAATATGGATTACTGTTGGGTATTCTATGGTACATTTCGAGCCCATAGAGGGAAAATCCATGGTAAAGCATAGGGAATCCATTATATATGCACTCATATAAAAAGGAGGAACCATATTCTCATAAACCTTGTGTTCACTTCTAAAATAAAGAATATTTGTAGCTAGGTTGTCTGAAAGGATAGTTCCCTAGTCCATAATAAAACCTTTCGAAGTCACATCAATCAATGGAGTCCATTGTTTAGTAAACTTTTGGGTATTTGGGAGACCAAAAAGCCTACAAATCCCAGCATTTCCTTGACATAAAGGAGCATCAAGAGAATTAACAAGGTACTTACCTGTATCTTCCCTCTTATGCTTGTTTGAATCTATTATCCATGGTATGATTGGTTTTGATGTATGGTCATGCTCTTTCATGAATTTCTCAATGAATTCTTTGTTATATTTGGTCTGCAGACCAGGTAACTTGTACATTCTATTGAAGTAATTCCTCGAGAATGAACCAATTATTGTATTGTTTTCATTAACTATTTGTCTATTGACAATTCTTAAATTCCTCAACGACCCATCGAATCATATCTATGTAGGGAAAAATATTTGGTCTGGATGCTATTCGGTGAAGGAAGGAATTGGCTAAATCTGTATAGGTAGTTTCAGAACTAGAAACAGAGTCGTTTTTTGTGACTGTTATCTGAATAATAACAATATTTTTCTCTTCTAAGTATTTATACATATCTTCCCATGAGGAATGTGTTGTATCTTTAGTACAAACTATATATATAAAAAACTCGGCAACTCGCTCATTTCTTCAACAGATTCTACTGTAGGAGCAAGAGGTGGTTGTTGCGTTGCAGTTTTCTTCTTTCCCTTAGTGGATTTATACATATCTTCACTATTTTGATGGTCAGAATAAGCTTAAAAATTAGAGAGCGCACAGTAAGTGATAATCCTCAATTCACACAATCAAGCGAGAAAGACATCTTTGATGATAATTGATTTAAATCGATTTATTGAAGATTTTGATAGAACCAAGGCAGAATGATTGAAAATGATTATGCTATCAAAAACCATAAATTAACTGCTTTCTATCATTAAATTTGAATATGTGGGCTCACATGGTCTTGCCAGCTTAGTGTATCGAAGGAATGTTTTTAGAGTAATCCATCAGAGCACTGTTTAAAACTTATGATAAACGAAGTTCCGACGAGGAAAAGTCTCGATTATAACAGTCATAGGAGGAAGGCGGGAAATGATGTCAGAGGTTTTCCATCGTCAATGGATTCATTGGGGGTTTTTAATATTGACTCCATATATGAAGTTCTGATGAGATAAGCAGATAGCAGAAGTGAAACTATCGGAGGAGGAAGATATAGAATATCAGTAATGGAGCTATTAGGACCAATATATCATAATATGTTTTAAGGCACACTTATAAAAGTTATGATGTTTTGAAGCTTCAATATGACAGGTGGACTTTGTGATCCAACGATTTTCCTATCATATTCTTTTTATTTCAAGTTCATTTTGGATTATGACTTTATTAAAAAGAATTGTTGGAGAAATCTTCATTGGGGGCTACTTTAATCGTAACATACTCTAAAAGAAAGTTACAATGTTTTCTAACTCCGATAAGGATCTTCTGATAATACACTATGTTGTAACATTTTTTGTTTTGATAAGTCAGAAATAGTATAAGAAAATGAATAATTAAAAACTGCTAAGTTTGGATATGAATAGATAAAAAAAAATTGTTAGGACTCATGCAAAATAATTTATTCATACCAAAAAATGATAGGATTAGATGTTGTAAAAAATGAAGGCAAAAAAATTGAAAATGATAGGCATAGTTTCAAAGTAATAAATGAAATAAATTTCTTAGTGTCAATAAAAAAGAAAGATAAATTTGTGTGCAGTTTGTTAGTATGCCACAACCAAAACAATTTGTTTTTGGTCATATAGTTTAGACATGATCAAGAATATTTTAATTTATTCATTAGATTAAGAAATTTAGTGGCTTCTCCCCGCTGGGGGTGTCCAATCACAGGGACAATTGGGCATCGGACAGTTAAGGCTGGACCATCCCTCAGACACGCACCTACTGGCTCACCACCCTCCCATGCTAGAGCGGTAATGGGCCTCGGGGTAGGTGATCCTACGACAACAATGATTGCAGTTAAGGGTGCAACGGACGTGAGCCAACCCATTCGATATCCGCGACCGATGGTGAAGGTTGGTGATTTGGCTTTCACAGACGAGCAGAAGCTGGCTCTCAAGCCTTGGCTTGAGCTTCACCGAAAAGAGATGAGGTCGATGCAAGTTCAGTCGAGTAGCAATGGCAGGAGTTTTGCAACTGGGAGGAATCCTGACAAGGACAATATCACGCTGCACCAAGAGATGGGAAAAGGCGGTGAGGGTGAATTATCAATGGAGTGAGCATTTCTAGATGGGTGGTTATAGTGTTCAACCCGGGTCCATAAGATAATCCGCGGATTGCGCAGAAAGGGGCCTTCACTGGCCAAGCCCCAAGGTGGTTCTACCTTGGGCTTACTGAGCACTCAGGCTCTCTTGCGACTAGCATCTGTGGGTGGTGGTGATTTCTCACCTCACTTGAGGGCAGTGTTGTGGTTGGTGGCAGTATTGTGTCTCTCATCCATGACGCTCGGGGCATGGTCAGTGATAAACTCCGCTAAGGTTTCAGGGACAATGCGTGGTTTTTAGAGGTTGATGGACCTGTAGTGACTTGGTGCTACAACCTAGCAAAGGGTGAGGGAGTCGTAGACGAGTGCATGACGCACGAGTGAGGCCGGGCACAATGTTAGGTACCTATATTACTAGTATAGTCCCTTATTGTTGTTAGTGTAACCCCCTTATTGTTATTATTTTACCCATGTAACCCCCATATTGTTATTATTGTGCCCTTAAATTATTAATGTTAGGTCGGCTAGGATTACATTGTGGCATCATGGACTCCTATATATAGAAAGGAGGTTTTGTAATTTGTATCATCCAAGAATTGTTCATTCATGTAATGTATTGGAGGTTTCCCCCTTGAAGTGGCTTATTTCTAAGGCATTGATATCTCTTTTCTTCTATTTTTGGAGCTGGTTTCACAATATTTGGTATCAGAGCTTTGGATTCTAGGGTTTCGCTGCTCCAAACAGGTCATCATGGAATTTTTACTATAATTTTTTTTCTACGAAGTTTCAGAAGCTAAAATATTTAGAGCGCGAATCCAAAATCCCGAGGAACATCGTTGAAAAATTTCAAAGCTTGGTTCACAATATTTTCGGAGATATGATTTGTGGAAGTTAGGTCTTTTTCAGGCTCCCGAATTTCATCTCAAAGAGATGATCGTGGGAAAATATTCATAACTCTCTCTCTGAGCATTGGATTGGAATTATGTAAGAATTGCGTGGAAGTACATAGATAATACTTTCCTTTCTATAAATTTCAGAGTCAAAGGAGCAAACAGTGACACGTGGCAAGTCGTACAAGTTCGCTCTACTGAACTAGTCCATAATTAGGTCATTGTGGGAGATTGGACATAACTTTGCGTTGAAGAATCCAAATCAAGTCAGACCTGTGGCATTTGAAAGAATCTTCAGAGGAATACTTCAGGGCTTAATTTCAAATATTAAGGATCTGCAAGTATAGAGATAAATCAATTTCAATATCGAGCTCCTCAAAAGCAAGTAAAAGGTGTGTATTCTTTTTCTTTTTCTTTTTCCGAATTGCATAAGTCACGTTTGAAGAATCAAGTTGAATTGATTCCAAGGGAATATTGTAGAATAGATATCAGTATTGGATTCTAAAATGTTCCCAAAAAAGAATTCAACGCCCATTAAGCCTTTAGAAGGCTCTACTATGACTCATGAAGATGAAGAATGACAACATGGCATATCAAAATTACAAGAGCAAGTGCAACAAATTTTGCTCTCGCAAAGAGCAACAAAAAATGACATGGAAGTTTTGAAGAAACACGTGGAAACTAAGATGGATGGTTTGAAGAAAGGCTTGGAATCTAAGATGGATGGTTTGAAGAATGGCATGGAAGCTAAGATGGATGGCATGGAAGCTGGCATGGAATCTAAGATGGACAACATGGAAGTTAAGATATAAAACATGAAGAATGATCTAAAAGAAGACATGGAATGTTTGACAAAGTTGATACCAGAAATGCTTCCTAATGGTGAAAAGATAGTAGAGGAAACTCATGACGAGAACAAAATAAATGTTAATCGTGATTTCATAAACTCTAATGTTGGAGGGAAGAAGCACCATATTCCAAAAATGGGTATGAGGAAGTTTGATGGAAAGGATCCTGTAACATGGATACTACAGATGGAGCAATATTTTGATCTCAATAATGTGCAAAATACACAAAAGGTACTCATTGCAACTTTACATTTAGAACAAAATACATTTGTATGGTATTGATGGCTTTGCTCTCGTAAAAAAATTGTCACTTGGTCAATTTTTACGGAGGAAATGATAGCACGTTATGAGGATACAAAGAGCAACACTTTCTTTAGCCAATTGATAACTCTCAAACAAAAGCGTTCAGTGGGGGAGAACATTGAGGACTTCCAAAAATTGAATATAAGGGTAACCGATATTCCAGAGGAACACATGATTGATCTCTTCATAGGTACTTTAAAGGATAACATCCAACATGAAGTTCATGTTTTGGAACCTGATTCATTGGAGAAGGCATTCAGGTTGGCCAGAAAAATTGAATGTAAAATTATGGCGAAATTGAAGCCTACCACTCACTTCTATAAAGAGGGAAGTGTTGCTACTCCTAGATTTGCACAACCTACAAGGTTGACACCACAACAATTGGAAGAAAAAAGGACAAAAGGGATTTGTTTCAGTTGTGATAGAAAATACGCTAAAGGTCATAAGTGTGTTGAGAAGAAATTATTTTACATATATTGTGAACAGGAAGAAGAAAATGAACAAGAATATTCAAAAGAAGAGGGTATACACCATGAACCAACCCTAGAAGAGGAAGAAATGAGTCCAATCATATCGTGTAATGCATTGGCAGGAAATACCACTCCTCAAACTCTCAAGATTGAACGACATATCAAGAAGAAAAAGGTAATAGTGTTGATTGATTCAGGTAGTACCCATAATTTTATTCATTTTAAGGTAGCCAAGGAATTGAATTGTTTCCTATACCTAGCACCAGAATGTCAAGTGATGGTTGCAAATGGAGGAACTATAAATTGCCGTAATATAAAGCAAACCATGGGGGAATATGTATTGAATTGTCCAATTCTTTCCATTCCTATGGGAGGTGGTAATGTTGTACTAGGAGTGCAATGGTTACAATCTTTGGGGATCGTAGCTTTTAATTTTCAAGAACTTTTCTTGAATATTATTATTATTATTATTATTTTAATGTCATGAAAAAGCTTCTAAAGAAAGAAAAACAAGGTGTAATTGCACAATTATGCTCATTAGAAGTTCCAACATCAAAATCATCTATTTCTGCAGATCTCCAACAAGTCTTGGACAATCATTCCAAGGTGTTTGAAACTCCCAAAAGACTCCCACCTATTCGTGATCATGATCATGCTATTCATTTGATTCCAGGAAGTATTCCTCCAAACATCAGGCCTTATAGATATCCTTACTTCCAAAAGAGCGAAATTGAACGTATGATTGGAGAAATGTTAGAGGCAAGTATAATTCAACCTAGTCAAAGTTCTTTCTCTGCTCCCGTAGTATTGGTACACAAGAAGGATGGATCATGGCGAATGTGTCTGGATTATAGGGAGCTCAATAAGCTCACCATTAAAGACAAATTTCCCATTCCTGTGATTGATGAATTATTGGATGAATTACATGGAGCAATTTATTTTTACCAAGTTGGATCTTCATTCAGGATATCATCAAATTAGAATGAAGACTGAAGATATTCCAAAAACAACATTTTGAACTCATGAGGGTCATTATGAATTTTTGGTCATGCCTTTTGGCCTTACCAATGTACCTTCTACATTTCAAGGGTTGATGAATTCCATTTTCAAACCCTTCCTTAGAAAATTTGTGCTAGTATTTTTTGGTGATATACTAATCTACAGCAGGTCTTGGAAGGATCATGTTGAACATGTTGACAGGGTGCTCAAACTATTGCAGGAGAAACAATTATATGCAAAAAAATCCAAATGTTTCTTTGGAGTACAAGAGGTGGAATATCCGGGTCATATTGTATCTCACGAGGGTGTTAAAGTAGACCCTAACAAAATTAAAGCCATTAAGGAATGGAAATTCCCCACAACCATAAAGCAGTTGCGAGGATTTCTCGGGTTAACAGGGTATTATCGCAAGTTTGTTAAGATTTATGGGAGAATAGTAGCACCTCTAACAACATTATTGAAGAAAGATGCATTTTCATGGACTCCTGAAGCAACTAAGGCCTTTGAACATCTTAAAGAGGCAATGTGCCTAGCACCAGTCTTAGCTACGCCAGACTTCACAAAAACCTTTATTGTGGAATGTGATGCCTCAGAAAATGGAATTGGTGCAGTTTTAATGCAGGAAGGAAGACCCATTGCTTTTGAAAGTCGTCCAATCAAAGGAAAGTATTTACAGAAACCTATTTATGAGAAGGAAATGTTAGCAATACTGCATGCACTAAAGAAATGACAAACTTACCTAATGGGAAGACACTTCAAGGTAAAAACTGATCATGATAGTCTTAAACACTTTTTGGAACAAAGACTATCTTTAGAAGAGCAGCAAAAATGGGTCACAAAGATGTTGGGTTGTGACTTTGAAATAATCTACAAAAAAGGAAAGCTTAATGTTGTTGCAGATGCACTCTCAAGAAAGAATGAAGAGGTGGAAGCATTGCTTTGTGCCATTTCTATTATCCAACCAGATTGGATAACCGAAGCAAAAGATGAATGGAAGAAGGAAAAAGATGTATGGACACTCATTCAAAAGTTGCAGCAAGATCCTAGTACATCTGATACATTTAGTTGGAAAAATGATTCCTTATGGTACAAAGATCACTTATATCTTTGTAAGAATTCCCAACTAAAACAAAATATTCTTCTGGAATTGCACACTTCTCCTTTAGGAGAACACTTAGGATTTTTAAAAACTTACCACAGGGTGAAGAAATAATTTTTTTTGGGATGGCCTTAAATCTGATATTCAAAATTTTTTGGAGGAATTTTTGGTTTTCCAGCATAATAAAGTTGAGACAATTAAGACCCCAGGACTTCTACAACCTTTATCCATTCCAAGTCAACGTTGGGAGGAGATTTCAATGGATTTTATCACAGGTTTACCTAAGTCCGAAGGGAAGAGTGTCATCATGGTGGTAGTTGATAGACTTACCAAGTATGCACACTTTTGTGCATTATCTCATCCATTTAAAGCAAGTATAGTTGCTACTACATTTATGGACAGAATTCAAAAGCTACATGGAAGCCCAAGGGTTATTGTGAGCGACAAAGATCCCATTTTTACTGGAAAATTTTGGACGGAGTTATTTTCTTGTTTGGGTACTAAATTAGCTCATAGCTCATCTTATCATCCTCAATCTGATGGTAAAACTGAGATAGTAAATAAATGTTTGGAAGGATATCTTCGTTGTTTTGTATCTGTTAAACAAACACAATGGGTCAAGTGGTTACCTCTCGCTGAATGGTGGTATAACACTTCCTTCCATACTGCAGCAAAAATGACCCCATTTATGGCACTTTATGGATATCATCCACCATCCATCACATCATCTTTAAAAGAAAATTCGAAGGTTCAAGCAGTGGAAGATCACATCGAGCATCAGCAAGAAGTTCTCCAACTCTTAAAGGATAACCTGAATTTGGCACAAAATCAAATGAAACAACAGGAAGATCAACATCGCAGCGAGAGAAGTTTTGATGTAGGAGATTGGGTATTTTTACGGCTACAACCATACAAACAAATGTCCCTCAAGCAAGCTAAGAAGGATAATAAGTTATCACCAAAGTACTATGGTCCTTACAAGGTGTTGCAAAAGATTGGTACTATGGCATACAAATTGGAGCTTCCTGCTTCTTCGCGAGTACATCCAGTTTTCCATGTTTTATGCTTAAAGAAGGTTATAGGTGAAAATCTTCCAGTTCAAACAGTATTGCCAGAACTTGATGGGGAAGGGAAAATCATATTGGAACCTGAAGCAGTCATGGAAAAAAGAACTCGACAACTACGGAATCGATCAATTTCAGAGTATCTCATCAAGTGGAAGAATTTACCCACTGAAGATTCTACATGGGAGGATGAGAATTTTATACAGAAGCACCCGGAGCTACTCAAGTGTTGAGGACAACACTTTTTTTGAAGGAGAGGGGCCTGTTAGGTCCCTATATCACTAGTATAGCCCCTTATTATTGTTAGTGTAAACCCCTTATTGTTATTGTTGTACCCTTGTAACCCCCATTTTGTTATTATTGTGCCCTTAAATTATTATTGTTAGGTCGGCTAGGATTACATTGTGGCCCCATGGACTCCTATATATAGAAAGTAGGTTTTTCTAATTTGTATCATCCAAGAATTGTTCATTCATGTAATGTATTGGAGGTTTCCCCCTCGAAGTGGCTTATTTCTAAGGCGTTGATATCCCTTTTCTTCTATTTTTGGAGTTGGTTTGACAACACACAACTTGGAGGTCTGGGACGCGACATGGAAAATCTCTAGGTATCCGGGTACTCGCGTTCACACTCAAAATCTACTAAGAGTCAACATTTGGTGGCAGCCGGAAGTTTCTTTGGCTCAGTCACTAGGCTAGGTTGAGGCTGAGGCCACCCTTGAAGCAATTTCCACCCAACTATAGTAGATCCAACTCAACCAGGAAACTTTGCATGAACAAAGGTATGATGATCATAATGAACTTGTGGCCTACATTAATGCTGCTCAAAACCTGCAGAATGAGACCCTCAAAGCTCTGGAGAGTTTGTGCCGTCTTCTGAGGCACTCTCATGACCACCTCCAAGCTCTAGAGGCCCAAGCGGACCATATCATCTACCACATGCACAATCAGGGACGTCTCTTCACGGCTCCTCAGGTAGGTCCCCTACAGCCTCCTCCATGATTAAAATTATGTTTTGGTTGTTTTGTAATTTTGTGCGGCTAATAACAAAGAGCATCAGATGCCTTGGCAAACATCCAAGTATTTCTAGGCACTGCATGACTTTTGGGTTGCCTGAATGTAATACGACTATGTTGGCTTCTACTATGAATTTTGAATTTGATATGATAATATAAACTCGACTTTGCCCGACAATAGAAAAAAAACGTAGTGGCTACTTGTTCAAATACGCCAAAAATTAAATTAGGAGTTAAATTGAGTTAAATTATGTTAATTATTTCTTTAAGCAATCAATTAATTATGTAATAAAGTGCATATTTGATTTTTTCCAAATTCCACAAGAGACAAAGGATTTTGTCATTTTGTGATTAATCACCGAGTAGATTTGAATGGTGGATCTCTTCCCCACTTAGATCAATGGCAGGGAAGGCTTTTCACACCCCCCATTGCCCATTTCTCGTGAACGAACCAGGGGGGGGGGGGGGGGTGGGGTGGAGTCCGAAAAGTGGTTTCTCAATACGGGCCCCTCAGATACGTGTCGTTCCCACAACAGTTCGCACCCCCCTGCTCAAATCCGCTTACCGTCGCCTACCCCCTCTGAAGCCTTCCTCCCAACGATGGTTTTGACTCCTGCCTACGATCGTTTTAATTTTCTCCCATGATCATTTCCTGATGCCAAATCAACTCCCGCCACCTGTACTCTCCCGTTACACTCTGCTCCACTACCGTTGCGGCCATTCTCCGTCCCGTTACACCCCGCTCCATTACCTTGTTTCACCCTATTTCACTGCCGACAGCTCCTGTACCATTAGCCATTAAGCCTCTACGGTCAATTCCTTAACAGTTACCCCCATAACGGTAATCCGAGCATGCTATAAATAAATGAAACCCATTCCATACACCACCTTTGATTTATTTTCTATCTTTGTTGAATTGCAGGTTTCACAGAAAGATAATTCCAGTTAACAACTTCGCCATCTGTCGCCCTGTGAACACAATTTCACTTACAAAGACCTCTTTTACTTCTGCTATTAGCATAATATATACATTCTCTTCTTTCTCTTACTCTGCAGGTCAATGGCCCCCAAGGGAAAAAAATAAAAAATCAGTCTCTGAGGAAACCCCTAGTGTGTCTACCCTAGTCGATCTTGACCATGTCCCTTTGGCCGATCAATTTTTAAAAATCAGACACAAAGTGCGAGTTTGAGCTCTATGAATTTCACCTGTGGCTAAAACAAAATTAATTAGACAAACAGGATGATGTCAAATTCTGGGAAACCCTATTACCTCTGTATACATTTCCTCAGACCCATGAATTCCCTGACTTAGTCACTTGTTGTCAAGCCAGGTATGATCCCATTAAAAGGACTGTGGCAGCTCATAATGGAAACATTCTAATTTCTTTCACTCCTGAGACCATCAACCAAATGCTAATGATCCCATAGAGTGATTCCCTCAGCCGTTTCTCCCAGATGCTCTCATGGAGTTACCACAAGCTGACATTTCCTCAGAGAGCCCAAATATTTGAAACCTTTCTTCGAGATGATGCTGAGCTTCCAAAGAAGAACCCTCCTTACCCATATTCTATGTTTCTTGAAGCCACCAGACATATCATTTCTTTAATTTCCTGTTTACTAGGATATCCAAATGACAGAACAATGGATGAGTTCATTCTTGGTGACTTCTCCATTTTCTCTAAAGACAATCAGCCAACATTCATGTACAATTACAACCAATTATTGGATGATAATATACATGAAAAAATGATGAACTTGACAAATCAAGCAATGTTCAAATACACATTTGTACTTATTCACATGTTTATTTTTCAGCAGGGGGATTCATTGCCCATGACATTGCATAAGCAGGATGATCAGGGTGTAAATCAGTCAGTTATTCACTAGAATGAGTTGGTCATATCCATTTCAACTGAGTTTTATTTTGAAGATTTCATTGATTCATTTATTCATCCAATTTCCCAACTTCTAAGCAGCCAGAATGAGCCTAGGATTGGCTTAGACATCAAAATAATACTACATCAGAGTGAGCAAGTTAAAACTGGAAACTGGTATTTGTAGCAGAATTATAGAGAGATCCGAGTATATGGCTGTGAACTAGCACCTTATATGCTGCCCAAATAAGTTCCAACGAGAATTTTCTCTTTGGAATATATTAGAAAGATGATTAATATGGATGAATTGCACTTTGTTTCAGGTAAGAGAAAATCACAGTTCAAGATCAAGTCTAAAATAGGCTCTTTCATATTTAATACCAGATCAACGGGGATTGAAGCATATGCCATCCTCAAGAGGATGAATTTCCAACCAAGATTCTCTCGGTCCTATGATCCTTTCAACATCATTTCAAAATTAAGGGTCGAGTTGAAGAAAACTCCCTACAATCATACACTTAGGCCTAAGATTGATAAATTTATGAACCAAGATCAATGGGCAGAGAATACATCGCAGGAAGCAGAGGTGCAAATTCTTTCTACATCCACTCTACAGACTCCTATATTTGAAGACAAGCTACAAAAAATGCCTAGAGAGGAAACATCAACTTATGCAAACATTTCCAAAGAATTCATAATTCAGGAGAAGAAGCAGAAGATTGATTTCAATATTCCTACAGAGAAGAGCCAAAAAGAGCCAGAGATAATTGGCTTGGGAGATGCAAGAGTATCTACAACAGGAGAGGGGTGTGTTCCTAATACTCCATCATCTTCTTCAGCTTCTCAAGATCCCATGGAGATCATTCATTCAATTGGAACCTGTCAACAAGGTGATCATAACATCTTATCTAAATTCTTAGAGATCAAAGAGAAGAATGAATCCCTGAAGGCCAATGTTTACAGTCAATTCTGGAAGCAGACTTCTACATCACAACATAAGCTGCTGACAACTTTTTACTGTGAAAAGTGAAGGATGCAGATGGATTTCCTACAAGCCCAAGTCCCTTTTCCCAAAGCTCCATCTAATTATAAGTAAACAATTTTCTCATTTGATGTAAATCAGATTCATCCCATAGACCAGATGGACATGCATAAACAATTAGGAGAGATTATTTTCTCTACCATGACTAACACAACCATGACATTATCTAATTTGAGAATAGCCTTGTCAAATGTACTGTTGAGGAAAATTCTAAACTTATATTTTGACAAACATTAATTCACCAACCAGGGGTAGGTTAGTTTATGAGATGCTGCACAAGATATATGCAGGCTAATACTTAAAGTGCTTTTATAACTCAACTAATCATACACACGCAACTCTAATGTCTCTTTTCCCTCTCAACACTTGGCAACAAAGGCTATGGAGTGGATTTAATCATCCCTCTACAACTCCTAAGATTGCTGATGTTGATCGGAAAAGATAAAGGACCAAGCAAACATCCATAAAAATCAATTTAAAATTCCATAACATAAACCAAAACTTTGATCAAATGATTCCAAACACATTTATCAAAGAAACTTCACCATTCAACCATTACACATGTGCTATTATAATTCATTAAATAGAAACAATAGCTGTGAAAATAATTATGTTAATGCATGAAAAATAATTATAGAAACACAAACTGTAAATAATGGAGTTGTGATAAAAGGGGGCCCTCCCTTACTCACAACCCCTTCAATGTTAAAAGGGTTTACTCAATAAGGTAAGCAAAACATATAACTTTGTATTAATCTGAAAATT
The DNA here is from genome assembly GCA_034641835.2 of Pinus albicaulis. Taxonomy (NCBI): domain Eukaryota; kingdom Viridiplantae; phylum Streptophyta; class Pinopsida; order Pinales; family Pinaceae; genus Pinus; species Pinus albicaulis. The sequence goes on along the minus strand of CM076569.1, from coordinate 56,215,776 downwards.
ATTTTATTGATGTACACATTTGATATGTCCAATCCACCAACCCCTTTGCAAATGAAGCATAATAACATTTATACAAGTTCAGAGGCACATGCTTGCCTGAATTAGGAAAACTAATATGCTGCAACTCATTGCTATCAATAACTGAACAAAATAACAAAAATAGCTCTAATGAGTTCGATCCATGACTGAAAGCATGGATCAAATTGATTTCGTTACATTGCTAAAGCTTTTCCCAATACATCCATTGAGAAGAGGACTAAAGATTTAGGTGGTTTTAATGATGAATTTGAGGCAGCCAATATGACAACATCCATGTAGCTGGATTTCCTCATAAAACCCATGTTCCCATTTTACTTGAAATGAACTGGAACATACTCAAATGTCGATCTTGCTGCAGGAAATCTGGGCAGTTGTAGGAAATCCACACCTACAGGAAATCACTGAGTGTCTGCAGGAAATAAGCGACCAGAGGCTGTCTGCAGGAAATCATGGAGCTGCTTCAAATAGTGACTAATCTGCACACAACTCAATCAGTCAAACTTGAAATTTGTAGATAATTCGATTAGGAAACTCCTAGCCTCTAGAAATACTTAAGAACAAGATAAAATGATACTTTTTAAAAAATAATTTGCATACCTTGAGGACACAACACCCTTTTGGTAAAAACATAGGTAATATGGCAAAATGGGAGTATTTAGGAGTAAAAAAAGAGTTCCAAATGGGGGAAATCAAGGTCTTAAAATGCTATCAAAAGTAAGAAAAATGGGGACTCAACATCTCCCCCACACTTAGCTTCTTGCATGTCCCTTATGCAAGAAAAAATGTGCAACTTAAGAAAGAAAAACTCAATCCTTGCCCTGTGTTTCTGCTACTGCAGCCAAGTGATCTAATTGGGCCCTACTGGATTCTACCTGAACCTGACTTTGATATTCTTCATTTTTTTTTCTTTCCTGGAGGTGGTCGATTTGGGTTTGTTTCTTCTTCATGATATTGCATGCCTTCTTATGCCACTCATCAAACTCCTTCTGCATGCATATGCTATTTTCCTTCAAGGTCTCATTTTCCTCTCGAAGAGCCTGCTAAGATACATTAGGCTCAGTGATAATTTCTTCCATTTCCTTCTGAGACCGATTTTTCTGGAAATTTCCCTCCCCCTCATGTTGTCCTTGAGAGTGTTGTCACTCCACCAGATCTCCGAGGCTGAGAAGAGACCAACAAAGGTAACCACAAACCAATATTTCGCTAAGTAGCTAGCCCTACTAGGCAAAATAGGGCTCTCTCCAAAATACCACATCTAAGATGACAGGATAAATGAGATTTTAGGCTAGGTATAGTAGCACTAGGGTTTGGTTGATAGATTTTGAGGTTTTGGATGGTAGGTTAGGGAAGAACTAGGTCGGGGAAAAAAAGGATCAAAATTGCAGAGATTTGATGGGGCAAGGTAGGTAAGCAATTTAACACACTAAGGTATCTGATGGAGTGGTCTAGACTACCAGGGTTTCAAAAAATAGCAGGCAACATGAATTTGAATAAGAAGAAAGATGAAACAAAATTGTAACTATTCCACCAAAACAAAGCATAAGCTAATGTATTATGTCTTTCTGGCTTAGAAGTCAATTAAATTCAGAGATGGAATGAATATGAAATCACAATACATTCACACATTTTCAAAACATAAGAAGAAATAATGCCAAATCACATTACCACAGGTATCCCATCAAAATAGTTGCAACTCAATCTGTTATTTCTTGCCAAAACTTTGATTATAATAGCGTTCAATGATCAAATTGTACAACATCCAACCATTGCAATGAGAAATTAAATGAAGGATATAGACCAAAAACTAGTTCTCCCACTCTCAGGGGTCAAATCCCTGACTTTTGGAGCTGATCCACTAAGTGCTGAACTGGAATCCTAGTGATTAAGGAGGTTAGCCAACTCATCCCTATCATTCATGAAATTGATTCACTTTGACAAAAATTACATATTTACATGATGTATATACCCATAGTAACTATTTATGACATAAATTTAATTTAAATTTAATTATTACATTAGTAAAAATTCATTGAATTCATCCATCAATTGAGAAAACTTGAAAATTCTGGAAAAATGAGCCAACTGCAAAAAGCACAGCGTGGCCTCCTGCAAAAATGCAACATGAGATTGAAGACCACTTTTGGAGTCCTTCCTGAACTCCAAATATAGCTCATGATCTATATCTCTATCTGCTACACAATGGATCCCTCAAGCACTAAAAATGATCAATTATATCCCCTCAAAACTCAATTCTCCCAAGACTGGTAAAAAAGAGAAGCATGTCCCTGGGAAAAGCGTAGCGTGAAGTTGCAGGTCACTTTTGGAGGCCTTCAAAAACTCAAAATTGACCTAATGAAATCTCAATGGAAATATATTTTTGTATATTTATCATTTCACTCATTACGCAAGTCATTTGGACATTCCATGAGAGAGAAAAATGCATTTTCTCAAGAGTACTTCAGAAGTACAACAACTCTTCTGTATCAACTACATTTTAGAAATTTATCCAAAATAATAACACCTGTGTATAACCTAAAGAACATTTTTTTTTTGCTTGTTATATTGTTGAGAAAAACCTCTTTTAGTTTTTTCAAATTCATCTCCATTTGGTCAGAAACACATTTTGAAGTAAAATTGTTCATGTGTGCACTATAAACCCTAGGTAGCCCATAACTTGGAAAGGTTGATTTCTTGGAATTTTCCACTGCTTGAAAAGTGGAGAGGACATAATATCATGTTTTTTAGTGGTTTATATCTTGACATTTGGCCTCACTTGTTGTAAGGCCTCTTATCTCCCTCCATATGTACTTTGCAAGGGGAAAACCCTAATAGTGAAAAAAGCAGGGGAATGGAGAAATGGAGTAGGATGGATGGGTTAGGAGAGGGAAATGAAGATGGGAAAAATTATGGAAGCAGGTAAGGGTGTTATAAGGTTTAGGAAGTGGAATGGAAGTGAATTAGGGTAGGAGTAGACCTAGGGAATTTTATTACAGGTCTAGGTCTAGGAGGCTGCCAAAAATGCAGTATAGGGATAATGGTGTGGTGTAGGGTCTAGGGTTTGGATGTAGATGCTTAGGGAGTGAAATTGAGGGGGTATGAGGGCTTCAGAGAGTGTATGTGGATGTGGGGAAAGGGAAAATTACTATGGGAATGGTTTATTTAACTTACAAATTCAAAGAGTTAGGGTGGCCCACTTCATGATTTTCACTTTGCTTTTGGAACCTCGTAGCTTTGGAACTTTCAGTTGCAACTTTAGGAACACAATGAGCTTATTACATATTAGAAACATAAATTAAATTTGAAACCAAATCTATTTAAGAAAATTGGCTATTAACACTCCTCCAATTGTCGGATATTATGCATGAAATGAGAGTTTTGGTGACCTTGAAACCCTAATGACCTAATGGAGACATAGAAATGAATGAAATCATGGTGATGATGACTAAAATGATGATGAAAATATATGAATGATGATACACTCAGCTGAGAGGTGAAATGAACCAGCAATTAGTAAAACTTTGGAAGGAGTAAAAATAGACCTAGATCTACATCCAGTGACCAAATTTTTGCATGATGACCTAATGAAATGAAACAAATTTAACTATGGGACCCTAACAAAACATGATAAGAGTCCATTTGATCATTGGTGACAGGATGCAAATAATGACAATAACATTGGCTCTAGCTAGGGATGACAATTCCTTGGAGGTGTCAAGAACACCGTAGATGAAGTAGCCTTACCATTGGGCATGGAGTCAAAAGTTAAAAACCAAATTGAATACTGAAAACTTGAATCGATAAACTCACTCAAAACTGGACCGACTAAAATAAAAAATTACAAAGATTTTTTATGGAAACATATCACCGAGACTTGACGGCTTCAAATCCCGATGACAACCACCTTCCTGCTGAAGACATGTGTACAATCATGTGAAGTGATCCTTCCAGAGTAACCAATCCAACAGATGGCTACTTACTTGAATGATGCTCTCACTTTCCTCGAGCAGGCAGAAAAAACAAAAACTAGGCCACTCCAAGTGTCCACTGAACATGTGCTTTTGGTCCATGAAAACAAGAAAATATATCTTCCCTGCTAATTTTATAGAATCAGTAAAAGGATCTTAAAAAATATGAAATGTTACCTTGTCTTGAGATCCAGCAAAAACATAAGCGCACTTTGCATTCTAATTTGAAATAACACTTGGTTGTTCATCCTAAGGAAGGCATAGGGAAGTATGAATTTTTGCTAAGTGTTGGCTGTAGATTCCTCAAGTATGGACAACTCTAATTCTATCACTAGCATATTGTCTCTCTTAGGCTCATACTCCTCCAATTCATATTATAAATCATCCTTGAAAATAAAACATTCTTCAAGATTGTCAAACATGACAAGCCTATCCTCTTCATGAAAGACAATGGTCTTTGTTAGTTGATCTCTTTGCAGGAAATCATCCTAAAAAATGTTGGCAATATGATGCAATATGTTGTCTTGATGGAAACCTACTTGATGAAGTTATCCTTGAGGGAAACCTACTTGATGATGTTGTCCTTGATGGAAACTCTCTGGTAAAATATGGAGTATATGTCTTCTGGAGAAGCTCAGTAATATATTAGAAGAAATGTGCAATGTCCAGCAGAAGATTGGTTAATTTTCATATTGCAGGTTCTATACGTGGGTTTGTAAAGGCCAAGTCGCGTATACACACAGAAAAGAAAAATCCAAGTCGCGTATGCCTTTTGCGCTCTAAAAAGATGATACCAGGGGGCATTACCAGGGTATTAGCCCACATTATTGAGCATTGTGTTGTCCATTTGATTCTGTCAAAGAATACCATAGGCAGTTGTGTGGTTTTGACTCATGGTATTGGTAAAGGCTAAACCTATATAAGGAGAATAAGATCATAGTGCAAGTGTGTGCATGTGTATTGGTTAATGAATACTTCACTCTGAAGTATATTTGCATGGAATGGGCTATAGTTTATTGATAGATCTGAAATAATAATGCACCTATGAATACAATGATGGATCAAGATCTCTGGACCTGAAATGACTATGTATTTTCTAGATCTGTTTATGGAATGTTTAGATCTTTGATATGGCGAATGTTTGCAAAATTGAAGGGTAAGATCTGAGCTGTTTATTTGTTCTGAAGAATTGCACGGTCCTGTAATGTTTGCAGATCCATACACAGGTTCGTCTTTGTAAAAGCGCGTATATACACAGGTTCATTTCAACAAAAGCAAGTATGAAATCTAGGGTTTTGTTGAAGTGTGCAAAAGGAAACTTCTGATCTGTTTTCCTGTTTTACTGCTGTATGTCAATGATGTCTTCATACAAATCTAGGTTGTTTGAATACTGATTATGCTGCTAGTTGATTATGATTAATGATCAGCGGTTGGTTGGTTGATTGATGATTCAATGAATGAATTGATGGGTTATAAGTTTTTGTTTGATGTATGTTCTTTGAGCTTAAATGTGTGGAGTGTGTCTAGTCTGAAAATTTGATGAAAGAGGCCTACAAGGTGTATTGTGTTGAAGCTGTTTGGATCCAGTATGAAAATTGATGAAATGTGGTCTACAATGGCGCTGAGGGTTGGAGCCTTTGGTGAGGAGGTCATAGCTCCCTTCCAGTGGTTGCTGGTAAACGAGATTATGGGGTAGTAGCTCCCTTCCAGGAGTGGCTGGTAAACGAGATCAGGGGGTAGTAGCTCCCTTCCAGGAGTGGTTGGTAAACGAGATCAGGGGGTTGGAGCTCCCTTCTAGTAGTAGCTGGAGAATGAGAGAAGGTTGTAGCCTTCTGCAGGTGGGTGCCTGCGTGCTGGTATGAGTCTGCACCAGTACAATAGTGTAAGCAGTTTTATTTATAATAAATATTGAAGACAGAGACGAAAACAAGGGTGGTTTTCTCCTGACTTGGGTTTCCACCTTAAATCCTGGTGTCATGTGTGTTGCTTATGTGAGATGATTTATTCTGTTCTTACTGCACATTATTTCCGCTTACTAAACATCTGATTAATGAACAATGCACTAATCTAAGTAAAGAATTATCTGCATAATAAGATCTCTGGTCATACACAAGTTTTCTTAAGGATATCCACGTGTATACGCTAGTTGGGTTCATTAAGTCACGTATAGAAATCTGTAAGGAAAAAGCAAAAGTTTTTAGTAAGTTATAAACACTGATTCACCACCCCCGCCCCCTCAGTATTTTTCCCAACAACAAATTGGATTACTCACCACAACTTCTTGTATAGTTTCATCATTCTCGTTACTGTCATCATTTAAAATCATATTTTCATTTTCAATAATGAAAGAAGTTTCACTAACATGTTCTTGACTACGTGAACACTGCAAACCTGCATTAGCCTGGGCTATAACATGACTTTTCAGGAGCTGATCTATCTCATCTTCAAACATAGGAGATACTTGATTTTTATAGCAGTTACTGTTGGCTTGATGATTTTCATTTTCCAGATCAAGAATAGGCATTTCTCTTTCTTGGTCCTAGTCTTTTTCATCCAAGGAGGAAGCTACTAATTATTTTTGGGAGGAAAAATCATATAGGGCTTCTATGACCTCACAATCTAAAAACTCTTCATCCCCAAACAAATTTTCTAGAAACTCAATGAAATTATCAGATATCTCACAACAACTATCAATCATCGACAAGGAAGAATTAGAGCTTTGATAATGCTGAAAGAAAATCGAATGAAAATCCTTTAGAGAATATAAACTAGCAGATGGTAGACTCTCATACCATGATCTCTCTTTTTCCACCAAGGTAGTTATAAACATATTTATCAGACAATCTTAAGGAAACTCAATCTTTAGTCTCTGAATATGAAAATGAAATTTGACCAAATGCAAACTAGCATCTTCACTGTATCGACCCTTAAACTTTGACAGTTTTGATTGCCAATATATACAAGGAATATGGTTGGGAAAACCAGGAATATGAGCTTGATTCATAGGAGCATACCTTCGAGAAATTGAATCCATTTTGACAATGGTGAGGTCACCAAGAATATCTTCAAACTACCGGTTCTTGAAAAGTGGAGTCACCATGAAAATTCCGAACCTTTGGATTCTTCAACATTGGAGTTGCCAGGTGAAAGATGCACAGCCTTCTTGTGCCTGATCACTGTTCACCATCAACAATCAGATCTGATCCTTTTCATTTTTTCCCGAGGAATATCTGTCACTTGGTATCCCCAATATGGTCACCAAGATTTTATTACTCCACTGGATCTCCGAGGTTGAGAAGAGACCAACAAAGGTAACCACAAACCAATCTTTCGCCAAGTAGATAGCCCTACTAGTCCAGAGAGGGATATCTCCAAAAGATCACAACCGAGATGACTGGATCAATGAGATTTTAAGCAAGGTATAGGAGCACTAGGGTTTGGTTGACAGATTTTGAGGTGCTGGATGGTGAATAGGCCAGGGAAGAACTAGGTCAGGGCACAAAAGGATCAGAATTGTAGAGATCTGATGGGGAAAAATAGGTAAGCACTTTAAAACACTAAGGTATTTGATGGAGTGGTCTAGACAGCTAGGGTTTCAGAAAATAGCATGGAAACATGAATTATTTTCAATAAGAAGAAAGATGAAACAAAACTGTAACTATTCCTCCAAAACAGAGCATAAGCTAATGTATTATGGCTTTCTGACTTAGGAATCAATTACATTCAGAAATGGCATGAATATGGAATCATAATACATTCACACATTTGAAAAACATAATAAGAAAGAATGTTAAATCACATTACCACAAGCGTCCCATCAAAATAGCTGCAAATAAGTCTGTTATTTCTTGCCAAAATTATGATTACAATAGTGTTCAATGATAAAATTCTACAACATCCAACCATTGAAATGAGAAAGGAAATGAAAAATATAGACCAAAAACTACTTCTCCCACTTTGAGGGGTTGAATCCTTGACTTGTGGAGCTGATCCACTAAGTTCTCAAATGGAATCCTAGTGATTAGGGAAGTTAGCCAACTCATCCTTGTCATTCATGAAACAGATTCACTTTTACCAAAATTACGTATTTACATGATGTATCTACCCCTAGTAACTATTTATGACATAATTAAATTTACATTTCATCATTATGTCTGTAAAAATTCATTGAATTCATTCATCAACTGAGAAAACTTGAAAATACTGGAAAAATCATTCAACTGCAGCAGTGCTCAACATGCTTGGGAAAAGCGTAAACGTGCCTCCTTCAAAATTGCGCGTGAGATTCCATCGACTTTTTGGAGGCCTTCCGAACTCAAAATTGACTCATGATAGCTCATTGGAAAGATATCTCCTTCATGACAATGGAACCTCTAGCACCTAAAATGATTAAGTATAACCCCTCAAAAAAATCAATTCTCCCAAGACTCAAAAAAGAGCAAGATATCCTCAGAAAAAGTGCAACATGAAGGTACCTGCTATATCTTACCTTACAACAATCCAATACTTGGATGCCGACTGCCTTTATCTTGAAATAATAACCCACCTTGAAACCACATCATATGCACAATTGTAGAGTTCATGGTCTCAACTAATAATGAAAATGCTCAGTACTTTATCAGATTATTCTAGGATAACGTTATGTCTAAAATTTGTTCTTCAGGAAATAAGTGGTGTTGCTACAGAAAATGCAACCGTTGAACTTTTATGCAGGAAATATTTCTGCTGGAAATTGTTTCCTCCCCTTTTTGTACAGTTAATTTCACATGAATGTAGGTGTTGATGTCGAATGTGCAATGATCTCATTGGATTACCAACCATTAAGGTCAATTGTTAACCAATGCGAGGTTAATCACCATTAATGAGAGTGAGGACCAAGGTACATCTAACGCATCCTATCAGGTATGAATTTATGAGCTCTTATCGAAACCCCTATAGGATCCAGCAGTCAAGGATCCATAACGAATCCCCATTACTATCGGCGAGATAGCCTGTCATTAAGGCATACAAGCTTCAAGGAATCATAAGGCTCTGATATTGAACCCAGATAATTTTTTGATGTCGATGGGCCAAGATTGTTGGAAGGAGGGCCTTAAGAAATCTAAAATCATTCCAACACGAGCAATCCAAAAATTAGCTGAAAAATAGAATATATTGAGACGATCCAAAAGGATCTACCGACCACTGACTTTAATGAGGCCAGGGCAATCCATGCTTGCCATATTTCAATTTTAGAGTGTTTTAAATACTGAAAAAGAATACTCCAAGGGGGATCCTTTTCCGCAACTAGTCCATTGGGCCTAGAAAAAAGAATAAACATGTACCAAATAGACATTCCTCTCATGGTTTACTGAGCACGAGGAGGAACAAAGTGAGCTAAATGTGTCAGCAAGAAATCAAGAAGAGGTACTGAAAGGAATGAATCCCTCTCCCACCATTTCCAACCCCTTCTTCTTCACAATTTCTTCCACAAATTCCTCCTCAGATTGGGGTTTCTGATATAGCTTGAGTTTGTGCCCATTCACCAAAAAGGTAACATTCCAATCATCAATTGTTTTAAGCTGAAAAGATCCATTATGAAAAAAAAATTCAACTTCATAGGGCCCAACCAATGTGTGTTAAATTTCCCTTTAAAATTCTTAAATTTTGAATCATACAACAATGCCTAGTCTCCCTCTTTGAATTGTTTTTTCTTAATGTATTTGTCGTTCCATTTAGCCCGTTATCATTGGATCAGATCGATATGATTAAAAGCATCCTGCCTAATCTCATCCAACTCATTGAGCTACAGGATTCTCTGTTGTTGTGCCTCATTAAGGTCTATACTCATATATGCTGCCATCTTGAAAATTCTGATCTAAAATTAAATTGGAAATAACACTTGTTTTCCATACACCAATTGATATAGAGAGAAGTCAGTGGTGTGCCTCCATGTGATCCTATAGGCCCACAATGCCTCAGGAATTCAATCAGACCAATCCTTCTTGTGTAATTGTACTATCTTTTTTAGGATTGTTTCCAACACCTTATTTGTTGATTCCACCTGCCCATTGGCCTGTGGATGGTAAGGGGTGGACTTCTGATGAGTAATCTGATATTTTTGTACAATTCCCTGCACAAGATTTGACACAAACTGAGTACCCTAATTAGTAACTATTTCCCTTAGTACCCCAAATCTTACAAAAATATTAGAAAAAATAAATTCTACCACTGATTTCTTCGTTTCTTTCTGTAGCGGTCTTACTTCCACCCATTTCGTAACATAATTACTACAAACTAAAATATACTTCTTATCTTTGGACATAGGATTGATGGAACCCAGAAAATCAAGAGCCCACCTCTCGAATGGTTCTATGAGAACTTGTGGTTGCAAAGGAATTTCATCTGATTGAACATTCCACCTTATTCTCTGGCAGTTATCACATTTTCGGACATATTCCTTTGCATATTTGAAAACACTTGGCCAATAGTAACCTGAGCGAAGGATCTTGTAGGTTGTCTGCTTATCTGCAAAGTATCCTCCAGATGGCTCATCATGAAAAGCTCTCAGGATATCATATATCTCATTCTCTCTGATACATCTGTGAATAATCAAATCAGGTCCAGTGAAGTAGAGGTCTCCCTTAATCCAAGAGTAATCAACACTTTTCCTAATAATTCTCTTTTTCTGATTAGGTGAAAAGTAGGGTGGCAACTTTCCTGTAGCAATGTAATTGTCCATGTTTGCAAACAAAGGTGTTTTGACAGAAATAGAAAACAAATTCTCATAAGGAAAGCTATCATTAACAGGAACATCCTCACTTGCATGGTTAAGCCTAGATAGGAAATGAGCTACTTGATTATCTTTTCCCAGTCTGTCCAATACTGTGATGTCAAATTCCTGCAGCAGTGAAATCCACCTAGTGATCTTGCCATTAGTGATTGGTTTGTTCATGATATATCGGATGGCAGAATGATCAGTGTGTACAAAAACTTCGTAACCAGTGATGTAATGTTTAAACTTGTTAATAACATAAATTACAACAAGGAATTCCTTCTAGTTACCGTGTAATTCAATTATGCAGGAATTAATTTTTTACTAGCAAAATAAATAGCATGGGTTACAAGAATTTCCTTTTGACCCAATAATGCTCCTATGGCTGAATCAGAGGCATCAGTGGAAATGTGAAATTTAAATTTCCAATTTGGACCTCTCAATTCAGGTGTTGAAGAAATATTTTCCTTGAGTGTATCAAATGTAGTTTTACACTCATCATTCCAATAAAATTCAGATTATTTAGTCAATAATTTAAACAATTGAGAGGCTACCTTTGTAAAATGATCAACAAACCTTCTATAGTAGCCTGCATGTCCAAGAAAACTTTGAACTCCCTTTTGACTGGTTGGTGGGGGAAGCTTTACAATAACTTTGATCTTAACATGATCAAATTTAATTCCTGCAACAGAAACATGATGACCCAAAACAATACCCTCGGTCATAATCATAAAACATTTTTCATTACTCAATGAAAGATTAGTTTCTCTACATCTCTGCAAAAATTTCTTAATATTATGTAAAGCTTCCTCAAATGTATCACCTATTACTGTAAAGTCATCCATATAGACCTCTACACACTCATGCAAAAGGTCAGATAAAATACCAAGGACCGCCCGTTAAATGTGGTTGGTGCGTTGCATAGACCAAATGGTAGTACCTTATATGCATAGGTACCCCAGCGGACATGTGAATGTTGTCTTGTCCTAGTCCTCTTAAGCTATCCTAATTTTATTGTTTCTGCTGAACCCATCTAGGAAGGAAAAATACTTCTTCCCTGCTAAAGTGTCCAACAATTGGTCTATAAAAGGCAAGGGAAAATGACCTTTTAATGTAGCTTTGTTTAGTTCCCTGTAATCTACACACACTCACCATTTACCATTCTTTTTAGGGACAATAACCAGTGGAGATACCCATTGGCTATCTGAGATAGGATAGATGAACCCTAAATTTAACAATTTCTGCAATTCAATTTTCACGATTTCTCTTAAAGCAAGGTTCATCCTCCATTATGTCTGTCTCACACGCCCGAAATTTCCTTCTATATAGATATGATGAATGCATGTATTCGGGTGAATTCCCCCCATGTCTGCATATTCCCAAGAAAATGTATCCGAAAAGTTTTTCAATGTCTGAATTAATTGTTTTTCTTGTTCAGGAGTTAAGGAAGAATTGATGTTTAAGTTTTTGCAGGAAAAATTCAATTGCCTTACCTCCACATTCATTCATTGAATATGCAGGGAATGCAGACAAGAGGGTTGAAGTAATTTAGTTGCTATAATATGTTCATAAAAATTCCGTAGGTCTGTAATGATATCTATATTATGACTAGACTACCCTCCAAATGCTGTGAAAATTAGGGTTAGAAATACAACAATTTATCAGATTTTCCTCTGAGTTTTCCTTAAGGCCAATGGCTTGGGCTATTGTGAAAACTGGTTGGGTACATTCTAAATTATGCTCCTCTTCTTAAACTCAATGATTATTTTCTGATCTTAAGAGGGGTTTAGCAGAGGGATACAAATTAATATACTTAATCTAAGCTCCATGAGTGATGGTCAAGTTTCCATATCTACACCATATGTAGGCATATACCATGGCTAACCATGGCCTCCCCAAGATCAAAGGATGCCCTCCCAAGTTAATTTTAGGTTGAAGAACATAAAAGTCTGTGGGGTATTCCTAGGAATCCAATGAAACGACAATGTCTTCTAATACACCCTTTGGCTTTACCTTGGATCAATCTGCTAATTCTAACATGGTAGGAGTAGGAAGTAAGTCAAAGGATCCTATGTGAGATAAAGTATCCATTGTCATCACATTGATGGCTACACCTAAATAAATTAGAGTGTTCCTTATTGGATACCCATTGATAAAGGTGGTAACCACATGAATTCCAGGGTCTGCATATTTCTCAGTAACAAATCCGGTGGACGTAAGGCTTGCAAGTTTCCAACCTACTTGAATTGTGGAGGGTTCTCTCTTATGTATTCCTGGTCTCTTGGTACATATCTCCGTCACTTTTTTGGCATATATCGGGTTATCCCTAATTTATTGCAGTAACGAAAGCTTAATGCACACATTCCCCAGTTCAAGCACAAGATCAAACTCGGGTTGTTTTATATTCATCTCCAACCTCTCTAGAAAAGGAGGCTAGATATTATGGGACAAGGAAGGTTCTTGTGACTTTGAAGTGGTTTTTTCTGCTGGTTCATGTGTGTTTTCTACTTTAGGTATTTCTAGAGTGTCTTCCTCTATAATCTCTTCAATTTTTCCGGGCTGAGTCACCAATTTTGCCGATCTGAGTTTAATTTCCTTCAATGAAACAAGAAATTCTTGCAGCAAAGGAACATAAATTTCCTGCAGAGGCTATGGTGCAATACAAAAAGTAGGAAAAGTGGGATAAGTGACCACTCCAATATTGTGATCAGATTGGATGGTTTTATTGTTGGGGTTACATACTGGCTGGGCAGGAGGTTGTGTGGTACGAGGCTGATTTGGTGGGGCAGGCAACTGAAGTTGTTGTTGTTGTGGCTGTACCATTTGTTGTGGTATGGGCCGTGGTGAATAAAAATTCTGAGATGGAAAATTCTGTGCAACAGGGTAAAAAAATTTCCCCTACCAAAGTTGTTGTGGAGGCCAGGGCATTGGAATATTCCACATCTGATTACGAGCATAAGGAATTTGAAAATGTTGTTGTGACATACCTGTAGGACGTGGTTGCCATGGTTTTTGAGGTGCCATTGCATAGAGTGCATTAACATCTCCCTGATCTGCTAGATATGTTGCTTTAATCTCGGGAAGAGAAGGACATTGATCAGTAGAATGCTCAGCTTCACAAATTCAGTATACCTCTATCCCTTCTGTAGGACATTCCCTTAAGGCATGTTTCTTCCTTCATTTGGAGCAGAAAACGACCAAGGATTTCTCCAATTCCTCCTATTTCTTCTTATCCTGCAAAACATCCAACTGTGAAGACAAAGTGCTAAGAATACCAGTCTTAAAATTTTCAAATAAATTACCCATTTAAGCTCTAGTTACTCGAGTTCCGACAATTGATTTGAAAATCTTGGAAGAAGTGTCTCTTGATCCTCCTCTAACTTTATAATTTCCCCTTAAATATCGTTGACACAACTCACACACATCATCATAAATAAGCTTTGATATATCACCTGCTCCCATTAAGTTCAAAATCTCCAGAAATTCCGGTCTGGTTGCCCTGAGAAAAATTGTTCTCTTGGTCTCTTTTCTCAGGTTATTTGTCTTTGATCACTACAGATTGTATTGAAATCTCTCCACCAAGTCCTCAAGACTCTCCCCTTCCTTCTGAGTCATGCCAAAATTTTCTTCCCCGAGGTCTCTAGTTTTACAATAATCTTGATACTTCTTCAGGGATACCTTCTTCATTTAATCCTCGGTTGCAATAGAGTTTGAGCCCAAACCCATAAACCATGTGAGAGCTGCATCCTTCAATGTAGCAAGAAACAAGATCTTCACTAGAGACACCACGAAAATTAGGCAAGGCTGAGGGAGGAATGTTTTTCATTTGAGTACCTCCACCAGTCTCCCTGATAGGAAATTAAAATGTGACAAGTTCCTCTTCTTTCTCATTTTAGTCCCCATCTGTGTTACCAATACCCTTTATATGGGCAATATCGGACAAAGAGTGAGTAGGACCTTTGTAAAATACATATTATTCAGAGTCAATTGTCTGGAACTCTGGTTCTTGAATAGGATTAATGAGGAACTCCTTTTCAGGCTAACCACTGAGCAGGGATGTTGACTTCCTAGCAAGAGGAGGTTGTAAATGGGTAGCAACAAAATATTTTCCAATATAAGATTCTGCTGTAGAAGTATTAATATGCTTAGGATGAACAACCGAGCCCTTTTCAGGACTATAGACCTCCTATTCAGATTCTTCTTCCTTTGCTACCTTGTTTCTTGTAGAATTATTTGTTCTTGCCAGTTTATTACTGAATGAAGTGGTTCTCACACCACCGCCAAAAACATTTGAAAATATTGGACCCTATTCATCTATTATGCAAACAAATTCAATAAAGATTCTACTTACCAAACAATCAGGACATAACATTGGCAAATTCTTATCTCTGTAGGTGCATAGGCCCTACCCTACGTCTTACCACTTTGACTCCCGTAGCCCTGAAAAATCTCAAACAACAGAAATCATACTAAAACACTTTCAATATCAGCCCTTAGCACCTCCTCGACAACAACGCCAAAATGTTGAGGCAAATTATAAACTTAAAATTTGACAAACATAAATTATCAACCAGGGGTAGGTAAGCTTATGATATGTTGTGCAAGATATATGCAATATAATACTTAAAGTGTTTTTCTAATTCAACTAATCATACACACATAATTCTAATGTTTGTTTTCCCTCTCAACATTTGGAAGCAAAGGCTATGGAGTGGATTTAATCATCCCTCTACAACTCCTAAGATTGTTGATGTTGATCAGAAAAGATAAAGGACTGAGCCAACATCCATAAAAATAAATTTAACATTCCATAACATAAACCAAAATTTTGATCAAATGATTCCCAACAGGTTTATCAAAGAAACTTCACCATTCAACCATTACACATGTGCTGATATAATTCAGAAAAGAGAAACAATAGTTGTGCAAATAATTCTGTTAATGCATGAAAAATAATTAAAGAAACACAAATTTTAACTAATGGAGTTGCGAGCAAAGGGGGCCCTCCCTTACTCATAACCCCTTAAGTGTTAAAAGGGTTTACTCAACGAGATAAACATAACATATAACTTTGCATTAATATGAAAAGTATTACAGTGATGTACAAGTCTGATATGTCCAATCCACCAACCCCTTTGCAAATGAAGCATAATAACATTTATACAAGTTCAGATGCATATGCTTGCCCGAATTAGGAAAACTATTGTGCTGCAGCTAATTTCTATCAATAACTGAACAAAATAACAAAAATAGCTCTACTGAGTTTGATCCATGACTGAAAGCATGGATCAAATTGATTTCGTTACATTGCTCGAGCTTTTGCCAATAGGACCATGAAGAAGAGGACTGAAGATCTGGGTGGTTTTGATGATGAATTCAGGCAACCAATAGGACAACGTCCATGTAGGTGGATTTCCTCATAAAACCCATGTTCTCGTTTTACTTGAAACGAGCTAGAACATACTCAAACGTCGATTAGGAAACACCTAGCCTCTAGAAATCGTTAAGAACAAGATAAGATGACAATTTTTTATAGATAATTTGCATACCTTGAGCATACAACATCCTTTTGGTCAAAACATAGGTAATATGGTGAAATAAGAGTAATTAGGAGTAAAAAAGAGTTCGAATGGGGGAAAGAAAGGTCTTAGAATGCTATCAAAAGTGAGCAAAATCAGGACTCAACATGTATAGTCACAGTTGAAGATAGAAAAAATTTTCCTCTTTAGCCAAAGACAACAAATTAAAGTCTTTAGAAGATATTGTAATAAATATTGGTTATGACCCTAAGGATTGTAAAGCTGTGGAAGAGATTCTTAAAAATAAAAATGCAGATATTGCAGCTCTTCAAAAGCAGCTAAAGTTGCCTTCTACAGAATACCCACATACCAAGGAAATAGAGGAAATTGAAGAGAATAGAGAGGAGATTCACAAAATCATCATTGAGTAGAACATTCATATAAAGAAGATGGAGGAACAAATTGAAGGTTTGCTTAAGAAGAAAGGACAATCAACTCAACTTGCCATGATTCCAGTTTCAGTGGTGCATTTTGTAGTTGCAGGTACAGAGCCAAGCTCTTCATCAATAATATAAGAATATACATCAACAATAGGTGATAAAACTAAGCTTGTGCAGGATTTTAATTTACAGAAGTAGGAGAATGAAAAGCTTCTCGAGAAATTCAGAAACTTAGAAGCTCAGAAGATAAGGAATGACACCGTGTACATGGAAGAGACACAAAAATCTTACAGAATAGCATAAAAGGTTCAGAAGTTGGAAAGTGATATTTTAATGGCAGACACCTTGGCCCAAGCCAAGGAGAGTATCTGGACTACAATAAGCCAAGCAATGACAAAATTATGGTCCTCCATACAGATCATTTTTGAACGGGAGGAACTAATGAACAAATGCAAAGCAATCATTGAACAAGAAAAGGCAGCACTGAAGCAGAAACCAACAAAAGCCTCAGACATGATTAAAGTGTTGAATTAAAAGAACATGGAAAAATTGGAACATATTAACATCACAGACATAATAGAGACAATTCTGGAGATCAAGAGATTTTTGCAGAAGAAGAATATGTTAAATCAGCTGGAAACCAAATGTCAAACTTTGGACATTGCTGTCCAAAGATTTCACACCAAGTTTAACTTGTTAAATCAGAGGGGATTTCCTAGATTAGTAGCTCCCATTGACAAACTTATCAACTTGGAGGAATATTGCAATAATCTCTACATAATTTCCCATGACAAAGCTAAGTGTACAGGGATTAAAGGTCACATGACAAGAAAAGTTTTTCTAGAAGCTTTAGATTTTGATTTAATAATTAAACATGAAATAAAACATCTCTTTATCAACAGGCCTACTTTTGAGAGATATATTGAAGTAGATGAAGTTTTCAGAAGATTAGTTGATCTATATACACCAAGTTAGGACATATGGGATCAGTTGTGTGAAACTATCGAGTAAATTTTGTCTCCAACAACATGCCAACACAACAACATTTTTGGAGCGACATCATCAACTATTTCCTCAAAGATAGTGACATATCACTCATCAGTTTCCATATTCCTATTATTTTATGCTATTTTTGTAACAAGTTTAGATACTTCTAAGTAATAGAAATTAGCATAAACAACTCTCCATTCGAGTTATTAAGGGTTGCACCCTTGGATGAGCATTTATAAGCAGAATTGTATGAGCTTTTGATCATTGATGATTAATAAAAGGATTCTGGATTTGTTTCAATCATTTTGTGTCCTTGTAAGTTTTTATAGTATTCAATTCACTTTGTTTTCTGCATATATTTGAGTTTTATGAAGATAAGTAGGTAATATAAAACCGTGTTTCAGCCTATCTTATATACTTTGAAGTTATAATCCATTTTAGAGAATGAATTATTAAACTATATGTTTGTAGAAGTCCCTCCACATTAATTAATTGTAAATAATATTAATAATGTTAAATATATTTTGTTAAGCTGTAAACATTGTTTGACAGACTTTCATACTTATGATAAACTAAACATTCAATCTGGATATTTAGCTGATCATATTTTCTTACAGTTTCTGCCTTCACATATGCAAAATTAAATCACTGTTTTGAAATAAAGCAACAACCGTTTTCTTAATATTTAATACTATCAAAAGTTCAAAACATCTCTTTTTATTTGCTTAATACATTGGTCATCCAAAAACCCATTTTAAAACAAACCAAATATTTTAGATTCTCTGGCATATTTAATTGACCTAGAATTATCTCAGAGGACAACACGTTGATTTATTAACAAAAAGGCATATCGAGATTTTAATTTCTCATAATGCCACAAAGGTTGAATCTTCAATAGTAAAGTTTCTGAAAAGGAAATTTTAGAGATTTACCAACAAACCTTAAAAATACCATGTTTTATTATATTCTAAGTGATTTATTAGCATGAATAGAAAGGTCCACATTATTAATTTTATTATTAAGAAAAATAAATTGGGGGGGTGGGGTGTTGGGGTGTGTTGTTGAGTACTACAAAAGGAGTCTTGTTGGGTGTGGGTTATATTCTTTCCACCACTAGTTGCACACGTTGTATGTTGCACTCAGTGCAGTGGGGGCATCACAGGGGGGGCGGTAGCCCCACTGCACAGGCTTCGTGGCAGCGCCCCAAGAAAATTTATTTTTATGTGGAACCAATAATAGTTGGGCAGACCCAAAGACGATGGGTGAACCTACCCATGGTTTTGTACATGTGTTTTTAACATGATTTTGGGCATGATGGTTTTTTTTCCATGGTATTTTGTGGATACGGTTAAGGGAACTACGGTTATGTTCTAATACACAACTAGTGGATTGGGGTTTATGAATTCTTTGGCATTTATATATATGTATTGTAACAATGAAAATAATATAATGAAAAATCAACCTAGTAGTCCCGATTTTTGGATCTAGGGGAAAATATCTATGTATATTTGTTTTATGTTCTCACCATTATTATTATTATTACTTTTTTTTAAGAATTCGTTTGCAAGTAATTTCTGTTCAGGGTTAAAATCGACATTGTGTATCAAATTTGTTTCGGCTTCAAGGCGACGCCTTTGTTGCTGAGGGGTTTTGCTCGGGCCTGTGGTAGACCTTGTTTAGTGGGAAATCCGCGGGATCTATTCGAGAAATTCAATGGAAAATTTTTTGAGTTGTAGAATCTTAAGATGGAGGATATGTTGGTGGATAAATATCATTGGATCTCGGTAGATCCGGGTACTAAACCAATGAAAATGTTAGCAAAATAATGGGCGAAGTTGGATCAGAAGGAAAATAGCACAATGCGGTTGTGTATCTTAGATTTAGTATTGTTGAATGTAGGGGAAGCTATGACGAACGATTTGTGGGCCAAGTTAGGGACTTTGTACCAATCTATGTCTCTATTGAACAAACTGTTCCTATGGAAAAAGTTGTATAACCTGAGGATCAAGGGTGGAGACTCGGTGACAGAGCACCTGATCCCTTCAATACTATGGTAAGCTAGGTTTTATCGATTGATACAAAAATTTCAGACGAAGATAAGTGTATTAGTTTGCTATGTTCTCTACTAGATTCATGGGATAGTCTGGTTGTTGCAATAGGTAACAATACAACAACCTTGGAGTTTGATGAAATAGTCTCATCCTTGATGTCAGAGGAGATGAGACGAAAAAATAAGGAGATCCAGAATGGAGATGCCTTGTTTGTACGAGGATGGTCCCATAATAGAAACAAAAATAAGTCCTCGAGTGGGAGATCTAAATTTGCAAGAAAACATGTAAAGTTGTGTTGGGAATGCAGAAAGGAAGGGCACTACAAAAATGGATGTAGATATAAAGCTGTCGAGAAAGGAAAGGGATTTGATGACGCTCCTTCTATAGAGGCGAAAACCACCTCAGTTGAAGGTGGGGATGTGTGCTTGGATTCTTCTTCAAGTACACATGTAGATCATGAGGCCTGATTGATTGACTCAGGTGCATCCTTTCACTTCAATCCTCACAGAGAGTGGTTATACGAGTATGAGGAATATTATGGTGGTGATGTTTTTTTAAGGGATGACAGGAAGGCCAAAATCATCATATGCGGAAAAGTTAAGTTGTAGTTGCAAGGTGGAGGGATTATAACACTTCCTTCTGCATATTCCTACATTGGCCAGAAATTTGATTTATGTAAGAAAGATGGATGATGCAGGTGTAAAAATAGTGTTTGTGAAATATACCTGCAAGATGCTTCATGGAGCACTGCTATTGATGCAGGGAGTTTAGATTGGAACTCAGTACAAGATTTTGGGTAGCACTTTTATTGATGGGTGTAATAATTCTGTGATTCCTTAAAGTGGAGTAGAAAACCTAGTTTCCTATGGAGAAAATACCATACTATGGCATCAAATGCTTGGACATATTGGAGAGAAGGACCTTCAAATATTGCATGGTAGTGGTATGGTAGAAGATATGTCTAATTTCTCTCAGTCTTTCGATTTCTGTGAACATTGTGTATATGGGAAGCAGAATCGAGTGATTTTCCCCTCTAGTGTTGTTATCGATGTGACAAAATCCCTCCAAAATTTTGTGTACACTCAAATTTTGGAGCCTACAGTGGATCTTGTGATCATTTTTTCCATAGTCACTTCTTGGTTAGCAGTGTCAAAGTCACTTGCTCACACATGCTCAGTTAGTAACAAATTCATGAGTGCATTCTTTTACACAAGCTTGGACAAGCATAGCACTCTCCATCAAGACTGTTACTGTAACATGTCTAATCCATGTCAACAGTCAGTGTGCATTGACAATGACAATTTCTCACATTATAGCTGCGTTTGTACTTATCTTTTGGTGAGGTTTTCAAACTGTCAATTTCGCACACCATTGTTTTCACGAGTGTTGCTTTCATGTTTTTGATTGTCACTTTCACTTTCTTTCACTCTGATTAGTGTCGTTATCATGTTATATTTCATCTGGCTTGTGTTACTTTCACTGTCGTTCACATATCGTAAGAGTTGTTCGCACTTTAGCAATTGTCGTATTTTTCGCGTGTTAGCTACCACATGATGTATGAATGCCTGTTCTCGTGGTTTCAAGGGGTTATATCTATGTGAATTAGTTGGTATAAACATTTAAACATCAGTCACACTCATTCCCAAAGTTTTAAGCACTGTCGCACAAGTGTCGTCATGGTCGTCATAAAGTGTATCTTAATTGTTGCACTTATCCTAAAGTGGTCACAGAGAGGGAAATGCATTTTTCATGTGTCATGGATGGTATATATTGTTGTGTCTTAAAGTATTCTAAGTTTGTGATCACAGTCGATGTTTTGTCACTATTAACATCAGTCTCGTCGATCCCACACTTAGCCATTTCTAGAAAGGCTTCCTGACCAAGCAACCTAGCTTCACCCGACCTCCCTGAACTGCACACTGTGCAGTTTTAGTCCTCTAGATGTGACCTTCCCCCTTGGCACTACACAATGTGTAGTTATTCCCTCCCAGGATTGCTGGACTGTGCAATTTTTGTGCTCAAGCTCTAGCCTTGACCTCCAAAATTGTGCAATCCTTTCGCCCATCCTGGACCTAACTACACACTGTGAAATCACAAGCCACAAGTTCATTCCCTGAGCTTCTGAATTGTGCAGTTTCATAATAGCCTAGCCTCTGTTGTCTCCCAGAACTAAGCAGTGTGTTCACTTAGTGTCCATCTCCTCAGCCAGCATCACTGGCTCCCGAAACAACACATTTTTCTACCTCAGTCCAGCCTATACTGCGCACTGCACAGTCTCAAGGCTCAAGGCTCAGCCTTGAGCTCTTGAACCACACAATTGAACAGTAATTTGTGCTCATATATCCTCCATAAATTCACAATAGGATGATTTAGTTCCTGTCTGTTTAGCTTGTCATCCCGCGCTTCCATATTGCGCAGTTTTCTTCCTCATCCCAACCTGAAATACACATTGCGTAGTCTCAAGGCTCAAGTTGCACCCTTGACTACCTAAGCTACGCAATTGTGCATTTATTGAGCCTATTTCTGGTTCCGACTCAGTTAGGGGATCAATATGCAACATCTTAGACTAAGGGTTTATCAAACTGATGTCATGTTTTCATGAGTGGATTGTAGATGCAGGTACTCTATCATGTTATGGCAAGATGATGAAGAAGGAGATGGAGAAGGAGGACATGCTAGAAGACACATATGGAGTTGAAGAGAGAAGATGAACATTAGGTGAGAAGACGAAGGAACACCGAACTATAATAGAAGATGAATATCAAGATCACATGGAAGACTCCTCATATTCAAGTCATAAGGAGGAGGAAGAAGAAGAAAATGTACTATCTGTTCAAGAAGACACAAAGAAATAAGCAACAAGAAGGGAAACTTGGCAGTGTCACATAATCACGTAGTCCATGTCATCAATGTCACGTAATGCCCGTCACACGTCATCATATGCCACATCATTATTGTGGATTATGTAATTACCTATTCGAAATGTCTTGTAAAGTGGAATTCCAAATTACACATTCAAAATATGAAGAGTCATGTAAAGTTAAAAAGTCATAGGAAGTCAAACAGTCATGAGGGTAGTCAAAGAGTCACAAGGAAGGTGAAGCATCACCTATTAGTTATATATATGCCCTCATTGTATGAGCAAAGGAAATTTTCACCTTGGCTCCTCCCGCAAGGCATTAGAGAGATAATCTAGTCATTTTGAGGAGCAAGGAGTGGCTCCAGTGATCCATTGCTAGAGCTAGTGGTTTTCATTGTATACATGTGTCTTGGAGATTTTACTTAATATCAGAAGCCCTATGGGAAAACACGTTCTTCATGCATGGATTATGGATATTTTTAAGAATATTATTCGAATGTTTGTAATTCATGTTTGATTTCATCCGTGCTAGTTGAACTATTTTGTTTATTTTGGTACTTATCATATTGAGAATATGTTTTAATTTCTATTATCGTTGTTGCATCCTCGTGGACTATTCTGCTGGATATTAGAAAAATATTCCTCGTTATATTGGTTGCAATCACCATCGCATATTTGTGGACTATTCCACTTGATGTTATACAAATCCTTCTTGTTCATGTGTGTCTCTACTAGGGCAGTACTACTACATCTCTCTTAGAGGCTCACTTTTCCCCCCTTCACAGTGAAATAAATTTGACACAAATATTATCCAACACTCACCAGGCACATCCTGTTGTGAAACCATCTCCAAAAATAGACGAAAAGAGATAGCAATGCCTTAGAAATAAGCCACTTCGAGGGGGCAACCTCCAATACATTACATGAATGAATAATTCTTGGATGATACAAATGACAAAACCTCCTTTCTATATATAGGAGTCCATGGGGCCACAATGTAATCCTAGTGGGGCCACAATGTAATCCTAGCCGACCTAACAATAATAATTTAAGGGCACAATAATAAAAATATGGGGGTTACAGGGGCACAACAATAACAATAAGGGGGGCTACACTAACATAATAAAGGACTACACTATTAATATAGGGACTTAACATGCCCCTCTCCTTCAAACAAGTGTTGTCCTCAACGCTTGATTATTTCTTGATGATTATGTATAAAATTCTCACCCTCCCATGTGGAATATTCAACAAGAAATTTCTTCCACTTGCTGAGATACTCTGAAATTGATCATACTTGTCGAGTTCTTGTTTTTGTGACTGCTTCAGAACTTCTTTCGATGTGATGTTGATCTTCCTGTTTTTTCATTAGATTCTGCACCAAAGTTAGGTTGTCCTTTGAGAGTTGGAGAACTTGTTGTTGATGCTCGATGCGATCTTCCACTAATTTATCATCCATATTAGCTATTATTTGATCCTTCAAACCATCCAAATTAACCTCCATTTTTTCTTTTAAATCATCTATGTCATCTTCGGTTGCTCTTCGTAAGATCGAAATTTGTTGCACTTGGTACCATAATTTTGATATCTCATACTACATTTCTTCCTCTTCACGCGTCATAGTATAGCTTTTTGAGGGCTTAATGGGTATGGAATTATTTTTTGGAGGCATTATAGAACCCAATACTAATAAAAATTCTAAAATATGCCCTTGGAATCACTTCAAACTTCTTTTTCAAACAAACATTATGCAATTTTAAAAACCAAATACACACCTTTTTCTTGATTTTGAGGAGCTCGATATTGAAATTGAATTATCTTTGTGATTTCAGATCTTAAATATCTGAAATTTAGCCCTGAAGTAGCCCTCTAGATCTTCTTTCGAATGCCAAAGGTATGACCTGATTTGGTTTCTTGAAGACAAAGATATGCCCAATCTCCTATGATGACCTAATTATGGACTAGTTCAGTAGAGAGAACTTGTATGACTTACCACATGTCACTTTTTCCTCCTTTGGCTTTGAAATTGATAGAAAAGAAGCTATGGTTTGTGTATTTCTGGCCACTTTTTACAGAATTCCAATCCGATGCTCAAAGAGAGAGTTATGAATATTTTCCCACGATCACCTCTTTGAGATGAAATTTGGGAGCCTGCAAAAGACGTAACTTACACAGACCATATCTCCAAAAAAATTGTGAACAGAAACTCAGAAAGTTTGCGAAGATATTTCTCAAGGTTACTCTTTGCTCCTGAAAATTTCAACTTGAACCTTTGTAGAAAAAAGTTATGATGAAAATTCCACGAGACTGTTTAGGTTAAATTTAGGAGCTGAAAAATACCTAACTTCCATAGATCATATCTCAAAATATTGCGAACCAAGCCTCTGAAATTTTTGCGACGATGTTCCTCGGGATTTTTTTGCTTAGCACGCTATAAATTTCAGCTTTTGATCCCTTCGTAGAAAAATAATTATAGCGAAAATGCCATGATGATGTTTGTTTGGGGCAGCGAAACCCTAAAATCCATAGAAACGCCTTAGAAATAAGCCATTTCGAGGGGGAAACCTCCAACACATTACATGAATGAATAATTGTTGGATGATACAAATATCAAAACCTCATTTCTATGTATAGGAGTCCATGGGGCCAGAATGTAATCCTAGTGGGGCCACAATGTAATCCTAGCCAACCTAACAATAATAATGTAAGGGCACAATAATAAAAATATGGGGGTTACAGGGGTACAACAATAATAATAAGGGGGGCTACACTGACATAATAAGGGACTACACTATTAATATAGGGACTTAACACATCCCCTGGATTTCTGAAGGCACCATGTGTTTCTCTCTTACTGAAAGTTAGTGCCAAGGAAAATCTATAAGAATACATAGCAACTGAGATGATATTCCAGATGGGGATCCTACTCCAAATTATGTGAGGTCTAATTGGGACTTCACATCGGGGAGACCCCTTGGTTGACGAATTTCCAGAACCATCAACAATGGTGCTAGAAGGAGGGCCAGATGACAAGTTAATCCTATTGAGTCTAGTTTTAAATATCCTATAATAAATGGATCTTTTCCAAATCACAATCCCAGAGTGTTTTTCTAACCTTCCTCATGTAAAAATTTCAATCTCCACAAAACTTGTTCATGCTTTGTCCCAATTCAAGTTTAATGACGAGGGTGGTATATTTTTATCCAGACATATAAATGATTTTCTTGGGTTTTGTAAAAATTTCTAAATCGATGATGAAGACGTTATGTGTATTCTATTCACCCTCACTCTCGAAGGTCATGTTAAGCATTGGTGTCATACCTTACCATATGCTTCCATTCATTCTCTTCGTCATTTTTCTAAGGAGCTTCATCAAGATTTCAATTGGTATGATTACCGATATGTTCACAAAAGAATCAATCAACTCATAATGGAGCCTCATGAATCAGTTGAGAGTTTTGCTAATAGATTACTTCATTTATGCTATGATTTTCCTGAAGAAGAGATGGATCAGGATTTATGTAAGCCAAAGTTTGAATATCTGGTTCAAATTTCTTTGAATTAGTTTGAATCTAAATCTCCTAATGTTTTCACTTTCCCAACTCTCGTGAATCGTTACACGCCTCTAATTTAAGAGGAGGAACCTATTATTCCTTTTGTTCCTTTTCCTCCTCTTTTTCTAGTCCTGATGTGGGTGCCTCCTTGTGGTGATTGTGAAGTTGGGAAATCTGCAAAAAAATTCCTAATCCATCTTCTCATTCTTCTTCCACTTTTCACGATTTCGATTAAATGGAGGGAATTCCAGACTGGCTCAAGAAGACTAACTCCTCCATTCCACAAGATGATGTTACTGTTCACAATTTTAGTCTCGAATCTAATTTTAATTTCTGTTACCCTCTATCATCTACAAATCATGACTCTTTGTACCATGATTCACTTGAGTAATAGGTTTCACCAGCTAGTTTTTCGTGTTGTTGGTTCAAATTGCAATCAAATACAAGGAAGTCACATTACACAGGTAGGGGATCAGGAAAGAGAAGATGCTTTCAATAATTTCTTCTATTTTCAAAAATCCTCCACTTGAAGATGTTGTGCTTCTATTCTTGGATGATTTTCAATATACTAATCTTGGTAGTGAATCGACTATAATCAATTATTTTAATCAATCTGTAGCCTAGAGAAACAATCATTCCAATGATGATGAATCTATTGATGTATGCAATAACGAATGCCAAAGTGTATCGGTTTATCTTTTAGTTTATCATGAATATTTTACTTTAGATCCAAATTTGGTCAAAGAATATGTGCTTATCGAAACTTTCTCGTCATCTCACTATCCCTTGTGCTCTACAGTCTGTGATGCATTTACTTGTGATATAGATACTCCATGTTCTTTAAGTCCGTCATTTGATGAGTTAACCTCTCAATTGGCACAAGTTGGTGAGATTTTCCATGACACAAATGAAAACAATCAAATATTTGAGTACTCTTCCCATCCCTCATCATCTCTTCTCTCGCATGAAGACAACTCTTCAAATAAGTTTTCTCATGAAATTTCCGAGATTTATTCATCTTTGAATTTGCGATCATAAGAATATTTCGACTTGAGTAATATGGTTGCTGAAGTTGGAAAATCTGGTAAAATAAGTGACATAGATGGCTGCCATTCGGTCAGCAGTGGATTTATTGAAACCAATGGTAGCAACTATCCTCAAACCATGCATGATTTAGTTCATTCTTTGAATTTTGATTTTATAATCCTTGAAAGTTCTGAGACCTGCCAGAGAGTCGAGGCACTTCAAATTTTGTTGATGGTTATGTCAGGATCTCGCGACTCTGGTAAGCCCCCCGAACTAAGTCAGATTTGGTTTATCCTGCGCAATCCTTCTCTTTGCACGATTTCACTTGATGAAATTCCTTTTTGAAAATTGTTTGGTATTTTGGGTATGATCTTTTAAATTTTCAAGATTTTACTTCTGACTGGATTCAAGAATTTTTTTCAGTTCATTCATCTTCATGTGAATCTCTCGCATCAAACTCAGGTTTGGAATGTGTATCTCTCATAGAGTCATGGAATTGCAAAATTGATCATTCCAATGACTATCTTTGGCCGAAGGAATCATGCTTATCGAATTCATTCCTTAATAGTAATCTCCTAGTTCTTCTTGTGAATGCATATTGCAAATCACACCTAAAATGCTCTTGAGTGATAATGAATGCACAAATTATCACATGAATGAAGTTCTTATCTATTCACCATGTCCTAGCCGGTCTCATGTATTTGTTGTGCTGACATCCCTTTTAAATTATTTTGATGATTATGATTGTTGTGGAGGTAAATCCCCTCTGCGGGCAGAGGCGATCCCTACTAGCCCAGACCGGGTCTAGCAACAATCGTTCACGCTATAGTGCAGGTTCCTAATTGCAAATAAACCGACTAGCGATGGAGGCTTACCTGGAATCCAACGCTGTAGCTTGTAGAGAAATTAGCGCTCCCGTTCCTTAGCTCCGGCAGATCACAATCCTCACGATCTCCATGATCGGACACCTGCACACGCAAGAAACAAAACAAACGCAAGCGTAAAATCCAGTATATGCAACTATATGTGAGTCAGAGAAGACATAAATCAACATCATAATCAACAACAAGAGTGGAACCATAACCAATAGTCGCTTATCATCAATCAATCAAAGAAGAATACAACCATATCTCTGATGCTGAATTCTCCTTCGGAGGGTCGCCAGCGAAACACGTCTCAAAGAAGCCTGTCGGGGATGGGAAAAACCTCTCTCTCCTGATGTCTCAACAATAATCTCCTTGCTTGTATTTGGCCTTAAGGGAATGAATCAAGGCTCTTGCAACATAAGGCTCTGATGGCTCTTGGGAACTTGGAGACTCAACCATTCAGCCATTCAGCCCCTTCATCAATGGATGAAGGCTATATTTATAGAGGAGAGGAGGAGGTTGGGATCCCTACAATAGTGGAAGGGAGGCCTTATCCTTTGGGAGGTTCCCCATAAGGTGGAAACAAGAGGCCAAAGGAGGAAGGCCGTGGTTATTCAGGCGAAACCACTCCTGATGACTCATCCACGAAGTTGTTGTAATCGAAACTTCGCCTCTTTTTTAAAAAACTTTCCATAAACAGAGTGGCGTGGGTGCAACACTGGGACAGAGCGCCAATTGGCGCGGGCTCAGTGTTAATTTTCCCCCATTGGCGCGAGTACATAACGGGCTACCAGCGCCAATGCAAAAACAGGTGTTTTTAGGGCTCTGCTCAGGAAATGATCAACAGAAGGAATGTTTTCCTCATGGAAAGGGATGCAATGATGGTATTTGCAAGGCATGACACTGCTTATTGGTCACAGAAATGACCCTCCAATGGGCGAGATGGGGATTGCAGGGACGGTGACAAATTACTGTGTAACAGATGCCCCCTAAAGCATGAGGCCCGAAAGAGAGAGAGGGGTGAAATGCTTTACGAGAACGTGTCCAACTGAAAACACCGTCGTCAGAAAACCTGTGTAGAGAAATACAACTGATATCTCAAATACATGATACATGTGGTATGGGCGCAACCATCCATAACAGAGTATACAATAATCCAGATCCAAGGTATGGTCACAACCATCCAGTGAGGATCGATAAATAGACTCAGGTATGGTCGCAGCCATCCAGTGAATGAGTCATGTAACCAATCAGAATAATCCACAAAAACACAGCCTGGATTCTAAACAGACGGAATCCAGGGTCTTGCGCTCCATCTTGACCCGAAAAAAGTACAAGTTCAAGAATGCGAATATGTGAGCTAAAGTCAAACATGCGAGAACATCTCCTGATTACCATCCAATGATGAAAGATGTTAACAGACACGAGAGGTACCACCAATAATGACAATGGCCCTCAAGGTACTACAGGTAAAATATATGGCATGTGAATCAATGAGCTGGCGTCGAACACCCGTAGAATTACTCGATTAGAGGTCAATGATGAAAACCTCACGTCGAATGCGAAGAACCTGCCATTGAGGCATGCAGGCTCCAAGGTACCAGAAGGGATTCTCTAGATCATTTTCCTAGATAATGAGTTGAAGTCAACAGGAAGTGACCTTGATCGAAGGTGGGCCATAGTGTTTCCCACATCATCGACACGAGACAGAGGAACATAATGTCTTTGTGAATCAAGATCAGATGAGAATCAGAGGAAGGTTGAAACGTGCAGAGGTCAACTTCTCTTAAACATATTGGCGGCACGACAGTGGATTTGGCAGTATTTGACGTCAAAAGATCAGAGGTCATGATGACGAGGAAAAGAGAAGATGAGAGGTCAAAAGGGATCACCCAAACCCACGGTGGCAAGTGAAAAATGAGATGAGATGTCCCCAACCCGACACGAACGCAGACAAGTGCCATGTTCAAGAGTGACATACTGCCGACACGACAATGATGCTGGTTCCATTTTCCCCACCATTTTTGGCGAGTACCTCTTTATTTTTACACAAGCTTGAAGAGGATACCATATGCTTGTCATATAAGTCCGTCCTTCGGACGAATCCAACCTAGTACATTTAACGAGCCCTAGGAAGGAGGAACTCGGATAACGTCATTACGACTGAACCCAATGTCATCAGGGTTTAACGAGTCTGAAAAAGGAAGAACTCGACGTCTTTTCATGTTTAGAGAGTTTGAAAAGACAGCGGAAAAGTAAACTCCAACGGTCCCTTTTCATAAATAGTTCCTTAGACACGAAAAGGTAGAAAATAATATCTAAGAAAACCTCCTAGTCGCGATAGGCTAGGGTATTCCTTTTTCGTAAATAATCTATCCCATCCCGAAAAAGGGGTAAACGTATACTAGGTAGATGTCGTTTCGTGTCCACTTTAACGAGATCGAAACGACAAGGGACTCGACAATATTTTCATGTTTAGAGAGTCAGAAAAGAGCTGAAAGATGACTCCTCCTGGAGGAACGAGTGGTATAAAGGGTAGCTACTGGTTCCGGTAATGGTGGAACTGCTTAGAACAAGTAAAGGTTAAGAGGTTGGCTAACAAGACCACTCATCGCAACGGTTCCTCAGGAACGGA
This sequence comes from Pinus albicaulis, assembly GCA_034641835.2. Lineage (NCBI taxonomy): Eukaryota > Viridiplantae > Streptophyta > Pinopsida > Pinales > Pinaceae > Pinus > Pinus albicaulis. Next base: position 56,185,077 of record CM076569.1, on the reverse strand, counting down.
TAAAACAACCAAGTGAAGGCATATGATCGGCCAAGCAGATAGTGACGATGGAGTGAGAAAACCAAGGCTCATCTGGCAAAAACAGGCTGATAAAATGGCAATCACAAGAGGTAAAATGGGAAAGGTTTCATTTTTACACAAGCTTGAAATTAGAAAACTCTGCTTGAAGTTGGTTTCATTTTTACACAAGCTTGAAACAAAGATAAACTATGCTTGAAACCGGTTTCATTTTTACACAAGCTTGAAACAGAAACAAACTATGCTTGAAAAATTAAGCATGCCCCCAGCATGGTGACTCAATTCGAGGTACATGCCCCCAAGCTTCAGTCCATATGAAAGGCAGATGGAGTGAAGGTTCAAGTTACGAGATCAAGAGACAGACTCGACTGGGATTTTACGAGATCTTATCAAAGACTCGAATTGAACGGGAACGTGTTTCATTATTTTAACGAGGTTGACACATTAAAAGAACTATCCTCAAGACACCTTTGTTTCATTTTTTAAGGAGCTTGAGACAAGACAAGGAACTCTACTCCGACAACCTCGTTTCATTTTTTAAGGAGCTTGACACAAGAAAATGAACTGTGCTCCGACCAGCTGGTTTCAATTTTTAAGGAGCTTGACACAAGAAAATGAACTGTGCTTTGAAAACCTCATCATAATGAACAAGAATTCATCGCTTCCAAGAGTTCCACTCCCGATGGAAGGAAAACATCTTGGAAGTCAGGACCCAATGCCCTCAGCACCTGATGCACAACGACACTATCACTGGGTACAGGCACGGGGTAGGTAGCCACATAGTTGACCTGTGGTAGGGCAGATACAACAGGTGGATAAAAACCAGGAAGGGATGATGGCGAGCCAGCTACCATATCAGGACCAAAGAATGAAAGCTGATCAATGGTCACGATCCGTCCTTCATGCGGAAAACAGACCACACGGAAAAGGGAGGAGACAAGCGCTCCCATGGCATAGGTGTAATCGCGCCCCAAAAGCAGATTGAAATCCAAGGGGCCTGGAACAACCATCACGTCCATATGGAAGGTTTTACCTCCCAAAGTAACAGGTAACCTTGGAAGGATCCCTAACGGTTGACTTGTTCTTCAGTTAAATGCCAACAGATTCTGCGTAACAGGCACAAGCGGTGGTGAATCGAAAGCTTGCCAAGTAGTTGAGGATAGAACACTAACAGACACGCCTTCATATATAATGGTACTGGGTATGACCAGACCAAAAGCCTGTACTTTGATCTCAAAAGGCACATAAGACAGAAGGCGGTATCCTGCAAATCGATTCCAATCGAAGGAAGTGAAAAAACTACTCGGAGGGGCTACCATCGAACCAAGAAGGTCTTCCCCTGGTGTTACGGAAGAAGAAGGAGCATCCTCCATGACTTCCATCACGGAGTCGGGAAGAGTATCCTCTAACACCTCCATCACGGGAGGTGGAGGAGCCACTTCTTGAGGTACAGGGACAGGAGAATCTTTCTCCAAGTCCGAGGAATCTAAAGAAACCAGAAGGACATGGGGGGTGTGAGATCCACTCTCTACGGAAATGACCTGGTGCACCATAGACGGGGCCAACTCAACCGATCCCACGACCAATGGTTGGTCGAGAATGGATTCCTGAATTTGAATTTCCAAGGGAGCGAGATTGACCAAGGATGAATCTTGACCAATCGTAGGATCAACTGGTGGAGGAATCAAAGAAATCCGTTTATAACCAGTTGGGAGGCATGGTGTAGAAACGGTTGCGTTGTCTAAGAATCTTTTGGCTTCATCCATATATGGACAAAGGTGAATGGCATGGTGACCTTCACACAACTTACAAGGATTGGTGAGCTTACCCTGCTTCTTAGGAGTTTTACCAGCACTAGCTGAAGACGTGCGCCCAACCTGACTCCCAGAAGCCAAAGGCAACGACGAGCGACCGTTGGACCATACTTTGAGCACCTCGGGAATGCCAGGGCAGTCTCGAAGAAGATGGTCTCCTATGCACAACATGCAAGGGAACTTGACTTTCCGTGGAAGGTTGGGAGGTTTATCAAGAGGAGGTGCTTCAAAAGCAGTAGTTGCAGCCTTAGCCTCTCTCTTATCAGAATTCTTCTTCTTTGTCTTCTTCTTCTTCTTCTTCTTAGCCACCTGGTTACTCAAATCCAAACTTTCACCAGGCGAAGTAGAAGATGAGAACGCAGAAACAGGAAAAGAAGGGGAGAGGTTCACCTTGGAATCAACATGATGTTGTTCAAGTGGAGGAACTGATTGACCAGTGGCTGAGACATTCGGGACCACAGAGGTTGAAAACAACCAAACAGGCAACCCAACAGTTAACCCAGGAAGGGACAACGTTGCCATATGAGGAGCACCAACATTTCCAAAAGGAGGAAAAGGACCAGGATTCCCATCGGAGGGGATTCCTTGGTTGGTGAACTCCGGAAAAGTTGCCATCAGAAACAACTCAAAACAACACCCTAAGGAAACTAACTTTAACCAGGAATATTTCGTGGGCAGTTAATTTTTATGACATTGAAACAAAACTCTACCGTTTCATATTTTAAGAGTCGAGAAACAGGAAAAAGGTGACTCTATCACTTTCATATTGGAAAAAGTGTGGAAAGGAGGTGCGCCATATTATTTTCAACAATCAAAGAAAAAGATCGAAATGAAGACCTGGAACTTAGGTAAAGGAAACAACAGATATCCGTGAACTGCAATATACACCTTGGCTTCAAAAATGAAACAGAAATCGACCAAGGACTTTCCGTACGTGCAGGTAGTCTCCCCGAATGCTGTGTTCGGTGTATCACGGGTATAGGGCGGCAGACTCGGCTTCCTGTGGATAAAGGATTGAAAACCTAGAGGGGTCTCCTTTTATATACGTGACGGTACGGGGAGCACAAGTCCGTACTAGTGCTGTCTAAAGCCAAGAGGCGAACGACAGCTACTAGGTTTAAAGATGCCAGAACACGTCTCTAGCCTAGAACTCTAAATATTTCGTTAATGTTTCAATGTTGCCTTAGTGTAAATTGAATAAATTTTAATGTTTATCTCACCAGATGCCTTTCGCTGTGGGCACCCTAGCGTATGTCATCTGACAATCTCCTATATGCAGCTATATGAGAAAATAAAACTTTCAATTCGATGAATGCTATCTAGTTAAGGGAAGAGCTTCAAACAATGATGCAACAAACAACAACACTGTAAACAAATTTTTTCCAAACTAGATGACTTTCACTATCCAAAAGTAATTCCAAACATTCAACGATGTGAATAATGCAATGTAATCTATGCAAAATCCTCTTTTCCGAAAAGTATGCAATTGTAATCTATGCACAATTTCCTTTTATTTTCAAATGATAAGAATGCACTCAATGCATTTTTCGATGAAATGAGAATCTACTTAATTCATGCTTTCAATGAAAGAGAATGCACTCAAAGCGATTTCTAGTTTTCGATCATTAAATAATGTAATCTAAGTTCAATGATGGATCTCAAAAAACACTTTTCAATGCAATGTGATCTAATGCATTTTAACAAAAAGAGCACTTTGAGACGAAAACTAAATAAACACAAATCTTCTTAATGAAGGATGAATGCAAAAGAGATGTAAACAAACACTAAGAATGCAATCGTTGTTTCAAACACTTTGTCACGAAATCCTTCAAAAGGCGACAAGACATATGAGGTCAAACACAAAGAGGACTTCCAAAGCAAGAGATCAAAACAAGGCATTCATTCCCTTTTACATCAAACAATCATGGAAATAAGACATTTCAAACAATGAGCAATGTAATATATGCTCATATCGTGAAAATACCAGAAGGGAAAAACACATTGGTGAAGGATTTAGGGAAAAAATCTCAATTTTCACACACGCTGAAATTGGCACGACTTTGTCATTGACAACTAGCGCCAACTGGCGCGACTTTCTCACTAAAAACTAGCGCCAATTCCCAATTGGCGCGGGTTGCTAACTGACAACAAGCGCCAACGCCTGAAATGAAAAAACAAAGAATTTCTCCCAACCAAGACCAAACTCACCACTTCAAGCAGAATCTAAAACAAACCTAGAAGCAAAGTACTGACCAAAAGAAACTTCCGAACAAGGGAAAACCCTAGCACCTACAGGAGATGGCGCGACTGTCTGACTGTAATCCGCGCCAGACAGGGGATGGCGCGAGTGATGAACTGGAAACCCGCACCAACTGGCGCGACTGTCAGGGTGGAAACCGCGCCAATCAAGCCAACCATGAAAAGGTGAAAATTCGGAAAAGCAGACGTCAGATTTGATCCTCTGGGCTGAACCAAAAGCCAAACACTCAGAAAAGAGCCAGCCAAAAGAGCCGATCAAGCAAGGAGAATCGAGAAACAACCGAAAAGATAAGACAATACTCCAAGTGTTGAGTTCATAAACTAAATCAGAGATTGACTGAAGCAGCTTTGATCTACTTCATGATTGCAGAGCAAGAGTGTTTCGAAGGCTATCTGGCTAACTTCAGGCTCCATCTGTAGCTTAAAAAGCAGAACAATAACAAGCTAGACGATCCCCAACGGAGTCACCAATTTGTTGTGGAGGTAAATCCCCTTTGCGGACAGAGGCGATCCCTACTAGCCCAGACCGGGTCTAGCAACAATCGTTCACGCTATAGTGCAGGTTCCTAATTGCAAATAAACCGACTAGCGATGGAGGCTTACTTGGAATCCAACGCCGTCGCTTGTAGAGAAAGTAGCGCTCTTGTTCCTTAGCTCTGGCAGATCACAATCCTCACGATCTCCATGATCGGACACCTGCACACGCAAGAAACAAAACAAACACAAGCGTAAAATCCAGTATATGCAACTATATGTCAGTCAGAGAAGACATAACTCAACATCATAATCAACAACAAGAGTGGAACCATAACCAATAGTCACTTATCATTAATCAATCAAAGAAGAATAAAACCATAGCTCTGACGCTGAATTCTCCTTCGGAGGGTCGCTAGCGGAACACGTCTCGAAGAAGCCTGCCAGGGATGGGACAAACCTCTCTCTCCTGATGTCTCAACAATAATCTCCTTGCTTGTATTTGGCCTTAAGGGAATGAATCAAGGCTCTTGCAACATAAGGCTCTGATGGCTCTTGGGAACTTGGAGACTCAACCATTCAGCCATTCAGCCCCTTCATCAATGGATGAAGGCTATATTTATCGAGGAGAGGAGGAGGTTGGGATCCCTACAATAGTGGAAGGGAGGCCTTATCTCTTGGGAGGTTCCCCAAAAGGTGGAAACAAGAGGCCAAAGGAGGAAGGCCATGGTTATTCAGTCGAAACCAATCCTGATGACTCATCCATGAAGTTGTTGTAATCGAAACTTTGCCTCTTTTTTTAAAAAATTTCCAAAAGCAGATTGGCGCGGGTGCTTAACTGGGACAAAGCGCCAATTGGCACGGGCTCAGTGTTAATTTTCCTCATTGGCGCGAGTAAATAACGGGCTACCAGCACCAAGGCAAAAACAGGTGTTTTTAGGGGTCTGCTTAGGAAATGATCAACAGAAGGAATGTTGTCCTCATGGCAAGGGATGCAATGATGGTATTTTCAAGGCATGACACTGCTTATTGGTCACAGAAACGACCCTCAAATGGGCGAGATGGGGATTGCAGGGACGGTGACAAATTACTGTGTAACAATGATGCTTGTACAGTTTTTCACCAACTACAGGAAAATGATTTGTCACATTTGGCTTGCAAGGCACTAGGTTCGATTGGTCAGAGCATTCGCAGAGCTGTCCAAGCTTATTTATCTTAGTTAATTAAAAATTAGTAGTTTGATGCTTTAACCATCCCATCTGATCATTATTTTTTTACTGATGATTGCCATTCGACCTATCATTTTTCCATCAACACATCTAATTTCAGTTGTTCTACATCCTTTGATCTTCATCATTCAATATCTCACTGTTTGTATTTTTGTTGAGCAATTGAGGCACTTCATTCTTCATTGATGGCTATGTCAGGTCCTCTTTGTCTCAACCTGACTGCTGAATATGATCAGATCTATTTTCCCTCACAATTTTCCCATCGTAATCCCCTGCCTCTAATTGAATATTCATCGTTTCAAAGATTTCGGGGTTCTCTAAAGGATTATCATGAATTTCATGATCCAATCGTTGAATGGTCGAAAAAAAATTACTTCGCAAGCTCCGTCAAAAATAACATGTTTTGATCTTCCGTTACACTTGCTAAGGAGTTCAATGTAGATATAGACACACCCGTGAGAAGCTTCTGAGGTTTGTTGAAAGATGGTATTCATCGAAAAGGTAAGAACGTGAATTGGATGAAAGTAGTGGTTGTTGTTATCATTCTGTAATTTAAAATATTGGGAGAATAAACATAGAGGGCAAGATTAAAACCACTTTGGAAGCAGGGATCTAGCCCTGCCAGCTTCAGAGAGGGATCTCTCTGTATAACTTAACTTTGTTTTTAGTGGATAGTAGGCTAGTTATGATTGTACTTGGTTATTTTTTTGATTTTGATCGGTTTGGTTGATTAAATTTCTATATTCAGATTGGGAAATGGAGTCAAAAATATAAAAATGGATACTGCATCGAGACTTAAAAGAGTTATCACATGGAAAGCTAGGTTGTATATACTAGATCTTTTTAGATTTTTAATGAAATATGAAAGTGAAGAAATATTGAATTCAGTAGAGATTGAAAAGCAATTAATTATTCTTCAATCCGACTTCAATAGATAACATATAAATTGTAAAAGCAACTAGAATAAGGTGTTCTAATTAACATGTCCTATTCATCACACTTTCTGTTTAATAATTAAGTTTTTTCAGATGTTCACAAAGAAAGGAAGTACAATGAAAAAACACAGTTACAGTAGAAGAACTTCACCAGTGAATACACCACATGAATCCTGTAATAAGTCCCTATATTATTGATGCTCCAACAAAACGTAGAAAGTTACAATGCTCAGTAGGAAAAATATATTCAATAACCAACCAAGAATACTTCGAACAATGAAGTATTTATATTGATCCTTTACAAAACTGATTACATTAATGATGTCTCAACATATAATGTATTATTAGCAAAAATTGAATAATAAACTCTAACTGTGACAAAAAATAGGTTGGGTAGAGGTGATCTGGAATGCTGACACTGTTTTAGAGGAAACAATTGCTGAGTAGACCTATTTGCGGGTTGCGCTGGCTGATGTGCTGGCTGCAGCTGACCTTTATCATTTACTTTTCACTCCTATAGTTCACACAGTTTATCCCATCGATCTTCATCTGGGATAGTTAACTTGATTACCTTTTGGTAAATTTCATCCACTTCATTATATCTGGAAAAAAGTAGGTTTTACCACAAAGATGTAGTTTACCTCATGTTGAATGAAAATATCACTGCTCATTGCTTCCAAGAATGCTTTACATGTCACGGTGCCTTTGATATTGGAGAATTTGGCAGTGTCCCTGGAAATTTCCCTTAGCTTCTTCACATAGTATTCATGAGTTATCAACTTATCATTAATCACAAACAAAGAAAGCAGACCCTTCTGTGTTATAGGCTCTAACCTGTTGAAAAACCCGTTCACTGCTATCTCTAAGCTGTGGTGTTTCTCTTTCAGCTGAACAATGGGATTCTTCTTAGTAAGAATACTTTTCTCTTCTAAAATGGTCTTTGTCCTATCATCTATTCTCAAGTCATCTAACTCACATCTATTATTGGAGTTCATGAATTTAATAATGCTATTTTATGTTGTAGATATATACCCAAGCTCCTTTGTGATGTCTATAATGGCTTCCGTAGCTTTTTTAATTAACTCCTTTTGTTCAAAAATGATTTGGATGCAGGTGCAAATATGATTAATGGATCCAATGATATCTGCCCAGATGATTTCTTTGACTTGGCCCAATTCCTGTCCAATTGATGATTCTCTCTTTGACTTCTGCATCCTCTCTATCATTTTCTGAGCTCTTTGTGCTTCAGCTACATGAGAAACTTCACTTCTTGATCTCTGGACTTGCAATAGTTTGACTTGAACTTGCAACTTATTGATTTCCTTCGTATAGATAGACAAATTATCCACTGCCTTTGTCAACTGTTCTGCACCATCTGTTGTCTGTGTTGCATAAGTTGTAGCTGTGGGGATGGCTGTAAGAGGTACAACCTCCAAAGGAACCATGGAAATTTTTGCAGCCTGCTCCCTCTCTTTAATCATATCTTCCATTTCTATCTCCATTTGTCTCAATTGGGCATTTTGATCCATTATGAGCTTCATCATATTCGAATTTTGAGACTTTGTTTCATCAATATATTTGGTGAGAGGGTCTTTTGTGGCTAACAACTTTAGTTGTTTCCTCAATGCTGCTATGCCAACATTCTTCTTCTTTATTATTTCTTTTGCAACATCATGTTGGAGGCGTCATATCCTATCTTGACTACCAAGTCGTCAAAATATTTTATGCTTGTATCTTTGGCAAGAGAGGACAAATTCTCCATATTTAGATGTAACTGAATGTTTGTAAAGGAAACCTACAATTTAGATAAACTCATGGATTTATTATTTAAGGTAGATGAAATCATTTCACGTGTTTGCTTGTGCATCTCCATTTTATCAATGGGATGAATGTCTTTGATGTCAAACTCAAACGAAGTTTTCTAATCAGCTATTGTCTTAGGCTATGAAATTTGTTCCTTAAGAAAGGCCATTTTCATTTTACCTTTCTCAGAGTCAAATGCTGACATCAACCTACTCTGAGAACTGGAAGTATGCTTCTAGAATTGGCTGTATGTATTGCTCTTCAAAAGCTCATTCTTCAGCTTGATTTCCCTGAAGGTATCAAACATTGTTTTCACTTTCTCCCCTGGGACAACCTTTGTTGACTGAATAGCTTGTTATTGGTCCTATGAAGCTGTAGAAATAGTAGGATAAAGGGTGGATTGGCCACCAACTTGAGAGGATGCAGGTGTCTCCTTAGTAATTATGACAACCTCCTGTTCTGAATATTTATTTGGATTAACTTTAGGATTGAGTTTTGTTATTTTCCTTACATTATCTTGAACTCCTTGCTTTTAGTATTAGTCACTGAAGGTGACTCTTCTTCTCTCAGTATTTTTCCTGTTTTTTCCTATGGGACAAGAGTGTGTGATGCAGAAGTAGAGACTAGCTGCTCCTCAACTTCCAAAAAGGTGTTTTCAGCCCACTCCATTTGGTTCCTGTACTTCTCTATTTCTGGCCTATGAGTATGTATATAAGGAGTAGTCTCGTTTTCTACCCTTAATTTTGAAATGGTTCCCAATGGATCATAGGACCAGGTAAAGGTGAGCCTGAACTTCATTTCCATCAAGATCCTGTCTGCTTCCTCCCCTGCCGACCGGCTGGTGCAAATGAATGACCTAATATGTGTTTTAATCCTGAACTGTGATTTATTTTTTGCTGATACAAAGTGGATTTCATCAACATTCAACATCTACCTGATGTACTATAAAGCAAAAATCCTCATTGGGAGGAATTTTGGAAGCTTGCAAGGAGAAAGATCACAACCATAAACTCTCAACTCTATGTAGTTCTGGTATAAATACTAGTAACCTATATTTTCTTGATCTGATAGATGTAAAATCTTTTTAATGTCCTCACTCACTCTTGGTTCAATTTTACTACTAAGAAGGGTCATTGTTGGATGTAAAAACACTTCAAAGAATTGTTCGTATGAATACTCCTTCTGCTCTTTCATCACCATTGTGGTCCAAAACATGACTAACTGCTAATTGCCATCATCATCCAATTTATGCATTGAAATTTTAAATCTATCTCCCGAGAAATATAGAAACATGTAAACTAGAACAGAGGAATGTTTAAACACCTCTTCTATTTGAAATTTGACAAACTGGTCACGAATACTATCTTGTAGGAATAGGCTGAAATTGAAAAGGATAAATGGTTTAGAATCTGCAAAAAATATGGAGAGGAAACCTATGATTGGCTCATCTACCCACTGGTCAAAATAGTATCCAAGGAGGTATGAAATGACTGTGATTATCTTTTTGGATTTTTCAGGGAAAATGGAGGAAGAGTAAGGAGGGTTCTTTTTAGCCAACTGAGTATCTTCAGCTAGGAAAAGTTCAAGGGTTTTAGCCCTTTTGGAAAAATCCAACTTTTGATAATTTTCATTAAGGGATTCTTGGGAGAAATGGGTTTGATTTTCTACAGAAGGGGTTTGCATCATTTGATTGATGGATTGTGCAGAGAGAGTGAAGATAATTTCACCTATGGGGGCATATATGGCTCTCTGGCTAGGTAAGTAGCAGGCTTGACATTTTCGGAATTCATGGGTAATATGGGTATGGGGGAAAATATAGTGAGATAAGTTTGATTCCCACAGTCCAATGTCATCTGAATTATCTATGTATTTGTCCTGTAACCAACAATACATCTCGAAAATTTCACTTTCACGGAGATTTTCATGAATTTTTAGAATCTCTGTCAGCTATTGGGACATGGTCTAAATCAACAGGAGGATGGATCAATGGGTTAAATGGTTCCTCCTTGTTGAAATTTGCAACAAGAAACAATGAAATTGGCATCCAAAAACAACATCCAGAAAATGGCTACCATGGAGGCTTTTGATTTAGTTATTTCTTAATTAAATTAGAAGAAATGTGTGTCAAATTTATTTATCCCTTAAATAAACTGGACACTAAATTGTAATCTTGTCTCATAATCACTTGTAATAGTTAATTGAGTGTGATAGACTTAGTTAGATCATGAAATTCGAGTTGAGGGTGGTTGGTGAGGCATGTGGAGTGATTCTATTTGTTTTAGAGTCCAAGTTGTAGTTAGTGTATTAGTTTAATGCATGAGAAATTAGGAAACTCAATTAATTGAGTTAAAGTGAGTTTAACTAGTTTTAACTGATTGTTGCACTAGTGAGAGGTCAAGTGAATTAAATCAGATTTAATTCACATGCACTATCTGTCAAGTGACTGATGATTTACTATTAATAGCTGCATGCATGTCTTTTCTAATGAAGACCCAGTTGATACAGAGGTTAAAGGGAAGTTATCTATCAGTTATATTTGTAGCAAATTGCTCGGGCGCAATTATATACAACATAGGATGTTGAAACTCACGATTACCGTTAGACCAAAACCCGCAGGCGTTAGTCTCCGCTACAATCGCCAGAGTTAGGATCCACGAGAGGTGGTTAGTCCATGTCACGAAACACACGAGGAGCGTTGAACACAATGTCCAACAATCTCCCCCTCAATGTGAGCCGAGTGAGTTTCAAACTCGAGACCTGTCGCTCTGATTCCACTTGTTGGAACTCACGATTGCCGTTAGACCAAAACCCGTAGGTGTTAATCTCCGCTACAATCGCCAGAATTAGGATCCACGAGAGGTGGTTATTCCATGTCACGAAACACACGGGGAGCGTTAAACACAACGTCCAACATAGGATGCCCATGATGCATTGCGTAGTAAAGGAAGGCCAATTATCCTATTTAATAGGGATTAATTGCCTAGGGATTGGGTAAGCAAGGAAAGTTGAGAAGAGGCTGATAATTGGCTAAGTACTAACCCAATTTTGTCCAGATCAGTGTGATACATTCAGGATAGCGCAACATAATCTATTGAGAAGAGTGCATTATATTGTTTCATGATTCCTTGGTTCATTATACAATAGAGATAGAGGGGTTTTGAGCAGCAAGATTTCCATAGAAAAATATCTTGTGTTGTGGATTTATTTTCTTTCTCTTGGTGTGATTATGCGATCGTGTTTATTTTCCACAAATTAATTGTAGAAGGATTCAGTATCTTGCTCTAGTATATTGCATGATTAGATTGAATCCATTGGTATACATATTGTTTGCATAATTTCTACATGGTATCAGAGCGCCAGAATCACAATAGTGGAGAAGAAATTGAGTTTGTGTTGAACAATATTCAAACTTGCAGATACTTTCTTTGGAGTGACAAGTGGATCAAGATGGATTTCAATGGATTAAGATTGGAATATGCACTCGAGGGGAGTTATAATTATATTGCATGGAAATATAGAATGGAGGAAGTTCTGGAGGACAACAGGTTGAAGGAATTCATTGATAATGATATTCCCAAGCCTGCAGTAGCAGACGCCACTCTTCTTGATGCTTGAAAAAATAAGGTAGCAAGGGCGAGGAGGATCTTACTAGAGGGAGTTCAAGATCGCATTGTCTTGAGTCTCCCTAGCAAGGTGACTCCATATGCAGTATGGAAGGCCTTGAAAGATATATTTCAGAACAACAATGACCAAAGGATGTTGGTGCTAAAAAAAAAGCTCAGGAAAATCAAGAAGAAGGAGGGCGAGACAGTATCAACATACTTAGCGAATTTCACTCAATGTCGAGGTGAGCTTGGAAGTGTTGGTGTGACTATAGTAGATGATGACTTGGTGAGCCTAAAACTTCTAGTCCTTCCCAAGAGCTGGCATAGTTATTAGGACTCTGTCAATGGGAGAAAGAAGTTACCAAAATGGGAGTGACATTGGTCGGATTTGGTACAAGAAGAGTTCAGGTGGAATACTAGGGTTGGATCCTCATCCAAGACTAATGAACAGGAAGATTGTGCCTTGGCCAGTAAGGAAAATAAATCCAAGGGAAATAAATCCCAAGGAAAAGCAGGCAAGAAAGACTTATCCAAGATCATATGTTTTCACTGTCATGAGCATGGGCACTATGCTACAAATTGTCCTCAGAAGAAGGCAAACAAGAAGGAGCCTGCAGTTACAGCAAGTAAAGCATTTTCTTCACAATTCGAGCTTTATTTTAATCTCATTTCATGCATGGAAAAAAATGTAATAGGATGTATGTGGTATTTAGGCAACGATACCTCGTTCCATATGATGGGGAATATAGATCACTTCAGTGACTTGGAGGAGAAGTACCTCCAACAAAGCATAGAGTTTGGAGATGACGAGAGGTATAGCACGATCAACATAGGTAATATTACCTTTCAGAAGGATAATGGCTCCCATATTAGACTAGCAGATGTTCCAGGCCTAAGGAAGAATATTGTCTCCGTAGCAGTATTGGAAGACCGTGGTTATGAAGTGATGTTTAGAAAAGGAATTTTTTTCCTTAAACACATAGCCACGAGACATGTGAAGCAGATTGGTGTAAAATTCAAGAACCTATATGCTCTTGAGGTTGAGGATGCATGCAAGGCTTTGAGGAGAAAATTAGTGGTTAATGACTTGGTGGTTGAGAGGGAGCAATTATCTCTCAACATGCAGCCTCAAAAGTAGTATCAGAAGTTTTTGGAGCAGCCACAATTGGAGAAGTAGAGAGGAGATTGAGTGGAAGATTCCACTAAAGCAGAGACCTCCAGGGGGGGGAAATTTCGAGCCAAAAGGGCATAGGGATTACATGCAGCTATACCTCTAGGTAAGAGGTGGGGCGATGTACATAATTAATCCCAAGAATAAATTTGGGTAGGGTTCATTGAGATGGCGTGTATAATGGATTGAACTTGGCTATGATGAGCCCATAGTACAATGATAACAGGAAGGATTGGTTAGATTGATGTAGTCAGATGTCAAGAAGACAAAAATCAGAGTGACAGGTGTCAAATATTGGAGCGCAGATCAGAGTTGGCAGTAGTGTAGAGTGCATGGATGCAGATGTCAGCAGCATAGAGAGTCCAGTAGACATGTGCAGTAGGATCCAACAGTCATAATATTTTGATGACAGATGCATTATATTGATTCAATTGTTTGGAGGCTATTCAGTTTCATAAGTGTTGCATGCAGAACATTCCAAAGGTACCAGATCAGGACATATTGATTCCTTTCTTGTTGAGAGGGAGTGTTGAAATTTGTAATAAGAAACAGTGAAATTAGCATCCAAAAACAACATCCAGAAATGGCTACCATGGAGGCTTTTGATTTAATTATTTCTTAATTAAATTAGAAGAAATGTGTGTCAAATTTATTTATCCCTTAAATAAATTGGACAATAAATTGTAATCTTATCTCATAATCACTTGTAATAGTTAAGTGAGTGTGACAGACTCAGTTAGCTCATGAAATTAATGTTGAGGGTGGTTGGTGAGGCATGTAAAGTGATTCTGTTTGTTTTAGAGTCCAAGTTGCAGTTAGTGTATTAGTTTAATGCATGAGAAATTGGTTAACTCAATTAATTGAGTTAAAGTCAGTCTGACTAGTTGTAACTGATTGTCACACTAGTGAGAGGTCTAGTGAATTAAATTAGACTTAATTCACATGCAGTGTTATGTCAAGTGACTGATGATTTACTACTATTAGCTTAATGCATGTTAGTTCTGATGAAGGCCCAGTTGAGACAGACGTTAAAGGGAAGTTATCTATCAGTTATATTTGTAGAAAATTGCCCAGGTGCAATTATATACACCATAGGATGACCATGATGCATTGAGCAATCAAGGAAAGCTAATTATCCTATTTAATAGGGATTAATTTCCTAGATATTGCGTAAGCAAGTAAGGCTGAGTAGAGGCTGAGAATTGGCTAAGTACTAGCCCAATTTTGTCCAAATCAGTGTGAGATAGTCAGGATAGTGCGACAGACTCTTGTGAGAAGAGTGCATTGTATTTTTTCATGATTCCTTTGTTCATTATACAATAGAGATAGAGGGATTTTGAGCAGCAAGCTTTCCCCAGAAAAATATCTTGTGTTTTGGATTGATTTTCTTTCTCTTACTTGGTGTGATTGTGCGATCATGTTTATTTTCCACCAATTAATTGTAGAAGGATACAATATCTTGTTGTAGTATATTGCATGATCAGATTGAATCCATTGGTATACATATTGTTTGTATAATTTCTACAGTCCTGGCTTTTCTTCTTAGGAGGCATGATTCAATTTGTTTCAGAGAATTGAAAGGGTTCAGAAAAGAACAAGTTTACCGGGACTGTGTAAAGCTTTGAATTGACGAAGAAAACGTAGTAGACGCAGTGCTAGGATTGGTAATGACATGATGAATCGATCTAGAGTTCTATAAACCTGTCACAAGAATGGAAATTGCAGAGAAATGAACAAGGTAAAATTTAAACAGGTTTAGAATGCATGGTTTTATACATAGTTGGGATTTTTCCGTTGATTGTGGCACAGATTCATTATATTAACGATCATTTCTTTAATTAAATGCATAAATGAATTAACAGATGGTTTTCCGTGGGAAGGGGCATAATTGGTAACATGCATATGCAAGCTAGCGTGACAAGATTGGTGAGCGCAACAGATAGTTGAGTGGTTTCGTATTGTGGGGGGAAGCACTTTTCGAGGGGAGGGGGGTTATGAGGCGGTAAGCAGTATGAGCAGTGGGGGGGGTGAAACACGGCGGAACCGCCACGTTGCAGTGGGCCCGAAAGCTGAAAAAATTTTTTTCGGCCCCCCCCCCCTCGGTGGTAAATCTTGGATGGAGAAGGGGGGGCCGAAAACGAATGTGGATCGTTGGATTGGGAGCGGAGGAAATGATGGGAAGATATATGAGCAGAGTTTAAAGTGATGTGACTTGATGGATTGTCGGGTAGTGGGAGGTTTAATGAGAATAAAATACTTAGGATATATGGTAATATGCCAAGCTTTTCATTAATGCGCCCCAAATACTTAGAGTTAGGATAAAATCATATTATCCATTTTTTCTTTCATATGCATAAATACATTTGAAAACCAAAACTTTGGGATAACCAATTTAACTCTTTTCAAGGCTCCAAAACACTTCTACCTACCCATTGAATTTCATTTCTTTTGCTAAGCTAACATTTTTTCTTCTTTATACGTAGGGTGCATTTAAGCTAGTAAACCCACATCACTTTTTTATTATTATAAAAAATCTAACCTACTCTATCACTTATTTCTCCTATTGATTTAGATTAAACAGTTGAATCAATTTCATTTTCTACCTAACTACTGATTTGCCAAGAATAAATTGTTTGGTAAATATTTGTTCACTAGCCTAATTAACAAAAAGTGACAATTGTTCAATCATGATTAAGCTATATGATTTGAACAAAAATATAGTCATTGTGGCATTTTTAAACAAGCTGCACACAATATTATTTGGTGATGACATTAAAGAAAACTAATCTATCAATAGTGGCATTTGAATTTTCAACACTTTCAGTGTTATTTTTCTATTTTTTATTTTGTGGGGTTCTTATTTTCTTTTATTCTTTTCAACTTTCTTTCTTTTTGTCTTTTTCTCTATATTCATTTTTTGACATACCCTATTTTCATTTTCATATATATATATATATATATATATATATATATATATATATATATATATATTTGGAAATCATTTTCATATTGAAAATTATTTACAATGTAAAATCATAAATACAAAATACTCAATCACCTTGAGATCCTATAAATTCTAGGACCCTAACAGTGGCTCCAGTTGGGGATGGCACTTCTGCATGTGAAGTGTCAAGAACATATGAGCAGTAGCCTTGAGTATCCCATGTCTGTAATGTCTGCATCTGATTTCTTTTGCTATTGAAGTACTTATGGTAGCTTATCAATCAAGGGTTAGAGCCTTCTTTGTGGGCTTCAACTTTAGTTAATAAGTTACCCAATCAAAATAATATAGACTATGATATTTACAATGATGTAAGAAAAAATCTTTATGCTAAGAAAAGTAGTGCTTGAACATCCTGCCATTGACAGGACCACTAGGTATCTCTGCTCCATCCAGGTCCTTGAGGAAGAATGCATTGTTTCCTATGAAAGCATAAATGATGTATGGCCCTTTCCAAAGGTTATCAAATTTACCATGTTTATCTTTGTCCTCTCTCCTCGAATCCCACCTCAAAAATTTGTGTCCAATATTTAAGTCATCAGTTTTAGTCATTCTGTCAAAAACATTTTTGACATTTTCCTGAATAACTTGGGTTTTGTTGCAGACTTCCTCCTTGGATTGCTGTAACTGAATAGTCTAATTAATCCTCCTTTATGTATCATCAGGCTTGTTATCACTAAAAAAATGAAGCATCATTTCACAAAGTCATATAGGTTCATGTGTCAAAGGTAGGGTTGTAGGATTCATTTTTTATTACTTAGTCAAGGAAAATTTTAAAATTTTCTTATTTAAGCTTACCCTAAGGTCTAAACCCACTGAATTTCAAACCCCTTCATGTCACATCATTCATAATTTTTTGACAATCAATTCCCAAGGTTTTAGTACCAAAATGGTGGTTTTAGCCAGGAAACCACAGTTTCGTAGCGAAATACATTGAAAAATTACACTTTTCGCTACGAAACCGCTGCTATTTTCGTAGCGAAAACATCCAATTTTACAGTCAACACGCTACGAAAGTGTGGTTTCCTGTTTGTCTTGTTAGATTAGCTGTTTGGTGTCAAAATATCGTTGCGAAAGGGTAAGTTAGATACCATTCGAGTCATTAAGGGATAAGATCAAAGTACACGGTCAGGTCTGAAGTCATCATCACCATTTTAGGCATGTATGGGTCATCATTGTGTTATGAGTAGACATAAAACTTCAAAATATTTCCTAATTCAGTCATTTCTCATTCTTCATTCCTTCTTCGCATGATATTGAGCTCTGGAGAGCTATTGCATTGAGCCAAAACTGTGGTTGTTGTTTTCAAAGGTTTACAAAGATCATTGATCAAGCGAGGCTGAGAACTATCAAGTGAGGTTGAGACGACATTAAAGAAACCATGGAAAAAAAAAGAAGGACAAATAAGGGTGGCCAATGTCTGAGATATGAACCAGCAGATATGAATCTGATTAATGAAGACCCAACAACTGTAGAAGTCTTCAGAAGGACAAGATGCTTACAGTTTTGTGAAATATTACAAGGCTGCCATGTACAGGTTTCCAAAGAATTTTCTTTAAACTTCAGTGGAACATCTACCAAAGTGGGGATGCTTAATCTTTCCATTACACCAGAGGTCATTGCAGTAGAAATAGGGATTCCAAGGGGACAAGAGAAGTGGTTCAAAGGTTTCAAGTTCAGCATGGAGCAGTGCAAAGATTTTATGAAGCCTGAAAAACAGTGAAATGGACCTTACTAATGCCATTCCAAGGAGCTGCATGAAGGATAACTACTCAAAATTTCTGCTCATCATCCAAAAGTATTTTACTTGTGAAGGAAGATATCATAAAGTCTACTCATACCATTTCAAGCTACTCCTACACTTTACTGGTAAGATATCTCTTGATATGCCTTTCTACTTACATAGAAGTTTATCAAAAATGGAAGATAAGGTCCAAGAAAAATATGAAGGGAGTGAGACTTCATTGTTTCATCGTGGTTTAATTAAATTGCTAGTTTTAGATGAGCTCCAAAGAATAGGCATAGACTGGTCTTCATTTTTGTTTGTTAGTGGTTTTGAGTTGGACGCTCTTACTCCTTGAAGAACTCCTAAACTTAGGAGAATCGCATCACCCTTAGTAGCAGAACAAAGTGAACCATTGGTGACAAAACCAAGTGAACCAGCAAGAGTAGAACCAAGTGAACCAATCATGATGGAAATAGAGAAATTTCAAAGTTTTGATACACCCATTGTTCCACCTGCAAAACAAAAACCAAAAGAGGTCAAACCTGCAAAACAAAAACAAGCTGTGATTAAACAAGGAAGCAAAAGGACAAAAAGGAGTCAGACAGTGGCTTTAGAGGATAAAACAATGGCTGCAGAACATAGCAGTAGCTAAAGGAAATCTAAAAGACATATTACATGTCATTGACATAGAAGAGACTCCTATAGTCTAGGTTGAGGATATAGAAGAAGGTGGACAAAAACTAAAGAAAGCCAAATCTGCAAAGAAATTAGAATTTGAAGGAGAAGATGCAGGTTTTATGTTCCAAGCAAGAAAGCCCATGAAAAGGCATGCTAGAAATCTATTAGAGAGCAGTAAAAAGGTTCATCTACCTACTGACAGAGTCCATCCACCACAAGACATCATTGATCTTTCATCACCTGCAGAGAAAGATACAATTAGCAAATCAAAGAAAGGAAAAGAGAAAGTAATGGAAAAAACAGAGTTTTAAATCCTTGAAGAACATTTGAAGTTGGGCAACCATGAAATTTCTATTATGAAGAAAGAAGTAAGGAAACATAATGTCCAGAAGGTTCAGTTTGAAAATATGAAGGAGATTTGGGAAGAGTAGGTTGATAGTGTTTCCAGGTTTATCAAATGGACCATGCCATTGAGGAAGGAGGTGAAACATGTCAGGAAAATGAACCTGCATTTGAAATATAATAATAGGAAGTTGAAGGATCAGGTTAAAGACCTCCAGGAACAGCTTGAACTAATCCATGAGGAGTTGGAGAAAAAAGGCCTTAAAATGACAGTAGTTGAGGAGCCAATTACTCAAATCATCATCAATGAGGAAGAAACACCTAAAGAAGCATAGTGTGATATGGTTTATGATTTTTAAGGTCAATGGCATGTTATAAACTAAGGTTTTACACCTGGAAAGTTCATTTTTGAGTTTACACAGAAATATGGACTTTTCACTATTTTCAGCAATTTCGTAGCGTTCCTGGGCTTGAAGAACAGGAAAACGCTATGAAACTACTATAGATTTCCTTTTTGAATTTTAAACCAGTTTTGGGAGATTACAAGAGGTGAAAATGGTATGAAAGATGTATTAAGGCATAATGAACATCATGCAGGAGAAAAGAATTAGAAATATTGATGGCAAAAGGCATTTTTGTAAAGCTACGAAAGTACGCTACGAAACTGTCATACTTTCGTAGCGTACTATTTTGAAGCTATATGAGTAGGTTTTTGTGTAGTTATGGATAGGTGGACACTTTCTAAGGTTCAAAGGATCTTTCTAGTAGTCATCCAATAATTAAAGACCACGTGATGAAGCCAACTCATCAGCCAAACCCCTCATTGAAGATAAGGACTAGTTTTCCTAAAAAACAGGGTTTGTTTCCAATTTTAGAGGAGGTCAATTAAGATGTCATGTAGTGATGAGTCCCATCACACCCTATTTGAACATGTGAAGACATAGTTGTCAAAGATGTAATTGTTTTTAGGAGATAAGGTTGTTAATGTAATAATGAATAGTTTGAGTCCTATTAGGAAAAGGACTGTCAAGTAGGATAACTGTCAATTTCTCATTAAAATAGATGTTTTATTGTTATGCAAGGTGTCAATAGTGTAAATTCGATGAATCTAGACAGGAGGCAGATCATATCATCATGTAACAAGTCTATTAAAGGGTAGAGATTCGAATTTGTAAGGGGTTGGAGAGTTTCTGGAAATACTGCAACTTTATGTAAATTAACTATTTTCAGTAATACAGAGGCTTATTTCTTGAACAACTTGAGATTCTGATTGAGTTTTTAGTGCCTATCTTATCTATATCTTTTATGTGTAATATTTGTTGTGGTTTTCATCTTTAATACTCATAATTCATTCATGTAATGCTCTGAATTCCATTATAGATGAATTGACTATGTGATTTCCTATTTCATGTGTGTGTACTTCTGCTAAAAACTCTTACCTGCCTCAACTTCCATGTCAAGTGAAATTACTACTGAATCACTGAAATTGTTGACTCCATAAGCCCAATGTTTGTAGATTGATACTATTTTCAACCTATACACATCACAAGCAAGTAGTTTTCCAAGTAGAGTTAGCCATCTAAATCTATCTTTATCAAATATCATTAACCCTTTGAGAGAGCCCTCTCAGACTGAAGAGGCTAAGCTTTAGTCACAAGATTGGTTTGAAATAGTTACATGAAGTTGTCTGGTTAGCAACCTATCAGGTGCAATTTTGTGATAACAAGGCTCGACCTGTAATTCCTGAATTATCTTCATGACTGGAATTCCTAAAGAAGATGGAAGAACAACATCCATTCCATAGACCAATTGGTATGGTGACATGCCAATTGACTTCTTTGTAGTAAGTCTGTCAGCCCAAAGTGCATTAACTAACTTGTTGTGCCAAGACTTCTTGTTGTCCTCTAACAACTTTTTAATGATATTTACCAAGCTCTTATTTGAGGATTCAACCAACCCATTTCCATGAGGGTAATAATATGTTGAATGTCCCAAATTAATGTGGTATTTATTGAAAAATTCAATCATTTTCTTAGATTTAAAGGTTGCAGCATTATTAGTAATAAGTTTTATAGGACAAAAAAATCTAGAGAGAATATTGGTTTCAAGGAATTTAATGATGACAACATCAGTGGATGATGTGGAAGGTGTGACTTTAATTCACTTAGTAAAGTAATTAGTGGCTGTGAGAATCCACTTATGTTGGGAAGAGGAAGGAGGATGAATTTCACTAATCAAATCCAATCCCCATTGCTGGAAGGGACTTTCAACAGATATAGGCTTTAATGGCAGGGGTAAAAGCTTTATTTTTCCTTCAAGTATCTGGAATTTATGGCATGAAGTTACTTTCTTATGAATATCATGGAAAAGGGTAGGCCAGTAAAAACCAACTCTAAGGATTTTGTTGACATTGGTTTTCCAATAGAGATATCCACCACAATCACCTTCATGGAACTCTTGCATGGTTCTTTCTGCATCATCCTTTAAAAAGCACTTAATTAAAATGCCACCAACATCTTTCCAATATAAAACATTTTCTATGATGCAAAACATAACTGGTTTTAACTTTAGAAATCTTGCCTTTGTTTTTGTTAGACCAAGAGGAGCATTTAAATTGAATAAAATGTATAACAAGTCTGCATACCAGGGTGAGTTTAGAAATGCTTCATCAATATGTGGAGTCGCTTGTTCCTCATAATCATCTAATGCAACAACAAAGTTGATTTCCAATGCATGAAAATTTGACTCAACCGTCATTTTGGCTAGTCCTTGTCCTTTGATTAACTTGGTGGGTTTGATTTGTAAGTCATACTCGAGAATGACAATAATCCATTTACCTCGCTTACCATAAGGTCCATTCTATGTTAAAATATCCTTGACCACTGAATTTGGTACGTAAGCAATAATATGGGAATGCAAGATATATACTCTAAAGTCTTTAATTGCTTTAATCAATGCAAAGGTATGTTTTTCCATAATATTATATTTCAAAGATGCATCTCTTAAAGCCTTAATGAAAGATGCAATGGGATTTTCAAATCCTTCATTATTTTTCTGCAACAAGACAACTGCAACAGTGTGTTCAGAAGCAAAAGAGAAGATAATGAAATCTTTAGTAAAATTTGGACTAATCAACAGTAGTTATTTTGTCAATGCCCATTTAACAAAATTAAAGGATTGTCTAGCCTCAATACCCCATCTGATTTTTGAATCCTTTTTCAGCATATTTGTTATGTTTCTAAGAAGTTTTGCAAGGTTAGGAATGAATCTCCTTAGGAAATTAATCTTTCCAATAAAATATTGAAGCTCTTTAATGTTTCTAGGGTGACTGATTTTTAGCATGGTTTCAATCCTACTAGGATCAATCTTAATACCATCCTTAGAGATAATATGACCAAGAAGCTTTCCTTCTTCAAGGCCAAAAAGTGTTTTCATAGGATTTAATGAGATGCCAAACCTTATACACTTTTCAAACACTCTTCTCAGATGTAACAAATGTTCCTCATCAGTTTTAGAATAGACAGTGATATCATCCAAACAAATCACAATAAAACGACCTATTTCATCAACAAAGGAAATATCCATTTCTCTTTGGAATGTGGCCCCAACATTCATTAACCCAAAGGGCATCTTCACATACATGAAGGTCCCCCATGTAGTAGTGAAAGTTGTTTTATCCTGATCATCAGGATGTACTAAGACCTGGTTATAACCTCAGAAACCATCTAATAAGTAAATCCTACTAGACCCTAATACTTTTGTAATATATGATCCATTTTTGGTAAAGGGTAGTTGTCTTTTAGGGAAACCTTGTTAAGGTTTCTGAAATCAATGCATAATCTGATTTCTCCAGTTTTCTTCCTAGTAGGCACTACGATAGACACCCATTTAGAGTATCTGAGAGGAACTATGATTTTAGCATCATACATATTTTTAATCTCTTTCTCAATTAGAGGCATCAGAACTGGAATTATTCTACGAAGTTTCTGTTTGAATGGTTTCTGATCTTCCTTGATTGCGATTTTATGTTGTATGATGCTAGTGTCATATTTTTTTAGATCCTCATAGCTCCAAGCAAAGAAATTAATGAATTCTCTAAATAAAGCTATGTATTTTTATTTTTGAGCAGTAGGCAGTGATTTTCAAAGTTTTATCATTTTAGGATTATGTTCACTACCTATATTACATTCTTCTACATCTGCCCCTGTGGGCTCTATTTTTGGCTTTTTTGCTACATCATTAAAATAAAAAAAAACTCTTTTAATGGAAGTGGACCTCCAGGTAAAACATTGTCTTTAAGTTGAAGTATTTCAGATTCTTCTTTTTCTGGATCAATTTCTTGCAATTCTAATTTATGTACAACTTCATCTACATCTGATTCATCAAACTGTTTTCCTACATTAGTATGTTCAACTATTTGATTTTATACTTCACACTCTAAATCTATGCTATTTTCTTCATACTCATCCTTGGACTGCAAAAATTTTTCAATCTGTTTGTCATTTCCAAACACCTGCCAATACCTCATTTTATCTGGTACAACTGGATGATGTTTTACTTCCACTGTATATTGTCTGTTAGGATGAGGCATTTTGCATGTGCTGGCTAAAAAATCCAGAGCATTAGCAAGGATATTCTGATTTCTAAGAAAAGCAGCAAGATCATATCTAGAAAAGTTTCTACAAAATCAAGCACACATTTTTGTATGCTCTCAGTCTAGGATTCTTTGCAGAATATTCTCCTTTAATCTGTTTTATAATCAATTCAGAATCTCCATGAACAAAAATTCTTTTAGAACCTATTTTTTTCAATAATTGCAATAATAAAAGAAGTGATTCATATTCTTCTATATTATTGGTACATTGAAAATTCAGTTTATATGAATGAACTTCTGCATGATTATTTTCTGAATTTGAGATCCACACACCTACTCCTGACCTTACTTTGCTACAAGAGCCATAAAAAATCACGTTCAAAAAAGGTTCAGGTTTAATGTTTTGTTGCATAATTTGCGTTTGATTTTCATGTGTCTCACAAATGTCATTTTCAGCATTAGTGACTTGAGCATCAATATCTCCATCATTATAAAGAATGAAGGAGTCTAAATCAGAGTGAAGATAGTAAAGCAGATAGTTAAGTGGTTTCTTCTAACTACTCACCATGTATTTCATTAAATTTTCCCTATATAGTCTTCTCTGATGACCAAACACTTGTATGGTAGCATAACTCATGTCCATTTGTAGGTTCCCTTGTAATTTTTCTACCCATGAGCGTGACAACGACATGCCATACTTAGGGGGAATATCAGGAACCACTATATCCATTACTATAATCTTAGCTAGGATTTGGGATAAAGTAACACATAGATCCTTAATGAGACCTAAACATCTTACTTTTCTGGAATCAAATGAATATAAGTCTTTGTAAGGCCTAGTAATGTCAAGAACAAGTTTCTCCATAATAGATTTTGGCATAAAATTGTGTGAAGCACCTAAATCTAACATATCATTATGGAGAATCTTATCATGAACGTTGAGATTGACATAAAATGGAGGAACTCCTCCTTCCTATGGTTTACCATCTACCTATGGATCAATAATAGTTTAGGCTGATCATCATTCAAAATGACAGTGTCAGTGTTTTCCCCTATGTTCAGAGCTTTCATAACTTGAGTTCTGTACAAATTTTTGTTCATTAACTCTGTTAAGGGGTGTTGAGGAGGTAAATCCCCTCTGCGGACAGAGGCGATCCCTACTAGCCCAGCAGGGGTCTAGCAACAAACAAACAATGCTATGACGCAAGCTCCTAGTTACGAAATGAAAGACTTGGGATAAGAGCCTACCTGGATTCCAACGCTAGATCTGAAGAAGAAGATGCCCCCGTCCTTCAGCCCTGGCAGATTCCACGATCTCCGTGGACGAACACCTGCACACGGAAGAGACGAACAGATACATGCATAGGAACCAGCATACGTAACTAAATATCGGTCAGAAAAGATATTACTCGCATTAACATGATTGCAAAAGGAGTGGAACCATAATCATAGTCATCTATTAAAGTGATAAACGAATAGAAGTTACAATCGAGTTCTGACGTCGCGGCCTCCTTCGTACGGGTCCCCGGTTGTCCACGTCTCGCAAAGCTCGCCAAGGAAAGGGAAACCTCTCCAGAGTCTCGTAACAATGGTCTCCTTGCTTAATGGGCCTTAAGGGAAAGAAGGGATTCTTTACAGCACAAAGGCACTTGGGAATAGGGAGATGCAAAGCTTCAGCACTTCGAGACTAGCTTGCCATGGATCTGAGCAAGCTTTTATAGATGGGGAAGGAGGGAGTTGGGATCCCTATTATTATGGGATTGGCCCTATCAACAAGGAAGGTTCCATAGAAGGTGGCAAAACTACTTCCCTTCCATAGAACTCCCGCAGCCAAACCTCCCAACTCAAGATAGGCGATGGTTGTGAGTTTGTTTGAACTCAACTTCCGCCATCCATATTTAAAAAACAATCCCTAAAATGGGTGGCGCGATTGCTGCTCTATGACAGAGCGCCAAGTGGCGCGACCTCTTTACAGGATTTCCCTGATTGGCGCGAGCAGTGAACTGTCTACCCGCGCCAATGCAAAAAGAGCTGTTTTTCATGGATTTTGCAAGGAGATGTCTCGAGGGGAAATGAAGCTCATACTCAGAGGGATGCATTGATGATGTTTTCAAGGCATGACAGTGTTCACAGGTCACATAATGGGTCCTCCATTGTGCGGGACGGGGAATGGTAGGGACGGTGACAAATTAATGTGTAACAGATGCCCCCTAAAGCATGAGGCCCGAGAGAGAGAGGGGTGAAATGCTTTACGAGAACATGTCCAACTGAAGGCCCGCCGTCGGAAAACCTGCACAGAAAGATACAACTGATATCTCAAGTACATGATGTATATATATGGTATGGACGCGGCCATCCGAACAGAGTATGCTATAATCCGGATCTAGGGTATGGGCGCAGCCATCCAACTAAGATCAAACAAATAGACTCAGGTATGGTCGCAGCCATCCAATCATTGAGTCATGTACATAATGACAATAATCCACAATCGCAGCCTGGATTACAACGGACACAATCCAGGGTCTTGCGCTCCATCTCGACCCAAATAAGTACAAGTTCTAGCACGCGAATATGTGAGCTGATGTCGAACATGCAAGAACATCGCCTGATTACCAGCCAATAATGAAAGCCGTTAACAGACGCGAGAAAAACCACCAATAATGACGATGGTCCTCAAGGTACTACAGGTACAATCTACGGCGTGTGAATGAATGAGCTGACGTCGAACACCCGCAAAATCATCCGATCGGAGGCCAATAATGAAAACCTCTCGTCGAATGCGACGAACCTGCCATTAAGGCATGCAGGCCCCAAGGTACCATCAGGAGTCTCTAGACCAACTTCCTGGATAATGAGTTGAAGTCGACAGGAAGTGACCTTGATCGAAGGTGGGCCATAATGATTCCCACATCATCGACACGAGACAGAGGAGCATAATGTTTTGTTGTGAATCAGGATCATATGAGAAACAGAGGAAGGTTGATATTCGCAGAGGCCAACTTCTCTTGAACATATAAACGGCACGACAATGGACTTGGCAGTATTTGACATCAACAGATCAAAGGTCATGGCGACGAGGCAGTGAAAAGATGAGAGGTCAAAAGAGATTACCCAAACCCATGGAAGCCAAGTGAAGCAACGAGATGAGATGTCCCCAACACGACACGAATGCAGACAAGTGCCATGTTCAAGAGCGACATACTGCCGACGACAACGACGATGGTTCCATTTTTCCCCCACCATTTCTGGCGAGTACCCCAATTATTTTTGATAACAAGCTTGAGGGGGATAGCATATGCTTGTGATATAAGTCCGCCCTTCGGGCGAATCCATCCTAGTGCATTTAACGAGTCCTAGGAAGGAGAAACTCGGAGAACTTCATTTCGACGAAATCCAATGTCATCAGGGTTTAACGAGTCTGACAAAGGAAGAACTCGGCGTCTTTTCATGTTTAGAGAGTTTGAAAAGACAGCGGAAAAGAAAACTCCACAGGTCCCTTTTCGTAAATAGTTCCCCAGATCTGAAAAGGTAGAAAACAATATCCGGGAAAACCTCCTAGTCGCGATAGGCTAGGGTATTCCTTTTTCGTAATCGATCCAGCCCAGCCCGAAAAAGGGTTAAACTTATACTAGGTGAATGTCGATTCGTGTCCATTTTAACGAGATCGAAACGACAAGGGCCTCGACGATCTTTTCATATTTAGAGAGTCAGAAAAGAGCTGAAAGATGACTCCGGAGTGACTTTTTCGTGTATTTACCGAGTCCGAAAAAGTATAAAATACAACTCGTTTCCACCTTCTAAGTCGCAAAAACCTGTCACTGCACATACCCAACAAGCGTAAAATCCATTTTCGACATAATACATGCAAATATTTGATAAGAAATAACTTTTAAAACACATTTTAATGTCGAAAAGTTATAAATATGTCCAATGGTAAAAAATGAAATTACTTTTTACTATTTACCTTGTGGAGAGTAGCAGTGGTCCATTTGGAGCAGAATCTTCTGACGGCGATTGCGACCGATCCAGGCAACCATTCAGCGTCTCGTCTGTGACAGGTAAGAAGCGCTCCTTTTCTCTTTCTTTCCATGTATTTTTTAATGATTTCCCTTAAAAAACCAGCTCTGTAAGGGCACTCTTGAATTTTTAGGGCCGGCTCAAGTGGCGCGGGTATCGGGCACGGACCCGCGCCACTGAGCTCTTTTTATCAAAGGGCCCGCGCCACATGGCGCGACTGTCAGCAAAACAGTCGCGCCAGCGGTGCAACCCAAATTTCCGCCTAAAAATCCTCTATTTATGCCAAATCTTTTGAATTTTTAAGCTCACAGAAGATCTAATTAGGGGCTTTAAACCATGTGAATGCAGATAAACAGTCAGAATGGTGATTGAATGGAAGGAACGGGAACACGGAGATGAGGACGAAGAAGCCATGCAAAATGAGAATTGCATGAATGCTCTAAGGGATTGTGGCTTAAAGAAATTCTTCCTCACGCCATGCTTACGAGCTCAGCCTGAGCTCCTCCAATATTTGATCAATCTCTGGGATGAAAATGACCAGGTATTCAGAATACGAGACCAGGTGTTGGAATTGGAGGTCACCGACATTTACTTTGTTACCGGATTATCCCGCAGGGGTCCAATCCCTGTACTGACTGGGAGCAGACCATCAGGGGAGAAGATGGAAGAAGTAATGGCGCGGGTGTGCCGTGGGGCACAAACAGGAACGGGGAGTAAGAAGGTGTACATCTCGACCATCCCCGACCTAGCACTGAGAGTTGTACTCCACACCATTACGCGGGCTGCTGGATCGCAGGCACCGCACGAGGCTACAAAGACTCAACTCTTACTGGCCTCAGAATGCATGGGTCCCCAACTGTATGACTGGGCAACAGCTGTCACCATTAACATGAAAAGGCAGCTCACAAAGTGCAAAAAGGGCAAACTGAAGCAGTTTGGGTATGGTTCCATCTTGGTGTCGTTCATTCTGGAACGCATACCAACCTTCCGGGGCCAAGAGGCCCCTGTGGCGAGTCCAGTACCACGAGAGCCGAGAATGGCTCGCTGGGCAGCACTGATGCCCAGATCTGGAGGCGGGCAACAGATGTCCTTGAAGCCCGAGTTCTTCAGATGGATACGGCGCCAACTGATCGTTGTGGAAGATTGGCCCTATGCGGGAACTGACTTTACAGGGGACCCGGATCTCCCGCTACCAGAAGGAGACCACTGGGACGAAGAGCTGGGTAAGACCTCATATTTTTTATTTTATGCTTATATGATTTTTTGTTAATACACAGTTGTCTTAACACAATTATACATGCATGCAGATGTAGGACCTGAGAGACCAGCCGGGATGTCTCCTATCTTCCGGAGGACACAGCTCGCCCCTGAAATCCAGGGGGAAGGTGCCGGAGGAGGGGCACTGGTTCAGAACCTTGAGGGGATCGTTCATGGGATCCCAGACTATGCCTGACTGTCAGATGTACCACTGGAGTACCAGCGCCATACGGTGGGAGTCCCAAATCGGCTCCACCGAATCCTGAGGCGGCTAGTGCGTGCAGTAACGTGCTATCATGAGCACCATGCTGATTAGTCTCCAGGATTTAGCCACACCTATTTTTTGAGAGACTCAGTGTCTCCGGATGTATTAAGACACTTATGTATATTTTTGAGTTTTATGTGACACACTCCTATGTAAACATTTCGATATCTATATATGCATATCTATTTCTGGATGAGTCTTCTTTACATGTGATGATGATTTATAAATTGCGCAAATGTCTATCTAACACCAAATTTGCTACTGTATCTGCTAATGCATTCAAATGTATGGGTATATGATGATATGTAATATATTCAAAATTCCTTTCCAGTAATCGAATACGCAAATACAATCGTAAAATGGACGGGTTTCTTACCGAATAGTGCCCGTTCAGCTGCAACACTACAAGCTGTGAATCTAGGTACACGAGCAATTCGCGGATACCAAGGTTTATTGCCTCGGTTAATAATTCCAACACGACGCTATATTCCGCGATATTGTTCGTGGTACGCCCTAAACAAACACCTTGCAGGTCGATCAACTCGCCAGCAGGATCGTAGATTACCCAGGCTGCAGAAGACAGATTCCTGGTACTGCGGGAGGCACCGTCCGCGAAACCAACAAACGGATGAGTAGACATCTGCACAACCAGGAAGACCCGATCAGCAGAAAGACGTTTACAAAGCACACCACACCATGCACACAAATGACAATCACACACCTATGTACACACACCACACCAAGAAATCATTTCAAGCGTAGTACTTTTTGAGGTACAGCCCATTTCTGGGCTGCGCCAATGGAACTCCTTCGTAGTCTATAAGTTCGTAGGCCCCATTTTTCAAAACACGTTTTACTATATAGGGACCGTGCCACATGGGCTGGAGTTTACCGGCACCAAGCTTATCATGTGCATGATCGTACAAGAGGACTAGGTCTCCTTCAATGAAAGAACGGGGAGAAACAGATTGATCAAAATGAGATTTGACCCTCTTCTTTTGTGCTTCGATGATCAAAGCAGCTAGACGACGGGTTTCATCCAACCGTTCGAGATACAGAAGACGCTCTTCCTCAGGAGAAGTATCCGGTAAGAGCTCCACAGCTAACTTAAGCGAAGGAATTTCACATTCGACCGGCAAAGTAGCTTCCAGACCGTACACCAGTTGAAATGGTGTGAATCCGGTTGCACTTTTAGCGGATGTTCGGTACGCCCAGAGAGCTGAGAACAGTTGGAGATGCCAACTGGATTTATGAATCCCAACTGTTCGTTGAAGCATAGTGACCAAAACCTTGTTCACCGCTTCAACCTGACCGTTCGCTTGAGGGTAGTATGGCATTGAGCTGTCGTGACGCAGGCCCAACGCAGCTGTCAGCTCTGCCATCATGTAATCACGGAAATGAGTACCGTGATCAGTGACGATAGCTTGAGGGACTCCGAATCGTGCAATAACATGGTTGAATAAAAAAGAAGCAGCCGTTCTTCCGTCAGCAGCAAGTGTAGGCATCGCCTCGGCCCACTTAGTGAAGTAGTCGACGGCGACGATGATATACGCATGCCCCCCGGCCGAGTGAGGGTTACACGTCATAAAATCTACGCCCCATTTCGCGAAAGGGCCGACGGTAATAACGGGATGCAAAGGCAACGGCGGCGCGCATCTTGCGCTGAAAAATCTGGCACGGATGGCATTTTCGGACTGCAGTGATGCAATCCTTGAATATAGACGGCCAGAAGTAACCTGCCCTCAGAATATTTTGGGCAGTGGCATATCCGGACATGTGTCCACCACAGGCGCCACTGTGGCAGTCATTCAAGACTTTCTCAGCCTCTTCCAAGGTAAGGCATCGTCGGAGCACCGAATCTACTCCAATACGATATAGGGTATCTCCCACTATGCGGTAGGGTTGGGACTGGTGCCGAATCCGACGGCGTGCGGCTTTATCCAACTCAGACCGGAATGTCGCGGTCTGAAGATACACTATGATGTCCCCGTACCAAGGATCACGAGTATCGATAAGAAACAACGTTTCGTCTGGAATATGATCTTCAGTGTGTTCAGGAAGAGAGTCTGTCGGGAGAGAACAAATCAAATCCGCGAAGACCGGTGATTTAGTTGACTTGGCAGTGGTGAACTCCAAATCAAACTCCTGCAGGATGACAATCCATTTGGAGTACTTTCCCCCCAGCAATTGTCTGGAAAGAATATATGTCATGGGGTTGCAGTCTGAAACCACTGTGATCGTGCACAAAAGGATGTAATGGCGGAAGCGCTGTACAGCGTGTACGGCTGCTAAGGCCAACTTCTCAACATGTGCATAACGCGTTTCCGGGTCGAGAAGGTTCCGAGAGAGGTAATAAACAACATGTTCATCACCGTTCTCGTCATCCTGCACCAAGACCATGGCGATGGTGCTTAATGCGGCGGCTAGATACGAAGTAAAGTCGCGGTGGTAGTCCGGAGGACGAAGCAACGGAGCATTGACTAGCAATGTCTTCAGCTTCTCAAAGGATTCTTGAGCGATTTCGTCCCAATGAAAGGGAACATTCTGCTTTAACAAACGAGTGAATCCTTTGGCCACCTCGGCGTAATTCGGGATGAAGCGCCTAAGAAAAGAGTCGCCAATTTGTTGAGGAGGTAAATCCCCTCTGCGGACAGAGGCGATCCCTACTAGCCCAGCAGGGGTCTAGCAACAAACAAACAATGCTATGACGCAAGCTCCTAGTTACGAATGAAAGACTTGGGATAAGAGCCTACCTGGATTCCAACGCTAGATCCGAAGAAGAGATGTCCCCGTCCTTCAGCCCTGGCAGATCACGATCCTTCCACGATCTCCGCGGATGAACACCTGCACACAGAAGAAACGAACAGATACAAGCATAGGAACCAGCATACGTAACTAAACATCGGTCAGAAAAGATATTACTCGCATTAACATGATGGAAAAAGGATTGGAACCATAATCATAGTCATCTATTAAAATGATAAACGAATAGAAGTTACAACCAAGTTCTGACGTCGCAGCTTCCTTCGAACGGGTCTCCGGTCGTCCACGTCTCGCAAAGCTCGCCAAGGAAAGGGAAACCTCTCCAGAGTCTCGTAACAATGGTCTCCTCGCTTTAATGGGCCTTAAGGGAAAGAAGGGATTCTTTACGGCACAAAGGCACTTGGGAATAGGGAGATGCAAAGCTTCAGCACTTCAAGACTAGCTTGCCATGGATCTGAGCAAGCTTTTATAGATGGGGAAGGAGGGAGTTGGGATCCCTATTATTATGGGATTGGCCCTATCGACAAGGAAGGTTCCATAGAAGGTGGCAAAACTACTTCCCTTCCATGGAACTCCCGTAGCCAAACCTCCCAACTCAAGATAGGCAGTGGTTGTGAGTTTGTTTGAACTCAACTTCCGCCATCCATATATAAAAAACAGTCCCTAAAATGGGTGGCGCTATTGCTGCTCTATGACAGAGCACCAAGTGGCGCGACCTCTTTACAGGATTTCCCTGAGTGGCGCGAGTACTGAACTGTCTACCCGCGCCAATGCAAAAAGAGCTGTTTTTCATGGATTTTGCAAGGAGATGTCTCAAGGGGAAATGAAGCTCATACTCGGAGGGATGCAATGATGA
>CM076569.1:55947876-56152170 GCA_034641835.2 Pinus albicaulis | reverse complement strand
ATAGAAACGCCTTAGAAATAAGCCATTTCGAGGGGGAAACCTCCAACACATTACATGAATGAATAATTGTTGGATGATACAAATATCAAAACCTCATTTCTATGTATAGGAGTCCATGGGGCCAGAATGTAATCCTAGTGGGGCCACAATGTAATCCTAGCCAACCTAACAATAATAATGTAAGGGCACAATAATAAAAATATGGGGGTTACAGGGGTACAACAATAATAATAAGGGGGGCTACACTGACATAATAAGGGACTACACTATTAATATAGGGACTTAACACATCCCCTGGATTTCTGAAGGCACCATGTGTTTCTCTCTTACTGAAAGTTAGTGCCAAGGAAAATCTATAAGAATACATAGCAACTGAGATGATATTCCAGATGGGGATCCTACTCCAAATTATGTGAGGTCTAATTGGGACTTCACATCGGGGAGACCCCTTGGTTGACGAATTTCCAGAACCATCAACAATGGTGCTAGAAGGAGGGCCAGATGACAAGTTAATCCTATTGAGTCTAGTTTTAAATATCCTATAATAAATGGATCTTTTCCAAATCACAATCCCAGAGTGTTTTTCTAACCTTCCTCATGTAAAAATTTCAATCTCCACAAAACTTGTTCATGCTTTGTCCCAATTCAAGTTTAATGACGAGGGTGGTATATTTTTATCCAGACATATAAATGATTTTCTTGGGTTTTGTAAAAATTTCTAAATCGATGATGAAGACGTTATGTGTATTCTATTCACCCTCACTCTCGAAGGTCATGTTAAGCATTGGTGTCATACCTTACCATATGCTTCCATTCATTCTCTTCGTCATTTTTCTAAGGAGCTTCATCAAGATTTCAATTGGTATGATTACCGATATGTTCACAAAAGAATCAATCAACTCATAATGGAGCCTCATGAATCAGTTGAGAGTTTTGCTAATAGATTACTTCATTTATGCTATGATTTTCCTGAAGAAGAGATGGATCAGGATTTATGTAAGCCAAAGTTTGAATATCTGGTTCAAATTTCTTTGAATTAGTTTGAATCTAAATCTCCTAATGTTTTCACTTTCCCAACTCTCGTGAATCGTTACACGCCTCTAATTTAAGAGGAGGAACCTATTATTCCTTTTGTTCCTTTTCCTCCTCTTTTTCTAGTCCTGATGTGGGTGCCTCCTTGTGGTGATTGTGAAGTTGGGAAATCTGCAAAAAAATTCCTAATCCATCTTCTCATTCTTCTTCCACTTTTCACGATTTCGATTAAATGGAGGGAATTCCAGACTGGCTCAAGAAGACTAACTCCTCCATTCCACAAGATGATGTTACTGTTCACAATTTTAGTCTCGAATCTAATTTTAATTTCTGTTACCCTCTATCATCTACAAATCATGACTCTTTGTACCATGATTCACTTGAGTAATAGGTTTCACCAGCTAGTTTTTCGTGTTGTTGGTTCAAATTGCAATCAAATACAAGGAAGTCACATTACACAGGTAGGGGATCAGGAAAGAGAAGATGCTTTCAATAATTTCTTCTATTTTCAAAAATCCTCCACTTGAAGATGTTGTGCTTCTATTCTTGGATGATTTTCAATATACTAATCTTGGTAGTGAATCGACTATAATCAATTATTTTAATCAATCTGTAGCCTAGAGAAACAATCATTCCAATGATGATGAATCTATTGATGTATGCAATAACGAATGCCAAAGTGTATCGGTTTATCTTTTAGTTTATCATGAATATTTTACTTTAGATCCAAATTTGGTCAAAGAATATGTGCTTATCGAAACTTTCTCGTCATCTCACTATCCCTTGTGCTCTACAGTCTGTGATGCATTTACTTGTGATATAGATACTCCATGTTCTTTAAGTCCGTCATTTGATGAGTTAACCTCTCAATTGGCACAAGTTGGTGAGATTTTCCATGACACAAATGAAAACAATCAAATATTTGAGTACTCTTCCCATCCCTCATCATCTCTTCTCTCGCATGAAGACAACTCTTCAAATAAGTTTTCTCATGAAATTTCCGAGATTTATTCATCTTTGAATTTGCGATCATAAGAATATTTCGACTTGAGTAATATGGTTGCTGAAGTTGGAAAATCTGGTAAAATAAGTGACATAGATGGCTGCCATTCGGTCAGCAGTGGATTTATTGAAACCAATGGTAGCAACTATCCTCAAACCATGCATGATTTAGTTCATTCTTTGAATTTTGATTTTATAATCCTTGAAAGTTCTGAGACCTGCCAGAGAGTCGAGGCACTTCAAATTTTGTTGATGGTTATGTCAGGATCTCGCGACTCTGGTAAGCCCCCCGAACTAAGTCAGATTTGGTTTATCCTGCGCAATCCTTCTCTTTGCACGATTTCACTTGATGAAATTCCTTTTTGAAAATTGTTTGGTATTTTGGGTATGATCTTTTAAATTTTCAAGATTTTACTTCTGACTGGATTCAAGAATTTTTTTCAGTTCATTCATCTTCATGTGAATCTCTCGCATCAAACTCAGGTTTGGAATGTGTATCTCTCATAGAGTCATGGAATTGCAAAATTGATCATTCCAATGACTATCTTTGGCCGAAGGAATCATGCTTATCGAATTCATTCCTTAATAGTAATCTCCTAGTTCTTCTTGTGAATGCATATTGCAAATCACACCTAAAATGCTCTTGAGTGATAATGAATGCACAAATTATCACATGAATGAAGTTCTTATCTATTCACCATGTCCTAGCCGGTCTCATGTATTTGTTGTGCTGACATCCCTTTTAAATTATTTTGATGATTATGATGCTTGTACAGTTTTTCACCAACTACAGGAAAATGATTTGTCACATTTGGCTTGCAAGGCACTAGGTTCGATTGGTCAGAGCATTCGCAGAGCTGTCCAAGCTTATTTATCTTAGTTAATTAAAAATTAGTAGTTTGATGCTTTAACCATCCCATCTGATCATTATTTTTTTACTGATGATTGCCATTCGACCTATCATTTTTCCATCAACACATCTAATTTCAGTTGTTCTACATCCTTTGATCTTCATCATTCAATATCTCACTGTTTGTATTTTTGTTGAGCAATTGAGGCACTTCATTCTTCATTGATGGCTATGTCAGGTCCTCTTTGTCTCAACCTGACTGCTGAATATGATCAGATCTATTTTCCCTCACAATTTTCCCATCGTAATCCCCTGCCTCTAATTGAATATTCATCGTTTCAAAGATTTCGGGGTTCTCTAAAGGATTATCATGAATTTCATGATCCAATCGTTGAATGGTCGAAAAAAAATTACTTCGCAAGCTCCGTCAAAAATAACATGTTTTGATCTTCCGTTACACTTGCTAAGGAGTTCAATGTAGATATAGACACACCCGTGAGAAGCTTCTGAGGTTTGTTGAAAGATGGTATTCATCGAAAAGGTAAGAACGTGAATTGGATGAAAGTAGTGGTTGTTGTTATCATTCTGTAATTTAAAATATTGGGAGAATAAACATAGAGGGCAAGATTAAAACCACTTTGGAAGCAGGGATCTAGCCCTGCCAGCTTCAGAGAGGGATCTCTCTGTATAACTTAACTTTGTTTTTAGTGGATAGTAGGCTAGTTATGATTGTACTTGGTTATTTTTTTGATTTTGATCGGTTTGGTTGATTAAATTTCTATATTCAGATTGGGAAATGGAGTCAAAAATATAAAAATGGATACTGCATCGAGACTTAAAAGAGTTATCACATGGAAAGCTAGGTTGTATATACTAGATCTTTTTAGATTTTTAATGAAATATGAAAGTGAAGAAATATTGAATTCAGTAGAGATTGAAAAGCAATTAATTATTCTTCAATCCGACTTCAATAGATAACATATAAATTGTAAAAGCAACTAGAATAAGGTGTTCTAATTAACATGTCCTATTCATCACACTTTCTGTTTAATAATTAAGTTTTTTCAGATGTTCACAAAGAAAGGAAGTACAATGAAAAAACACAGTTACAGTAGAAGAACTTCACCAGTGAATACACCACATGAATCCTGTAATAAGTCCCTATATTATTGATGCTCCAACAAAACGTAGAAAGTTACAATGCTCAGTAGGAAAAATATATTCAATAACCAACCAAGAATACTTCGAACAATGAAGTATTTATATTGATCCTTTACAAAACTGATTACATTAATGATGTCTCAACATATAATGTATTATTAGCAAAAATTGAATAATAAACTCTAACTGTGACAAAAAATAGGTTGGGTAGAGGTGATCTGGAATGCTGACACTGTTTTAGAGGAAACAATTGCTGAGTAGACCTATTTGCGGGTTGCGCTGGCTGATGTGCTGGCTGCAGCTGACCTTTATCATTTACTTTTCACTCCTATAGTTCACACAGTTTATCCCATCGATCTTCATCTGGGATAGTTAACTTGATTACCTTTTGGTAAATTTCATCCACTTCATTATATCTGGAAAAAAGTAGGTTTTACCACAAAGATGTAGTTTACCTCATGTTGAATGAAAATATCACTGCTCATTGCTTCCAAGAATGCTTTACATGTCACGGTGCCTTTGATATTGGAGAATTTGGCAGTGTCCCTGGAAATTTCCCTTAGCTTCTTCACATAGTATTCATGAGTTATCAACTTATCATTAATCACAAACAAAGAAAGCAGACCCTTCTGTGTTATAGGCTCTAACCTGTTGAAAAACCCGTTCACTGCTATCTCTAAGCTGTGGTGTTTCTCTTTCAGCTGAACAATGGGATTCTTCTTAGTAAGAATACTTTTCTCTTCTAAAATGGTCTTTGTCCTATCATCTATTCTCAAGTCATCTAACTCACATCTATTATTGGAGTTCATGAATTTAATAATGCTATTTTATGTTGTAGATATATACCCAAGCTCCTTTGTGATGTCTATAATGGCTTCCGTAGCTTTTTTAATTAACTCCTTTTGTTCAAAAATGATTTGGATGCAGGTGCAAATATGATTAATGGATCCAATGATATCTGCCCAGATGATTTCTTTGACTTGGCCCAATTCCTGTCCAATTGATGATTCTCTCTTTGACTTCTGCATCCTCTCTATCATTTTCTGAGCTCTTTGTGCTTCAGCTACATGAGAAACTTCACTTCTTGATCTCTGGACTTGCAATAGTTTGACTTGAACTTGCAACTTATTGATTTCCTTCGTATAGATAGACAAATTATCCACTGCCTTTGTCAACTGTTCTGCACCATCTGTTGTCTGTGTTGCATAAGTTGTAGCTGTGGGGATGGCTGTAAGAGGTACAACCTCCAAAGGAACCATGGAAATTTTTGCAGCCTGCTCCCTCTCTTTAATCATATCTTCCATTTCTATCTCCATTTGTCTCAATTGGGCATTTTGATCCATTATGAGCTTCATCATATTCGAATTTTGAGACTTTGTTTCATCAATATATTTGGTGAGAGGGTCTTTTGTGGCTAACAACTTTAGTTGTTTCCTCAATGCTGCTATGCCAACATTCTTCTTCTTTATTATTTCTTTTGCAACATCATGTTGGAGGCGTCATATCCTATCTTGACTACCAAGTCGTCAAAATATTTTATGCTTGTATCTTTGGCAAGAGAGGACAAATTCTCCATATTTAGATGTAACTGAATGTTTGTAAAGGAAACCTACAATTTAGATAAACTCATGGATTTATTATTTAAGGTAGATGAAATCATTTCACGTGTTTGCTTGTGCATCTCCATTTTATCAATGGGATGAATGTCTTTGATGTCAAACTCAAACGAAGTTTTCTAATCAGCTATTGTCTTAGGCTATGAAATTTGTTCCTTAAGAAAGGCCATTTTCATTTTACCTTTCTCAGAGTCAAATGCTGACATCAACCTACTCTGAGAACTGGAAGTATGCTTCTAGAATTGGCTGTATGTATTGCTCTTCAAAAGCTCATTCTTCAGCTTGATTTCCCTGAAGGTATCAAACATTGTTTTCACTTTCTCCCCTGGGACAACCTTTGTTGACTGAATAGCTTGTTATTGGTCCTATGAAGCTGTAGAAATAGTAGGATAAAGGGTGGATTGGCCACCAACTTGAGAGGATGCAGGTGTCTCCTTAGTAATTATGACAACCTCCTGTTCTGAATATTTATTTGGATTAACTTTAGGATTGAGTTTTGTTATTTTCCTTACATTATCTTGAACTCCTTGCTTTTAGTATTAGTCACTGAAGGTGACTCTTCTTCTCTCAGTATTTTTCCTGTTTTTTCCTATGGGACAAGAGTGTGTGATGCAGAAGTAGAGACTAGCTGCTCCTCAACTTCCAAAAAGGTGTTTTCAGCCCACTCCATTTGGTTCCTGTACTTCTCTATTTCTGGCCTATGAGTATGTATATAAGGAGTAGTCTCGTTTTCTACCCTTAATTTTGAAATGGTTCCCAATGGATCATAGGACCAGGTAAAGGTGAGCCTGAACTTCATTTCCATCAAGATCCTGTCTGCTTCCTCCCCTGCCGACCGGCTGGTGCAAATGAATGACCTAATATGTGTTTTAATCCTGAACTGTGATTTATTTTTTGCTGATACAAAGTGGATTTCATCAACATTCAACATCTACCTGATGTACTATAAAGCAAAAATCCTCATTGGGAGGAATTTTGGAAGCTTGCAAGGAGAAAGATCACAACCATAAACTCTCAACTCTATGTAGTTCTGGTATAAATACTAGTAACCTATATTTTCTTGATCTGATAGATGTAAAATCTTTTTAATGTCCTCACTCACTCTTGGTTCAATTTTACTACTAAGAAGGGTCATTGTTGGATGTAAAAACACTTCAAAGAATTGTTCGTATGAATACTCCTTCTGCTCTTTCATCACCATTGTGGTCCAAAACATGACTAACTGCTAATTGCCATCATCATCCAATTTATGCATTGAAATTTTAAATCTATCTCCCGAGAAATATAGAAACATGTAAACTAGAACAGAGGAATGTTTAAACACCTCTTCTATTTGAAATTTGACAAACTGGTCACGAATACTATCTTGTAGGAATAGGCTGAAATTGAAAAGGATAAATGGTTTAGAATCTGCAAAAAATATGGAGAGGAAACCTATGATTGGCTCATCTACCCACTGGTCAAAATAGTATCCAAGGAGGTATGAAATGACTGTGATTATCTTTTTGGATTTTTCAGGGAAAATGGAGGAAGAGTAAGGAGGGTTCTTTTTAGCCAACTGAGTATCTTCAGCTAGGAAAAGTTCAAGGGTTTTAGCCCTTTTGGAAAAATCCAACTTTTGATAATTTTCATTAAGGGATTCTTGGGAGAAATGGGTTTGATTTTCTACAGAAGGGGTTTGCATCATTTGATTGATGGATTGTGCAGAGAGAGTGAAGATAATTTCACCTATGGGGGCATATATGGCTCTCTGGCTAGGTAAGTAGCAGGCTTGACATTTTCGGAATTCATGGGTAATATGGGTATGGGGGAAAATATAGTGAGATAAGTTTGATTCCCACAGTCCAATGTCATCTGAATTATCTATGTATTTGTCCTGTAACCAACAATACATCTCGAAAATTTCACTTTCACGGAGATTTTCATGAATTTTTAGAATCTCTGTCAGCTATTGGGACATGGTCTAAATCAACAGGAGGATGGATCAATGGGTTAAATGGTTCCTCCTTGTTGAAATTTGCAACAAGAAACAATGAAATTGGCATCCAAAAACAACATCCAGAAAATGGCTACCATGGAGGCTTTTGATTTAGTTATTTCTTAATTAAATTAGAAGAAATGTGTGTCAAATTTATTTATCCCTTAAATAAACTGGACACTAAATTGTAATCTTGTCTCATAATCACTTGTAATAGTTAATTGAGTGTGATAGACTTAGTTAGAAAATGAAATTCGAGTTGAGCATGGTTGATGAAGCATGTAGAGTGATTATATTTGTTTTAGAGTCCAAGTTTTAGTCAGTGTATTAGTTTAATGCATGAGAAATTAGGAAACTCAATTAATGTTGGGAAAAATGCGAGAGGGGGGGGGGTGAATCAGTATTTAGGCACTACTCAAATCTTTTTACTTTTCCACTCTCTAAAACCCATACGCTACTTTGCTGAAGCCAACTAGCGTATACACGCGGATATACTTCATAAAACTCGCGTATACACAGAGATCTAATTATGCCATTAATTCTTCACTTATATCATTCCATCATTCATTCATTAGATGTTCTATAAACAGTAAACATGTGCAGTAAGAACAGAATAAACCATCACACATAAGCATCACACATGAACACCGGGATTTTTAGGTGGAAACCCAAGTCGGGAGAAAACCACCGCTGCAGTTGCTCAGCCTTCAATATTTTATTATAGAGAAAACATCTTACAACATATGTGCTGGTGCAGACTCTACCAGCACGCAGGCACCCACCTGCGCTCGTTTACCAGCCTCTCCTGGAAGGGAGCTCGAACCCCCTGACTCGTTTACCAGCCTCTCCTGGAAGGGAGCTACGACCCCCTGATCTCGTTTACCAGCCTCACCTGGAAGGGAGCTACAACCCCCTGACTGAAGGCTACAACCCTCAGCACCTCTATGGACCACGTTTCATCAATTTTCACACTGGATCCAACAACTCAAATAGAGTACAACTTGTAGGACACGTTTCATAATATTTTCAGACTGGACCCACTCTACACATTTAAGCTTAATCATACAACCAAACTGATACAGACAACTCAGAACTGTAGAATACAGATAGCAGTAACACAGCAGAACAGATTAGACATTTCATACCCCATGCTTCAGCAAACCCTAGTTTGCATACGCACTTTCCTATCACTGATCCCGCGTATATACGCGCCTTCTACCATACAAACCCGCGTATACTTCTGTACATATTACAAAGTTAGTTTTACTGCACATACGCGCTTTCTCTTCAGCGAAGCCACGTATATATGCGCTTCTTCTGCGGAAAACTAGCGTATGGTTCTTCAAACATTTAGGTCATTACAATTCTTCAGAATAGACACATCACACATATTTTACCCTTTACGTCAGACAGATGTTCGCCTCCTCTCAGATCCAATCATTCCATAAACAGATGTAGCAAATACAAATACATTTCAGATCTAGATTCCCTTCTTCATCATTTTCTTCATAGGTGCTTCATGCATTCAGATCTATCATTCAACTGTAACCCTTTCCATTCAGATATACTTCAGAGAGAAGCATTCATTCAAGCTTAGACATCTTGCTCCCACAATTGCCCCTTTGCACAATGAATTTCTTCTCCTTATATAGGTTTATCCTTTTTCAATACCATGAGCCAAAACCACATTACTTCCGATGGTATTCCTGGACGGGGTCATATAGACAAATCATTACTCAATACAATGGGTCAATACCATGGTGGTTACCCCTGGTTTTGTACTTTATGAGCGCTTTTTCCCATACGCGACTTGGCACGTTATTTCCCGCGTGCATATGCGACTTCTCCTAGACAAATCCACGTATGCCTTGAGACATACTCTTTTCATCATAGATCTAGCACATACTGAATTCCTTTCTTCATTACCTTCTGTACTCACTGTAGATACATCAGATTTACATCATTTAACAAGTTCATCAAGACATATTCTATCAAGCATAACTTCATCAAGTAGGTTGCCATCATCTTCATCAAGTGGGTTGCCATTCAAGGACAACACTCTATCAAGTGGTTGCCATCAAGGACAACACTCTGCATCATATTGCCAACAATTAATTGAGTTAAAGTGAGTTTAACTAGTTTTAACTGATTGTTGCACTAGTGAGAGGTCAAGTGAATTAAATCAGATTTAATTCACATGCACTATCTGTCAAGTGACTGATGATTTACTATTAATAGCTGCATGCATGTCTTTTCTAATGAAGACCCAGTTGATACAGAGGTTAAAGGGAAGTTATCTATCAGTTATATTTGTAGCAAATTGCTCGGGCGCAATTATATACAACATAGGATGTTGAAACTCACGATTACCGTTAGACCAAAACCCGCAGGCGTTAGTCTCCGCTACAATCGCCAGAGTTAGGATCCACGAGAGGTGGTTAGTCCATGTCACGAAACACACGAGGAGCGTTGAACACAATGTCCAACAATCTCCCCCTCAATGTGAGCCGAGTGAGTTTCAAACTCGAGACCTGTCGCTCTGATTCCACTTGTTGGAACTCACGATTGCCGTTAGACCAAAACCCGTAGGTGTTAATCTCCGCTACAATCGCCAGAATTAGGATCCACGAGAGGTGGTTATTCCATGTCACGAAACACACGGGGAGCGTTAAACACAACGTCCAACATAGGATGCCCATGATGCATTGCGTAGTAAAGGAAGGCCAATTATCCTATTTAATAGGGATTAATTGCCTAGGGATTGGGTAAGCAAGGAAAGTTGAGAAGAGGCTGATAATTGGCTAAGTACTAACCCAATTTTGTCCAGATCAGTGTGATACATTCAGGATAGCGCAACATAATCTATTGAGAAGAGTGCATTATATTGTTTCATGATTCCTTGGTTCATTATACAATAGAGATAGAGGGGTTTTGAGCAGCAAGATTTCCATAGAAAAATATCTTGTGTTGTGGATTTATTTTCTTTCTCTTGGTGTGATTATGCGATCGTGTTTATTTTCCACAAATTAATTGTAGAAGGATTCAGTATCTTGCTCTAGTATATTGCATGATTAGATTGAATCCATTGGTATACATATTGTTTGCATAATTTCTACATGGTATCAGAGCGCCAGAATCACAATAGTGGAGAAGAAATTGAGTTTGTGTTGAACAATATTCAAACTTGCAGATACTTTCTTTGGAGTGACAAGTGGATCAAGATGGATTTCAATGGATTAAGATTGGAATATGCACTCGAGGGGAGTTATAATTATATTGCATGGAAATATAGAATGGAGGAAGTTCTGGAGGACAACAGGTTGAAGGAATTCATTGATAATGATATTCCCAAGCCTGCAGTAGCAGACGCCACTCTTCTTGATGCTTGAAAAAATAAGGTAGCAAGGGCGAGGAGGATCTTACTAGAGGGAGTTCAAGATCGCATTGTCTTGAGTCTCCCTAGCAAGGTGACTCCATATGCAGTATGGAAGGCCTTGAAAGATATATTTCAGAACAACAATGACCAAAGGATGTTGGTGCTAAAAAAAAAGCTCAGGAAAATCAAGAAGAAGGAGGGCGAGACAGTATCAACATACTTAGCGAATTTCACTCAATGTCGAGGTGAGCTTGGAAGTGTTGGTGTGACTATAGTAGATGATGACTTGGTGAGCCTAAAACTTCTAGTCCTTCCCAAGAGCTGGCATAGTTATTAGGACTCTGTCAATGGGAGAAAGAAGTTACCAAAATGGGAGTGACATTGGTCGGATTTGGTACAAGAAGAGTTCAGGTGGAATACTAGGGTTGGATCCTCATCCAAGACTAATGAACAGGAAGATTGTGCCTTGGCCAGTAAGGAAAATAAATCCAAGGGAAATAAATCCCAAGGAAAAGCAGGCAAGAAAGACTTATCCAAGATCATATGTTTTCACTGTCATGAGCATGGGCACTATGCTACAAATTGT
The DNA here is from genome assembly GCA_034641835.2 of Pinus albicaulis. Lineage (NCBI taxonomy): Eukaryota > Viridiplantae > Streptophyta > Pinopsida > Pinales > Pinaceae > Pinus > Pinus albicaulis. The sequence goes on along the minus strand of CM076569.1, from coordinate 56,140,569 downwards.
CCTCAGAAGAAGGCAAACAAGAAGGAGCCTGCAGTTACAGCAAGTAAAGCATTTTCTTCACAATTCGAGCTTTATTTTAATCTCATTTCATGCATGGAAAAAAATGTAATAGGATGTATGTGGTATTTAGGCAACGATACCTCGTTCCATATGATGGGGAATATAGATCACTTCAGTGACTTGGAGGAGAAGTACCTCCAACAAAGCATAGAGTTTGGAGATGACGAGAGGTATAGCACGATCAACATAGGTAATATTACCTTTCAGAAGGATAATGGCTCCCATATTAGACTAGCAGATGTTCCAGGCCTAAGGAAGAATATTGTCTCCGTAGCAGTATTGGAAGACCGTGGTTATGAAGTGATGTTTAGAAAAGGAATTTTTTTCCTTAAACACATAGCCACGAGACATGTGAAGCAGATTGGTGTAAAATTCAAGAACCTATATGCTCTTGAGGTTGAGGATGCATGCAAGGCTTTGAGGAGAAAATTAGTGGTTAATGACTTGGTGGTTGAGAGGGAGCAATTATCTCTCAACATGCAGCCTCAAAAGTAGTATCAGAAGTTTTTGGAGCAGCCACAATTGGAGAAGTAGAGAGGAGATTGAGTGGAAGATTCCACTAAAGCAGAGACCTCCAGGGGGGGGAAATTTCGAGCCAAAAGGGCATAGGGATTACATGCAGCTATACCTCTAGGTAAGAGGTGGGGCGATGTACATAATTAATCCCAAGAATAAATTTGGGTAGGGTTCATTGAGATGGCGTGTATAATGGATTGAACTTGGCTATGATGAGCCCATAGTACAATGATAACAGGAAGGATTGGTTAGATTGATGTAGTCAGATGTCAAGAAGACAAAAATCAGAGTGACAGGTGTCAAATATTGGAGCGCAGATCAGAGTTGGCAGTAGTGTAGAGTGCATGGATGCAGATGTCAGCAGCATAGAGAGTCCAGTAGACATGTGCAGTAGGATCCAACAGTCATAATATTTTGATGACAGATGCATTATATTGATTCAATTGTTTGGAGGCTATTCAGTTTCATAAGTGTTGCATGCAGAACATTCCAAAGGTACCAGATCAGGACATATTGATTCCTTTCTTGTTGAGAGGGAGTGTTGAAATTTGTAATAAGAAACAGTGAAATTAGCATCCAAAAACAACATCCAGAAATGGCTACCATGGAGGCTTTTGATTTAATTATTTCTTAATTAAATTAGAAGAAATGTGTGTCAAATTTATTTATCCCTTAAATAAATTGGACAATAAATTGTAATCTTATCTCATAATCACTTGTAATAGTTAAGTGAGTGTGACAGACTCAGTTAGCTCATGAAATTAATGTTGAGGGTGGTTGGTGAGGCATGTAAAGTGATTCTGTTTGTTTTAGAGTCCAAGTTGCAGTTAGTGTATTAGTTTAATGCATGAGAAATTGGTTAACTCAATTAATTGAGTTAAAGTCAGTCTGACTAGTTGTAACTGATTGTCACACTAGTGAGAGGTCTAGTGAATTAAATTAGACTTAATTCACATGCAGTGTTATGTCAAGTGACTGATGATTTACTACTATTAGCTTAATGCATGTTAGTTCTGATGAAGGCCCAGTTGAGACAGACGTTAAAGGGAAGTTATCTATCAGTTATATTTGTAGAAAATTGCCCAGGTGCAATTATATACACCATAGGATGACCATGATGCATTGAGCAATCAAGGAAAGCTAATTATCCTATTTAATAGGGATTAATTTCCTAGATATTGCGTAAGCAAGTAAGGCTGAGTAGAGGCTGAGAATTGGCTAAGTACTAGCCCAATTTTGTCCAAATCAGTGTGAGATAGTCAGGATAGTGCGACAGACTCTTGTGAGAAGAGTGCATTGTATTTTTTCATGATTCCTTTGTTCATTATACAATAGAGATAGAGGGATTTTGAGCAGCAAGCTTTCCCCAGAAAAATATCTTGTGTTTTGGATTGATTTTCTTTCTCTTACTTGGTGTGATTGTGCGATCATGTTTATTTTCCACCAATTAATTGTAGAAGGATACAATATCTTGTTGTAGTATATTGCATGATCAGATTGAATCCATTGGTATACATATTGTTTGTATAATTTCTACAGTCCTGGCTTTTCTTCTTAGGAGGCATGATTCAATTTGTTTCAGAGAATTGAAAGGGTTCAGAAAAGAACAAGTTTACCGGGACTGTGTAAAGCTTTGAATTGACGAAGAAAACGTAGTAGACGCAGTGCTAGGATTGGTAATGACATGATGAATCGATCTAGAGTTCTATAAACCTGTCACAAGAATGGAAATTGCAGAGAAATGAACAAGGTAAAATTTAAACAGGTTTAGAATGCATGGTTTTATACATAGTTGGGATTTTTCCGTTGATTGTGGCACAGATTCATTATATTAACGATCATTTCTTTAATTAAATGCATAAATGAATTAACAGATGGTTTTCCGTGGGAAGGGGCATAATTGGTAACATGCATATGCAAGCTAGCGTGACAAGATTGGTGAGCGCAACAGATAGTTGAGTGGTTTCGTATTGTGGGGGGAAGCACTTTTCGAGGGGAGGGGGGTTATGAGGCGGTAAGCAGTATGAGCAGTGGGGGGTGTGAAACACGGAGGAACCGCCACGTTGCAGTGGGCCCGAAAGCTGAAACAATTTTTTTCGGACCCCCTCGGTGGTAAATCTTGGATGGAGAAGGGGGGGCCGAAAACGAATGTGGACCGTTGGATTGGGAGCGGAGGAAATGATGGGAAGATATATGAGCAGAGTTTAAAGTGATGTGACTTGATGGATTGTCGGGTAGTGGGAGGTTTAATGAGAATAAAATACTTAGGATATATGGTAATATGCCAAGCTTTTCATTAATGCGCCCCAAATACTTAGAGTTAGGATAAAATCATATTATCCATTTTTTCTTTCATATGCATAAATACATTTGAAAACCAAAACTTTGGGATAACCAATTTAACTCTTTTCAAGGCTCCAAAACACTTCTACCTACCCATTGAATTTCATTTCTTTTGCTAAGCTAACATTTTTTCTTCTTTATACGTAGGGTGCATTTAAGCTAGTAAACCCACATCACTTTTTTATTATTATAAAAAATCTAACCTACTCTATCACTTATTTCTCCTATTGATTTAGATTAAACAGTTGAATCAATTTCATTTTCTACCTAACTACTGATTTGCCAAGAATAAATTGTTTGGTAAATATTTGTTCACTAGCCTAATTAACAAAAAGTGACAATTGTTCAATCATGATTAAGCTATATGATTTGAACAAAAATATAGTCATTGTGGCATTTTTAAACAAGCTGCACACAATATTATTTGGTGATGACATTAAAGAAAACTAATCTATCAATAGTGGCATTTGAATTTTCAACACTTTCAGTGTTATTTTTCTATTTTTTATTTTGTGGGGTTCTTATTTTCTTTTATTCTTTTCAACTTTCTTTCTTTTTGTCTTTTTCTCTATATTCATTTTTTGACATACCCTATTTTCATTTTCATATATATATTATATATTTTTGAAATATTTCATATTGAAATTATTTACAATGTATAAATCTCAATACAATCCTCTTCACCTGAGATCTATAAATTATAGGACCCTGAACATCCAGGCAGAAGGATGCTTTTGCATGGCACAGTGTCTTCTTAGTAAGAATATTTTCCACTTCTAAAATGGTCTATGTCCTATCATATATTCCCAAGTCATCTACCTCATATCTATTCTTGGAGTTTAAGAATTTAATAATGCTGTTTGCTGTTTCAGGCATATCCCCAAGCTCCTTTGTGATGTCTTAATGGATCTTGTAGATTTTTAAATTAACTCCTTTTGTTCAAAAATGACTTGAAAGCAGGGCCAAATATCATTAATGGATCCAATTATATCCACCCAGATGATTTATTTGACTTGGCCCAATGACTGTCCAATGGATGATTCTCTCTCTGACTTATGCAACCTCTCTATCAGTTTTTGAGCTCTCTGTCCTTCAGTTGCATGAGAAACTTCACTTCTTGATCTATGGTCTTGCAAAAGTTTGACTTGATCCTGCAACTTCTTTATTTCCTCTGTCTGGATAGACATATTCTCCACTGCCTTTTTCAACTGTTCTGCACCATTTGTTGTCTGTGTTGTAGTTATAGCTATAGGGATGGCTGTAAGAGGTACAACCTCCAAAGGAACCATGGAAATTTTTGCAACCTACTCCTTCTCTTTAATCATTTTTTCCATTTCCGTCTCCATTTGTCTCAATTGGACATTTTTCTCCATGATGAGCTTCATCATATCCGACTTTTGAGACTCTGTTTCTTCAATATATTTGGTGAGAGGGTCTTCTGTGGCTGACAAATTTAGTTTTTTCCTCGATGACGCTATGTCAACATTCTTATTATTTATTATTTCTTTTGCAACATTCATTTTGGAGGGGTCATATGCTATCTTGAATACCAATTCCTCCAAAATTTTTATCCTTGTATATTTGGCGAGAGAGGAGATTTTCTCCATGTTTAGCTGTGATTGAATTTTTTCCAAGGAAACCTAAAATTTAGATAAACTCATGGCTGTATTAGTTAAGGTAGAGGAAATCATTTCACCTGGTTGCTTGTGCATCTCCTTTTGATCAATGGCATGAATTTCTTTGATGTCAAACTCAAATGAAGTTTTCTTGTAATCAGCTACTGTCTTAGGCTGTGAAATCTATGCCTCAAGTCCATTTGCATTTTATTTTTCTCAGAGTCAAATGCTGACAAAAACCTACTCTGACAGCTGGAAGTATGCTTCTAAAACTGGCTGTATGTACTGTTCTTCAAAATCTCATTCTTCAACTTGATTTCCATGAAGGTATGAAACACTGTTTTCTCTTTCTCCCCTGGGACAACCTTAGATGTCTGAATAGCTTGTTACTGGTCCTGTGAAGCTATAGTAGTAGTAGGAGAAAGGGTGGATTGGCCACCAACTTGAGAGGATGTAGGTGTCTCCATAGTAATTATGACAACCTCCTATTTTGAATATTTATTTGGATTAACTTTAGGATTGAGTTTGGTTCTTTTCTTGTACATGATCTTGAACTCCTTACTTGTAGTATCAGTCACTGAAGGTGAGTCTTATTCTCTTAGTATTTTTCCTGATTTTTCCCGTGGGACAGGAGTGCGTGATGTAGAAGTAGAGACTAACTGCTCCTCAGCTTCCTGCAAAGTGTTTTCAACCCACTCCATTTGGTTCATTTACTTCTCTATTTCTGGCCTATGAGTATGTATATAAGGAGAAGTCTTGTTTTCTACCATTAATTTTGAAATGGTTCCCAATGGATCATAGGACCAGGTAAAGTTGAGACTGAACTTCATTTCGTTCAAGATCCTGTCTGCTTCCTCCCCTGCTGACCTATTATTGAAAATGAATGGCCCAATATTTGTTTTAATCCTGAATTGTGATTTCTTCTTTGCTGATACAAAGTGGATTTCATCAGCATTCAAAATCTGCCTGATGTACTCTAAAGAAAAAGTCCTCATTGGGAGGAATTTTGGAAGCTTGTAATGAGCAAGATCATAGCCAATAACTCTCAACTCTGTGTAGTTTTGGTATAAATACTAGTCTCCTGTATTTTCTTGATATGATAGATGTAGAATCCTTATAATGTCCTCACTGACCCTTGGTTCAATTGTACTACTAAGAAGGCTCATTTCTGGATGTACAAACAGTTAAATGAACTGTTTGTATGAATAATCCTTCTCTTTCATCACCATTGTGGTCCAAAAGATGACTGACTGTTGATTTCCATCATCATCCAATTTCTTAATTGAAAATTTAAATCTATCTCCCTGGAGATATAGAAACATGTAAACTAGAACATAGGAATATTTAAACACATCTTCTATTTGAAATTTGACAAATTGGTCATGAATACTATCTACTAAGAATTGGCTGAAATTGAGAATGATAGATGTTTTATAATCTGCAAAAAATATGGAGAGGAAACCTATGATTGGCTCATCTACCCACTGGTCAGAATAATATCCAAGGAGGTGTTAGTGTCAGTATTTCCATCCTGCCATTAGTGATAAAAAATCCTCTTTTCATGTCATGTTAGGGGTCTCACTAATTTTTTTTTATCAGTCTACTAGGTCATGCAAAAATTTGGTCACTAATTAGGTTGTTGATATCATTAATACTCCTTTTACTTCCATGGTAAATGAAAATCATTGTGGTCAGTTCATTCATTGTTGAAAGAGTCCCATAGTCATCATGGTCATCATTCAAATCTTTCTTCCATGTTGTGTCATCATTAGGTCATAAGGTCAAAATCATGAAAATTGGCCATTTCACCATCAAATTCATCTTTTGAAGGAGTAGTAATGGCCAAAGGTCTTCAAAAATTTTAGGTTACAAACTATCATTTCCAATTAAGTGGTTTTGTGTTTACCATATTTGTCTCTCAGTTGTGCATGGAAAGCTCATTTCCCTCTCTTAGGGTTTTGAGGACATTTTTCTTGGTTTCATGACTTCCATGGTTAAATCATCAACAAGACTTGTATCCTGATGCTCTCACACCTTCCCCTATCTGTAATATACCTTCCTAAACACTTCCCATCACTCATATCCATCAAAATCATCATTTTTCCACAATACCTAGCATATTGCTACAATTTGACACTTTTCGAGACTAGGCCTGTGTTTTTCCCTTTTGGACCCCTTCCCCTCACTCAATCCTTGAAATTCCACTTACCTCCAAATATTTTCCTAAGAATTTAGAAGCTCCCTATCCCCTTTATTTCCCTTCATTCTTATAAATTTCCCAAATCCCCTGTTTTGTCTACATTAAACCCTAATTTCCTCTCCCATTGAGCTAGGGTTTGCTATGGAATCAGAGGAATCTAAGTAGAGGAGGCATAAGGGAGGTCATATCAGCAATTATGAGGCCATTCTAGCTCATAAACATCATGTCTCCATAATTTTTCAAGAAATCATTCCAAGGGACAAATCATTTTCCACACATAGGGCCAGTTTTTCTTCAAACTATGTTTCTGACCCAATGGTGATGAATTTTAAAAATGTGAAAGAGGTTTTTGTCCATTATAGGTCAAGTAAGAAAACAATCCTTCAGTTTTTACACAGGTGTCATTTTTTTGGATAAATTTCAAAAATAAAATTGCTATAGGAGAGTTGCTGCACTTCTGGAGTGACCTTCGGAAAATCAAATTTTCTCCTAGCAGGAGTGTCCAAATGACTTGCTTGATAAGTCAAATGATAACTAGACTGGAATATATTTCCAATGATATATGATGAGATCAATTTGGAGTTGAGGAAGGCCTCCAAAGGTTGTCTGCAAAATCACACTTCATTTTTGCACCCCCATTTTGCACGTTTTGACCAATCTTAGGAGAATTGATTTTTGAGGGGCTATACTTGATCATTTTCAGTGCTTTATGGGTCCATTGTGTAGTCAATATATGGTTATTTCCAACGAGATATCATGAGAGAAATTTGGACACTTGAAATCCATCTAAAACTCAGCTGGAAGATGGAGGGCGCAACTGACACTGTCGCTGCACACTTGACACTGTCGCTGCGCACTTGACACTGGCGCTGCACACTGACACTGGCATTGCGCACTTGACTAGTCTTGGGATATTTAAATTTTGGAGGGTTAAAAATCATTATTTTTTGAAACCAATTACATTTTTGGAAACTAGTTAGGGTAGGATTTCCAATGAGCTATCCTGAGATCAATTTGGACATCGGAAACCCCCTCAAAAGTTGGCTTGAAGTTGGCGCTACGCTTTTTCCAGTTCACTGATATTTTCCACATTTTGTCTTTTTCTCAATTGGTCAATGGATTTAATGGATTTTACTGATGTAATTGATTCATGTAAATTTAATTATGTCACTTTTAGTTACTAGAGGTAGATACATTGGGTAAAAGTGTATTTTTGGGTTAAATGAATCAGTTTCACTAAAGTTAGGGATGAGTGAGTTTGACCACCCTACACTCTAGGTTTCAGTTAAAAATTTGGTGGATCAGCTCCACAACTCAGGGATTCGACCCTTGAGGTTGGGAGAAGTTGTTTCATGCCTATGTCTTTCACTTCTTGACTCATTTCACGGGTTGGATGTTGATGCATTGTTCAAAGACTCTAGTGTAATAATTTTGGCAGGAAATTAATGAAAAGGTTGCAACTATTTCTTTGGGATACCTGTGGTAAGGAAATTTACCATTGTTCTTCCTATGTATCATTATGTATGAATGTTTTGTTTCATGATCCATTTCATTTCTATGATATGCTGGTTTTTAAGTTGATAAACATAATACATCTCTCATGCTATGTTTTGGGAAAACTTTCATAGTTTGTCCATCTTCTTCAGTTTAGAAAGAATTCATGGTTAGCCTTGCTCTTTCTAGCTCCTCACCTGTCTGATCCATCCCACTCAAGAAACCCTAAAGTTTAAGGTTTTCTACCTACCTTTCCCATTGAATCTCTACAACCCTAATCTTATTTTCCCTGACCTAGCCTCTTTGATCTAATTCACCCATCCAACAACCCAATTTCAACCAAATAAAACCCCTACACTCATACCTAGCCTAAAACACTAATTTATCTAGTCTTCTTGGCTATGATTTGTGGAGAGAGCCCTCTCCTGTTTGGTAGGGCTGGATACCAAGCCAAAATATTGGTCTGTGGTTACCTCTGATGGGATTTCTTCTTCAGCCTTAAATATCTGGTGGAGTGATAATAGGAGGTAGGAAATGACTGTGATTATCTACTTGGCTCTATCAGGGAAAATGGATGAAGAGTAAGGAGGTTTCTTTTTAGGAAACTAAGTATCTTCAACTAGGAAAATTTCAAGGGTTTTAGCCCTTTTCGCAAAATACAACTTCTTATACAATTCATTAAGGGCTTCTTGGGAGAAAGGGGTTCCATTTTCTCCTGAAGGGGCTTGCATCATTTGATCAATGGATTGTGCAGTTATAGTGAAGAGAATTTCATCTATGGAGGTGAAATTATGTCTCTCTGGCTACGTATGTAGCAGGCCTGACATTTCTGGATGAATTCAGGGGCACTGTGGGTATGGGGGAAAATATAGCGAGGTAAATTTGATTCCCACAGTCCAATGCCATCTTAGTTATCTATGTATTTGTCCTTTAACCAACAATACATCTTGAAAAGTTCAAATTCACAGAGAGTTTCATAAATTTTATAATCTCTGTCAGCCAGTGGGACATGGTCTAAATCAACAGGAGGATGGATCAATGGGTTAAATGGTTCCTCCTAGATTTTCTTCTTAAGAGGAATGATTCAATTTGTTTCATAGAATTGAAGGGTTCATAAAAGAACAGGTTTACCGGGGCTGTGTAAAGATTTGGATTAGCGAAGAAGACGCAGTAGACGCAGTGCTAGGATTGGTAATGACCTAATGAATTGATCCAGAGTTCTGTAAACCTGTCACAAGAATGGAAATTTGCAGAGAAATGAGCAAGGTAAAAAATTAAACAGGTTTAGAATGCATGTTTTTATACACAGTTGGGCTTTTTCTATTGATTTTGGCATGGATCCATTATATTAGCGGTCATTTATTTAATTAAATGAATTAACGAATGGTTTTCCATGGGAAGGGACATAATTGGTAACGAGCATATGTGAGCTGGCATGAAAAGATTAATGAGCGCAACAGATAGGTGAGAAATTTCGGTATTGAAGGGAAATCAGTTTTTGCAGGGGGTGGGGGGTGTATGAGGCGGTAAAAAGTATGAGCGGAGGGGGGTGCAAAATGTGGAGGAGTCGCCATGTTGTAGTGGGCCTGAAAGTTGAAACAAATTTTTTTGGACCCCCCACTCCCTCGATGGTAAAGCTCAGATGGAGGGGGGTGTTATGCGGATTAATCCCTCTTGCGGAGAAGAGCGATCTCCCTAGTATTCTATGAATAGCTAGAAACAAACATCCATTTGTAAATATTTTTCTCTAGACTAATTGCAATTCAGAATTATTATAAACAAAGAAAGAGGACATGCCCCTACCTTGAAGTCCAATGTTTGATACAGTCTTTTATCCAGTCGCTCCAAAGAGGCTTCTTCAGTTAGTAGAACCTGAAATCAAAGATAGAAAAAAGAATCAAAGCACCTGCAACATATAATAATTAAGAAAAGAAAATCTAACTTAGTGATCAAGGAGTCTAAGTATTGAATTATTCAAATAAGCACGAGAACAACTCAATGAGAAAAAGAGATCCATATGTATTATCTTGAATAAAAAAGAGTAACCTTACAACCTGATGCCTTGATGTCGTACAGGTTCTCCTGGGGTCCTGAACAATTGTTCCTCCTTCAGTTTGACAAGCCTTCCTCTCTGAATACTATCATAGAGTTATGAACATAAGGGTGTGATCATTCTCATGCCAACAACAACTAGTGTAGAGAGTATGCTCTCTTGAGAATTCCTTCAGTAACTACAATGTATGTCTACCCTTGAGACTGAAACATGAGCTCAATTTATAGGGAAATGGAGGTAGTTTCAGTTCCATGAAGAGGGGTATGGATTCCTCTCATGAAGGGATTTAAGCTCCATAGACCAAGGGATAAGCTCCATGAGTGTAGGGATAACGATCCATGAGTAGAGGGATAAAGATCGAACTGATCGCACCTCTAGAAGCTTCTAGTTGGGAGAATATTCAACCAGTTGGGCTTCTAGAATTTACATTTTTCCTTTATTTGACTTTTTATGGGGGTTCGAAGGTTTTAGTAGCAAAACATGCAGGAGCTGTCATAGGCTATAGAACAAGTATCTACGAACTTGTGAGAAAAGGATAGAAAAAGTGTAGAGGTAGACTTTTAAGGGTTTTAATGAGCTTTTCTCCAATTACAAGACTTGGTTTAGGAACATTAGGGTTTTTGACTTCTAAGTGAGCACAATATAGGTAGAGATAGAGCCATATGGACAGTCAAATGTCACGGTGACAAAATAACGTGTAACAGGGTTAAGTGGAGCTATTGCATGGAGACTTCAGTTAGAACTCACGTGACAGAGTTTGGTGGAGTTGGAGAAGTAGTTGGTGGAGTTGTGTTCAGTTTAACTCAGTTAGACATAGTTGAGCTAGTTGTATCTAGTCTAACTGATTGATACACTAGTGAGAGTGGTCTGAATTAATTAATAATTAATTCAATAAATATTAACTCATTAATCAACTGAAGAATACATCAGTTAACTACAATGCATGAAAAATTTTAGTGGAGACCAGTGGAGAGATGGGTGAAAGAGCAGGTTGACTATCACTTGTGACTATAGCATTGCATGATTTGCAAAACCCAGTGATTGGAGATGCCAATGAGGATTGCGTGAGCAAGGCTGCTCCTTATTCTTCCCATCCCCCTAACTAATCGATCGCTGCGAACCAATATAACTAAATACAAAAAGCTTACACCGGCTTCACTACAACTATTTTGTATATAGTAGAGTTGCCTGTTTTTCCCGGTAGCGTGCGTTCATGATTCACCCCTTCCTACTTGTGCATGTGCATCTCGGTCACTTCTACTTCTACAGATCCGGGAAGAAAACCTTGTTGCAACATCTTGGTCAATCCTACTCCAGTGGTTGTAATTGGAGCAATTCATGATCCAGTCGTTTGGATCGGGAAGGGTCGGGTCGGGCATGACTCAATTTACCTTTTATTAACGCTAGATTATTTAGAGCCATTATTCAGCAGTGATTGTGCAGTGGAGGCAGGCTAGCAGGTGGCAGAGATCAGTGCATGGATTTGCTAGATCGGGACCTGATTAGTGTGTAGCGATTGGAGATTGTACTGAGAGCTTGTAATAAGCTTTGTATGATGATTGTTACATGATCTCTATGACATATATTATATACCAATAGTTTGGGTTTTCAGCTTTAAGCTTTCCCGTTAAAACACCGTGTTCATATGTGTGAATTTTTATGGTTTCAATGAGTGCATGCAATTGAATTTATTTCCACATGTGATGATCAATGGTAGAAGAGATTCTGTATTGTGCATGAAGTCAAATAGTGTGTGATCAGGAGAATATTGGATGTATAACGCATTAGTTAAATGATTTTCTACAAATTGTTCAATCATGATTAAGCTGTATGATTTGAACAAATATCTAGTTATTGTGGCATTTATAAACAAGCCGCACACAATCTTATTTGATGATGACATAAAGAAAAATAATCTATCAGTAGTGGCATCTAAATTTGCAACACTTTCAGTGTTATTTTTCTCTTTTTCTTTTGTGGGGTGCTTTTGTTCTTTTATTATTTTTAAATTTCTTTCTTATTGTCTTTTTCTTTGTATTCAACATACCCTCTTTTCATTTTATTTTTTTATATATACTTTCTGGAAATCATTTTCATATTGAAAATTATTTACAATGTAAAATAACAAATACAAAATACTCAATCACCTTGAGATCCTATAAATTATAGGACCCTAACAGTTGTGACACAACTTTCTGCCCAGAGGAAAGACCTTCCTTTTGTTGTGAAAATGATTCAAGCTCTCATATTTTCTCTTGCACATTGCTTTAGATATGTTTTAATCGATCGTATCTTTGTGATTGCAGGCCAGGAACAATTATGGTGGCTACATTGGAAATTCCATTATACGAAACCTCGACCTTCTAGCTATTAGGTTAGGAATAGGATTAGCTGCATCCTAGTTTTCCCTCTCTTTCACTCATCCCGTGCTTGTTATCTTTAGTATATCTTGCCTTTTCTTACTTTTCTCTTGAATTATGCTTTAGTTTATCCTCTTTTGCTTGTGATTTTATTTTTATTTCTTTTTGTATTGTGTCTTTTATTTTAATTCTATCAGTTAGGCCTGGCATGAATATGCTCTATTGGTTCAAAAGGGAATGTGGAAAAATAGAAAAGGACTTTGTAACACTGCAATATTTGGCTAATTATCTTTCCTTATTCCTTGTCTGGGTTACATATTTTGGTCAATGATGTTTCGATGAAAAATACGATCCTTGTGTTAAGAAATCCTTGTTTCAAACCATGAACTCCATGTCTATTCTAGAAACCTCATGTCTGAACTTGGGTTTTATGTTTCTTTTTTTTCAATATTATCCAATCAAGTAGGTAAGGACAAGGGGAAAATATAAATGAACAAACCAATATTAGAGGTCTTATATATGCTTCTCTTAAGGGACAACCTCTTCTCTCTCAATAAGTCAGGATCCCTCTTCTGCCCATAAATAAATAAGTTCCGATGCACAATCCTCTTTAAATAAATAAATAAAGGAGAAAGAAGAGAAAGGCTTCCTGCACAGAGAGGTGAAGAAAGAAACTCTGCCTAGGTATTGTTGAGGCTCAATGGTAGCGGAGAAATATTTGTGTTATTGTGGTGACTCCGTTGTAGTACTGTTCAGGCTTGATGGAAGTGGAGCAACACCAAAATGAAAAAATATTCTCTGAAAATATAAAGCTCATGAACTTCATTACCCTATCCTAATTCAAAACATTGTGTGATCGTTGGTATTATGTTTGTGTTTAACCGAGTAAAGGAATGAAGGGGATTATATTTATGCACGGGGTAAGTGGGGAAGCCATGGTAATTTGAATGATGAAACAATACTTCTTGAAGAACTAGAATCTGCATGAAAGAATTGACCAAGGCAGAGAGGCTGAGGTTCTACTAGTGTGTCACCAAGTTTTGTCATTGGAATAAACACCCTCCAAAATTTTGCGCACAATTGAAGTTTGGAGCCTACTGTGGATCTTGCGATCATTCATTCCATAGTCACTTCTTGGTCAACTAATGCTTTTGATCTCCCTTCTTGGATTGGAAGTGTCAAAGTCACATGCTCACACATGCTCAGTCCATAACAAGTTCATGAGCGCATTATTTTACACAATCTTGGACAAGCATAGCACACTCCATCAAGAGTGTGCCTGTGCGATGTCCAATCCATGGTTACAATCAATGTGCATTAACATTGACAATTTCTCACATTATAACTGCGTTTTTACTTCTCTTTCGGTGAGCTTTGCAAACTGTTGCTTCCACACACCTTTATTTTTGCGAGTGTCATTTTCATGTTTTCGGTTGTTTCTTTCACTCTAATTAGTGTTTTTTTCATGTTATATTTCCTCTGACATGTGTTACATTCATTGTTGTTCACAGATCGAAAGAGTAATTTTCACTTTAGCAATTGTCGTCTTTTTCGCATGTTAGCTACCACACGATGTATGAATGCCTGTTCTGGTGGTTTCAAGGGGCTATCACTGTGTGAATGAGTTGGTATAACCATGCAAACATTAGTCACACTCATTCCAAAAGTTTTAAGCACTGTCACACAAGTGTCATCATGGTCGTAGTGAAGTGTATCCTAAGTGTCACACTTGTCATAAAGTGGTCACACATAGGGAAATGTATTTTCATGTGTCATGATGGTTTTTGTTGTTGCGTCGTCAATTATTCTAAGCGTGTGATTACAATTGAATTTTTATCATTATTCACATCAGTCTCACCGATCCCACACTTAGAAATTTCTGGAAAGGCTTCCCAACCAAATAACCTAGCTTCACCTGACCACCCTACATTAGCCCTTCGTAATTTGTAAGATTGGAAAGAACAAAAAACTGAGGACAAACATCAAACCACTTTGGAGTCCAGGACCTAGCCTTCCTAGACTCAGAGAGGGCTCTCTCTATTTTATGATTTAACTTGATAATTATAAGTGCTGATATTAGGCTAGTTACAGTGATGGCGGTTGTTTGTTTGATTGATTGGGTGGTTGGACAGACAGAGCTTTAAAACTTAATACATTGGGCTATGGAGTCATAAAAGGAAGAATTGTGCATCAAATTTTCAAGGGAATTCACAACGAAAGCTAACTATGCAGACTGGATCTTACTAGCAGTGTGAATATGAGATGGGAGAAGGAGATAAAGTTTCAAATTAAATGCTGAGAAGACCGTCTCTGAATTCTGCATTCAGGTTTCAGAGGAAAACATTAAGATAACAAATATAGAAATAATTAAGGTGATCTTTTAGCAAATATTAATCTAAAATTTATGTTTTGAACCCAAATAAATTGATGCATAGAATGAAAAGACAGAGGAAAAAATTCATACAGAGGAAAAACATCACCATTAACATAGCTCAAGAATCCTGTGAACAATCTCTTATTATTGATGCCCAACTCAAACAATTACGGAGTTCCAGTACTTCTTATAATGCAAGCTTCAACAGGGTCTAATTTTCCAACCCTTGATACTACCAAGGCATGCAATATTTATCTTAAGACTAAGTTGGTTGCCCTGTCTTACTTGGCAACCTTTCATTGATTACAATTACCAAAAAATGGAAAAGTGTGGCCATGGAAGGCCTGAATAGAAATCTCTGACAACAAAACTTCCTGTAGAATTAATGTTCGATAGCTCTTCATGGATCCAAACGCTTCGATGTCTCTTCGGAAGATCAAACAATAAGCTTGGAGGTAGTTTTGATGGTCACGAAGAGGTAACTAGTGGTGGATTTGACATCTGGCCCCGCTCTTCAGAAAACCGACGTTAGGTAATTAAATATGGTGCAACACTAGATAATTTTCATTGATTAGTGACTGTGTTGATGTGCTTTGCTGCCTTTTCAGTTTCTGCTGTTACATATCTGCGCGAACGCCCGACTCAATATTTTCTGCCAGTTGTTCAACCTTGCCCTGCTTTTTGAACATGTCGGGTCTCGCCCGATTCTTTCTGCCATGTTTAGCCTATTTCTTCATAAATGGTGCACAAAATGCATTCACCCAGACATGGAGGGATGGTGGTTGGCGGACGGGGATGAATGATGGAGGACGTGGCATGGAGAGATGGCCCCGCTTTAATCGCAATTGGGGGAAATCGGGAAAGTGAAAGGTAAAACAATGATATGGTGGTGAAAAGGTAGAGTAGAAAGATATAGCGAAAAAATGTGGAAAATGTAAGGTATGATGGTTTTGATAATGCGATAAGGTATAACAGGTCCCACTTCATCGCATCGGCAAAAAAATAAGATTTGGCATAAATCTTAAAAGGTAAGGTTTAAAAATTTGTGGGCTGCGAAGTGCGGGCAAGAGGTAAGGTTTATGTTGTATAACACGACTGCTAGGGGGTGGGCGGAGCTATGACAATAGAATTTCAGACATTTAATATAAGTGGGTTTTATAAAGTAATAAGTCCAAAAAGGTCCTGGGGTTTAAATGGGTTTCAGAGCATTGGAGTTCAGAGTTTGGGAAAATGAAAGGTAAGAAGAGGGTGGATGGAATGAATGAGGGCCACAACACTTCCCTCTTTCAACTAAACTAAAAGGCAGATACATTCATTTGATGCTCTTGACAGTCAGGATCTCCCTTTCTTCCTTTGAAAATAAATGATAGCCATGGAATATTATTTTTAGTATGAAAAATATAAGCAATAATCAGTCACCTGGTGATACTGTGACATACAGGAGTCTAAGCATGGCTCCAGCTGGGAATGGAAACTCCTTTAGGAGGTGTCAAGAACACTGTAGACTAGTGGCTTGATCCATTATGCTGATCCCAAAACTTGCAACTTAATTTTCTAAAAAACCTCTGTGGCTGAAAACCTTCAAGCTGAGGTCAATACTCTCTGCAAGATGAATTCTGGGGCATACTTGATCTGAAAAATGGAAAGAAATCTAAAACTAAAACTGGAAAAGTGCTCAAAATACTGAGCTTATTTTCACACCTACATACCCTGATCCAACTCAGAGGTGATATATACACTAAGTGAACTCCTTTCTCCAATGCAACCAATCAAGTAAATAACTACATGATTGATTCTTGTTCACTTTTTTGAGTAGGCTGAAAAAACAAAAGGGCCACTCCCATTTTACTTGCCTTTGAGTAGTGGTGCTCAAAATTTTCCTTGAACTCTGCAAAAGACCATCTCTGGCATAGCATACTTCTTCTTTAAGTGATTCTAAGAAACCAACAAAAGGATATTGGAAAAATACCTGGCTTTGAGGGTTTAAATAACAAACTTCATCTAGGGTTGCTCCTGGTTCCACTTTGTCATGCTCAGGATCGTTCTGAAAGAGAATATATGCATATTATTCATGGCCATCTGACATGGCATCCTCATTATATACCACTATGTTGTCCTCAAGCAAACCTGATATGTCATGATATTTGAATTCATGCTTCTGTGATCATATTAATTTTTCCAAAGTCTTTCAGTGTAATCACATTGGCCATAAAATTGTTGATGCGTTTTGAACCAACCAGTGTGGTTCATCTTCAGGACGAGATGAGAGATCATATCGAGTCATTAAGATTATATAGATGTAGAGAAGGCCAAGTAGCTGTTGGAACAACAACTAGTTTGACTAGGAAGAAAAAATATTTATGATTAAAATTTATTTATTTAATATTATTATAAAAATGTACTAATGAGTATAAAGTCAAATCAGCCATTAGAATAACGGCTAGTTTGACTCAAAAGACCAATTTTATTTATTTATTATTTGTATTTTTATGATTTATTTATTAATTAATTAATTAATTTTTGAAAAAAAAATGTGGGGCCGGGGGGGGGGGGGGTGTGTGTGGGGAAAAAGACCTAGCAGTATAGGGCAGGAATCCAACAACTGCTAATGTTCCAGCCATCGTCTCTGTTGGGATTGACAGGTTTTTTTTTTCAATCTATAAAGCCACCCTTAATTTACGGTGATTAAAATGGTCAATCCGAGTAATAACCTTAGCTTCTTCGATGCATATGTGATGGTTCATAGTCGGTGAGGTATAATTCAAGAGGTAAAAGTTGATTAATGGATCGACAGGGTAGAGCAAAATCAGTATCAATTTTTTCTTCTGTTTCTTCACGAGGAAATGCTTCAGTACACAAATCAGCAGTAGAACAAATAGACGTAATCTCTTCATTACATAAAAATTTAGAGGCTGGCTGCATGCTTAGAATCTGATTGATTTTTTCTTCAGTTAAAGGAGGAGGAAGTCTTTGTTTTCTTTGGATTGAACAAAAATTGTTTTCTTTCTCTTGTGAAGACTGATCTTGAGGCTGAAAGTCTTCTTTAGCCTCACACAAAAGAGCAAATGAATTATCATTTTTCCCCACAAAGAGATCTTGTGGATCGTCTTTCATTTCCTGATTATTTTCATTTTCAACTAACTTCTCTTGGTTATCATGTCAGTTAACTTCAGAGTGAAATTCATGAATTGCTTCTAAGAGATCCTCAAATTGATCACAACAATTTTCAGCTAATGATAAAGAAGGAGAATATTCCTTATAATGCTCATAAAACACCTTGTGGAAATATTTTAAATAAAACAAACTACCAGGGTCCAAACCTTCATACCATTCCCTCGCTTTCCCTTCTAATGTTGCCATGAACATCTTCATGAGGCAATCCTCATGCCATTCTACCTTCAAATTCCATGAATGTATATGAAATTTAATGAGATGTAACGAAGCATCATCAACATTCTCATCTTGAAAAATAGGAAAGTTTCTTTGCCAATTTACCTTAGGAATTTTATGTGGAAATCTAGGAATCTGATCTCTATTCATTGGAGCATACATGCGTTGTATTCTTGGATCCATCTTGTCAATCAGTCAAAGAGTGGGGTCACTTTATATTCACAACCAATCTGGATTCTTCCACTAGTGGAGTCTTTAGGTCAACTGAAAACTGTGGAGTCTCCAGGTGGATGATTTCAACTTTCTTGTGTCCGGCTGTTGTCCACCATCAACAACCAGATACCAATCATGGAACATGCTTGAATAATACAATATTTTGACTAGGGTTTCTGAGTTCTGATGAAATATTAAGCTTTTTCAATAATTCATTCCTCAGTATGGTCACCATTATGTTAGCCCTCCGTAATTTGTAATATTGGCAAGAACAAACAACCGAGGAGAAACATAAAACCACTTTGGAGTTCAGGACCTAGCCTTCCTAGACTCAGAGAGGGCTCTCTCTGTTTTATGATTTAACTTGATAATTATAAGTGCTGATATTAGGCTAGTTACAATTATGGGGGTTGTTTGTTTGATTGATTAGGTGGTTGGACAGTCAGAGCTGTAAAACTTAATCCATTGGGCTATGGAGTCATAAAAGGCATAATTGTGCATAAAATTTTCAAGGGCATTCACAGGGAAAGCTAAATATGCAAACTAGATCTTTCTAGCAGTGTGAATATGAGATGGGAGAAGGAGATTAAGGTTCAACTTAAATGCAAAGTAGACCGTCTATGAATTCTGCATTCAGGTCTTAGAGGAAAACATTAAGATAACAAACACAGACATAATTATGGTGCTCTTTTAGCAAATATTAATCTAAATTTTATGTTTTGAAATCATATAAATTGATGCACAACATGAAAAGACAGAGGAAAACATTAATACAGAGGAAAAAAAATCACCATTAACATAGCTCAAGAATCCTGTGAACAGTCTCTTATTATTGATGCCCAACTCAAATAGTTACGAAGTTCCAATACTTCTTACAATGAAAGCTTTAGTAGGGTCCAATTTTCCAACCCTTGATACTAATAAGGCATGCAATATTTATCTTGAGACTAAGTTGGTTTCCCTATCTTACTTGGCAACCTTTCATTGATTACAGTTAGCAGAAAATGGACAAGTGTGGCCATGCAAGGCCTGAATAGAAATATCTGACAACAACATTGCCTATAGAATTAATGTTGGGCAGCTCTTCATGGATCCAAATGCTTCGATGGCTCTTCGAAAGATCAAACAATAAGCTTGGAGGTAGCTGTGATGGTCACAAAGAGGTAACCAGTGGTGGCTCTGACATCTGGCCCTGCTCTTTAGAAAACTGACACTGGGTAATTAAATCTAGTGTAGCGTTGGCTACATTTCATTGATTAGTGACTTTGTTGACGTGCTTTGCTGCCTTTTCAGTTTTTGCTGTTATATCTCTGCACGAATGCCCAACTCAATATTTTTTTCCTGTTGTTCAGCCTGGCCTAATTTTTTCCCCTTGTCGGGTCTTGCTCGAGTCTTTCTGCTGTTTTTAGCCTATTTCTTCATAAATGGCACACAAAACACATTTGCCTAGACATGGAGGGTTGGTGGTTGGCAAACAGGGACGGATGATGGAGGACATGGCATGGAGGGATGTCCCCACTTTAATCGAAATAGGGGGAAATTGAGAAAGCGGAAGGTAAAACAATGATTTGGCAGTGAAAAGGTAAAGTAGAAAGATGTAGCGAAAATAGGCGGAAAAGGTAAGGTATGACGGTTTTGATAATGCAGTAAGGTATGACTGGTCCCACTTCATCACATCAACGGAAAAATAAGATTTGGCATAATTCTTAAGAGGTAAGGTTTAAAAATTTACGAGCTAAAATGTGCAGGAAAGAGGTAAGGTTTATATTGTATAACATGGCTACTAGTGGGTGGGCGGAGCTATGACAATAAAATTTCAGACTTTTAATATAAGTGGGTTTTATAAAGTAATAAGTCCAAAAAGGTCTTGGGATTTAAATGGGATTCAGAGCATTGGAGTTCATAGTTTGGGAAAATGAAAGGTAAGAAGAGGGTGGATTGAATGAATGAGAGAAACATCACTTCCCTCTTTCAACTGAACTAAATGGCAGATAAATTCATTTGATGCTCTTGACAGTCAGGATCTCCCTTTCTTCCTCTAAAAATAAATGATAGCCTTGGAATATTATTTTTAGTATGAAAAATTGTTAATTTTGGACAACTAGGTCAAAACTCCTTGTTGTGATTCTCAGATGAAGATGCCAATATTTTTGTTGGATTCCTCTTTCGGAGAGGTGCAAGATCGATCTAAAGATCATCTTGATCCGATGAGCAGAACATTTATTTTGAATTAATTCCACTTATGTGCAAGGTTGGCCAGAAGTAATGTAGGCTTGAAGCCCCAACATATGCGTCACACACCCTCATAGATGGATATATATAGGTCAACGTTGGAGGTCATTTTCACCATCACTCATCACACATTCTCTCTCTGCATTTTATTGGTTCGATCATCGTCTTGGAGGCTCTTATTCTCTCACACGTGGGAAAACACAACAAGGGTTTTTCTGTTTAGACTTAGGGTTTCAGCGCAGATTTGACCAATGTTGAATTTGGTCAACCCATGGTCAACTTGACCTCAAACTCTCCATAAATTCTGATTTCTGCAGTTTGCATTTTCTGGCACAGAAATCGAGGCTGGATGTTGACTTTGACTTGGTTGCATTGACTTTTTGTTGTTTTTGTTTTGCATTGAACGTTGATTGAATAAATATGACTTTTGTTGACTTTGGGTTGACTGTTATAGAGCTGTCCAAGAGGGTTGTGTGACACATTCTGGTTGGATGACCATGTAGAGACTTTGCTGGTTGAAGCATCTTATTGACCGCCGTAACGCACCACAACACATATATTTTAATAATCAAGTTAAGTGTATTTTTGGCTTTTCTTCCATCGATCTATTGGTATGTTCTATCATCATTTTACTTTCTTGTTTATGTGATTTTTGTTTGATATTGGGGATAAAAATAAAGTTGCATCAAGCATAGAACATCTACAAAAATTTACATGGTATCAGAGCTAAGGTGAAGACAAAGCCCAAGTTTGTATTGAGAGCAATCACCGAAGAAGGAGCATTTGTCAAGGACTCATGGGTACCTCAAACTATAATGGATTCAAAGCTAATGAAAAGTTGATTGGGAAGGAAGACTTCCATTCCTAGAAGATGTGTTTGGATTTAATGTTGGAAGACCAAGATGTCATGGACTATGTACAAGGTAAAATCCAAGAACCTCCATCATCTGCACCTGCTGCCACCAAGTCAAAGTATAAGACGAGGGAAATCAAAGCAAATTTGATCATCTGAGATTCAATTCATAAGATTCCAGTTTCCTACATCTCTGAGCTACGCACATCGAAGGAGATGTATGATAAGTTGGTCAACATGTTCAGGGCCAACAATGCAAATCAAGTCCTTTCCTTTTAGAACCAACTGAAGAATCTGAAGAAAGGCAAGGATGAATCCGTTCAATATTATTTTCTGAATTTGACTGAAATCAGAATAATCTTCTGGCCATTGGGGAGACAATAGTTGATCGATAAATGGTTCTCACTGCACTTGGAGGTATCTCCTTCGAATGAAATGTATTCAATACTACCATTCTCAATAACAATGTGATACCTAATTTTGATGAAGTATTGTCGAGATGCACTCAAGAAGAGACAATAATGGAGGAATATTAAAATGAAGGTAATGTTGCCTTCATCGATCATGCTAAGAAGAAGAACAATGGTGGTCCCAGGAACCATGGAAGAGCAACGACCCAAGGAAAGAAAGGAAGGTGTTATACATGTAACAAGACCAGCC
The DNA here is from genome assembly GCA_034641835.2 of Pinus albicaulis. NCBI lineage: Eukaryota > Viridiplantae > Streptophyta > Pinopsida > Pinales > Pinaceae > Pinus > Pinus albicaulis. The sequence goes on along the minus strand of CM076569.1, from coordinate 56,118,205 downwards.
ACTATGCTAGAGAATTCCCTAATAAGAAGGTTTCTCCTGGGGATGACAACAACAAAAACAATCAAAGGAATGGAAATCAAAGGAACCACAGGTTCAAAGGAAAGAGGAAGGCTCCCTCTGGTCGCAATGGGAATGGGAAACCTTTCAAAACGTCGAGAAATTCTAGGTATGAGGAATCTAATGTTGTTGATGATAAAAGAAATGAATTCATTCTTGTATCGGCCCTCTTTGCTGCATCTCCACCCGACATTATGGATGTATGGTTGATTGATAGTGGTGCCACAATGCATCTCACTCGGTTTAAGGAAACACTTTCTGATTTGGTTGAGAAGGATACTAATCTGAAAATTATCCTTGGAGATAATGCCACATATCCCGTGAAAGGGACTGGGACTGTGAACCTCCACTTATCTCAAGGTTAAGTCCTCCATTTGCAAGATGTACTATATGTACCTGATTTGAAGAAGAAAATTGTGTCTATTTCGACCATGGAAGACAAAGGTTTCAATGTGGCATTCGTTGATGGGAAGGTACGCATCTAGAAGAAGATTTTAAAGGAAGCTATCACGATTGGGTTAAGAGTTGATACACTCTACCAGGTTGGAGGAAGTCCACTGGGGGCAATGACATGTGATACTATTCGTCAAACCGAACTATGGCACCATAGGTTTGGACACCTTCATTATAAATCCCTTCCCAAAGCAAGGAAGGTGGTGACAGGGATGCCTGAATCAAAAAATGATCATGAAGGTGTATGTCAGGGTTGTGTCGAAGGAAAGCATACAAGGGGACCTTTCCCCTCAAGTGTCACGAAGACATCTGATGTCTTGCAATTGATACATTTTGATTTTTCTGGTATGCTGCCTGTGACATCCTTGCGAGGATGCTCTTATTATATGACGTTTATAGATCACTTCTCTCGCAAAACCTGGATATACTTCTTGAAGAATAAGGATGAGGCTTTCACGTGGTTTCGTACTTTCAAAGCCTTGGTGGAAAATCAAACAGGGAATAAGATTAAGGTTTTGAGGACCAATAATGGCACTGAATATGAGACGAATGAGTTTAATAAATTTTGTAGAGAAGCTGGAATCAAAAGGGAGACCACAACCATATATACTCCTAAGAAAAATGGCATTGCTGAAAGAAAGAACAGGACCATTGTGGAAGCTGGCAGTGCCATGCTATGTGACCAAGGTCTTCCGAAGTTTCTTTGGGGAGAAGTTGCGAACACTACTGTGTACATACAAAATCGATGCTCGCATTCCGCTCTGGACTCCAAAACTCCCGAAGAGGTTTTCTCTGGTAAGAAACCTAACGTCTCTCATTTTAGAGTTTTTGGTTGTCTCGTTTATTTTCATTTGCCAAAAGAGAGGAGGAGCAAGCTGGATGCTTCTGGGAAGAAGGAAATGTTTGTGGGCTACAGTGAAACTTTGAAGGCTTATAAAGTCTATGTGCCTAGTCAAAGAGAAGTGGAGATATGCCACGATGTTACCTTTGATGAAGATGCTTTCCTCAGGAAAGTAATCAATATTCTGAGCTCTGAGGAAGATCATGAAGTAAGGTCTGGAAATCAGGAAGAATTGAAGGATGAGACGATGCCCGATGTTGAAGGACCGATGGACCCTATTGATCCACCTCCTTCAATGAAGATAAGACTCTCATGGCTCATGGATAATCTCAAGGATGCTGAGAGACACATGGCCACAAGGGGGACATCCCGTGTGTTATCAAAAAATTTGACCCTGATAGGCTGCTGATCAAGTAGACTCTGAGTAACTCTTTCAAACCAAACTTTTGGCTGAGGCTTAGCCTCCTCAACCTGAGAGGGCTCTCTCAATAGGTTTAATATTTTTAGTTAATGATTAGATGGCTAACTCTAGGAATAAAAATGATAAGAATGTATAACTGGTTGAATCAAATATTAGCAAACACTCATTGGGCCATGGAGTCAAGATAGTTTTCAACAAAACATCATAATCTATCAAACATGGAAGTCAAGGCACTTGGAGTTTAGGTTTATAAGTGAAACAGTAACACAATGAAATAAACACAGTCTACAAGCATATGAAGGAAGTTAGAGCATTATCCAATGAATTCCAAGTAACACATGCTCATACCACTGCAAATAGGTAATTGAAAAAGGCCATAGAAAGATGATACACTTAAACTCCTTGTGAATATTGAGTAGTCAAACAAATCTCTGTATTAAGTTGAAAGATCACAGTAACATACAATAACACAAATGATTTGCTAATGAAAATTCCAACCTTGAGGAATTCTACCTCATGCTTCATATAGAGTCTTTACATTCTTGGATTCCATGCCATCATTAGGAGAATTCAAATTTCTAAAATTGACACCTATCTACTCATAAAACAAACTCTTAATTACAACTTGACAACTAACTGTCTTTTAGGAGTTCTAATACAAATAGGAGTGAAACTCATAAACATGTTTCAAAAAACCTTATATAAAACTTAAATAGTTTCTTTGACAACTGCAAATCCATGTCTTCGACCTTTATGATGCTTCCAGCCTTGTTGTAAACCCTGTTGATTCATGACCTAACTGTCCTAAAAACCAGGAGACAGAGTTCCTGATTTTTAGCCCTTAACCTCCATGCTTATCTTCGAATAGCTTTGCTGGCATTGATGATTGTTTTGTATATATGACATGTGCTAACATTCCATTAAAAATTCAACCTTCCACCTGTGCAAAAATAAATCCTTGAAAAAATGAAAAGGAGATGAAACATGACTGCGCTACAAAAATAACCTGTTTTCGTAGCGCAGTTTTTATATCACTGTAAAAAACTTCCTTTTGACCATTATTTCTTCTACTTTTCAATTTGAGACTTCATCTATGATCTTGATCTTTCCACCAGCAACACCAAAATTTGAAATCCAGCAGTCCTTACCTCCCAAAAACATGCATAAAATGCCAAAAATTCACCTTCAGCAGTTTCGTAGCGCGCTACGAAACTGCTGTGTATGCTCCCTTTAACAAAATATTTCCAAAAATTTATAGTTTTGAGGATATTTAGAAATTTTCAAGGATTGATATCAATGTCAAATATCTTTAAAAGATGTTCTCCTTCAAAAATGATCTTTTTCTTCATGACAAAACTGTTTCAAGGATTTTTGATTTATTTCCCTGTTTCATTGTTGCTATAGCTTCTCTTCAGAATTTGTCAACTGTATTTATAGGTCTTAAATCTACCTCCTTAGTTTCCTGTTGATAGAATTTAACTGAACATTCATCATTCTCACAAATCTAGCCTCTTTAATTGTAGGAACAGTCCAAGTAAAGTAGTGAGCTTCGCTGCTTATTATTTCTGGTTTGGAAACTTTTTCAAGTTCCCATAGAGCCTTTATTCTCTTGAAAATTTTCTTTTCAATAGCATGCCTTCTTGCTCTCTTCCTTAATATAGCAATTTCATAATTAGCTGATTTCAACCTTTCTTCCATTTCTTCATAATTGGTTTTTTGTCTGGGTGGAAAATGCCCTGTTTTTGTCACCTTCAGGTATTGGTGATGAAAGGTCTATAAACTCTTCCTGAACAGTGGAAGCTTCCTCTGTTTTCCCTAACTCAATATTGAACGCTTGCATCTTTTTAGATTGCCTGGTTAAAGGATTTATGGGCTTGAACACAAATGCTGCAACCTCATCCTCGAATTCTAGTCTCTTAGAATATTTCATCTTCTTAGGTTTTCCTTCATTAAATTTTATGAAATCTGCCTGTACCAAAGGGGATTCTTCAATATCAATGGCTTCTAAAATATCATTTAAATTACCTTTTAAGACTGGAATTTCTCCTGAGATCACTGATTTACCCTTCTCCTTTGCAATTTGACTTCTAGTCAATCTCCTTTGAACTAGTTGGCTAGCTGACCGTTCTTGTGTCATTTCTTTAATTTCAGCTCTCTTTTCTTTTGTAGGTTGAGGAGTCTCAAGAATAACCACTGATGCTTTACTCACTTGCTCTTTCACTTGCTTTCTTGGTTTCAAATTAATAATATTTTTGACCTGGTCATTACAGGTTTACTGGTTTCTGCTGGTGGGGTTTCTTTAGCCTTAGGGTTAATTCCTGTATCTTGGTTTTCCACTCCAAAACCACATAAAAGCAAAAATGAAGACCATTCTCTATTGATCCTTTGAAGTTCATGCAAGACTATCAGTTTAATTAAACCATGATGAAAAAGGGAAGTTTCACATCCTTGAGTTTTCATTTTCACTTTATCTGCCATCTTAGCTATACTTCGATACAGGAAGAAAGGAAAATCTAAAGAAATCATGCCAGTAAAATGCAAAAGGAGTTTAAAATGATATGAATATACTTTATGATATCTTCCCTCACTGGTAAAATACCTTTGAATGTTTAAGAGCAAGTTGGAATAGTTGTCTTTGATGTAGCTCCTTGGATTTGCCTTGGTTAAATCTGTTTCTGCAAACTCTGGCTTTAGAAACACTTTACATGGTTCCATATCAAATTTGAAGTTTTTGAACCATTTATCTTGCCCTCTAGGAATCTCTGTCACCAAAGCTATGATCTCAGGGGTTACTGACAAATTTAAGATTCCAAATTTTGTGTTTGAGCCAGTGAAATGTAGAGCAAAGTCCTTTGACACTTGACTGTGTCCTCCCTACAATTTTTCACAAAATCTCCAACACCCTGTTTTCTTGAAAGCATCCATCATTGATTTATCCTTGGTTAGGGCCTCTGTGCTTTCAGGTTCTGTTCTTAAACAATGACTAGACTTGTGATTTTTCCTTTCTTCTGTCATCTTTGCCTTTGAATTCCTGTAACAAATCAGCCTCACTTGAATTTCTGTTTATCAGCCTTGCTTGTTAATGGTAGTCAACCTCGCTTGTTAATGGTGATAAGCCTCGCTTGAAAAATAGATGAGAGAAGCTTTGGTAAGAGATTCCATAAGCTTAGCATTCGAAAACGATATGTTTGAGTGTTGGCATGAAAATTGCAATAAGAAACCAGCCAATCCTTACGAATTTGAAATTACCTATCATGATGACCCCTACATTCGAAATGATGGATTTGAATGGTTGCATGCCTTAGAAATGACTCCTATCTAACACCTAATAATGAAAAATTAACAGAATTTGAATGAAATGACGATTTGACAAGACTGCCTATGAATCTGCATTTTCGTAGCATGCTTAGTTCATTTTCAGGGGTTTGCGCTATGAAAATAGCAGCGTTTTCGTAGCTCAAAATAGGCTTTTTACACTGTCTACGCTACGAAAACGTGGTTTCATGGCTAATTCCAATTAAAAAAAAAAATGGTTTAAGATATGATTTCTAAAGAGGATATGAGACCTTTAAGACATGGAATAAGGTTGTTAAACTTTATTTGGATGTGAAAATAAGACTTTTGAGACTCTTACCCTATCACCTACCCTTTAAAACATGAAATGACCCAACACCTATCTAAGACCATGACTAAGAACAATGTAAACTGTCCAAGTTTAGAATTTTTTTTTTAATGGTGATAACACCGTGAAAGCAAGAAGCCGAATAGATACCAAAAGTATCTAGTAGCCATGAGTACGATCGTACAATCTGAGCCTAGATCTTTTGAAGAAGCCATAAAGCATCAAGTCTGGAAGGATGCTATGCATGAAGAGTACGAGTCCATTATGAAGAACAATGTTTGGGATATGGTTTCGAGACCGGAGGGAAAAGCGGTTGTCACCTCAAAATGGCTCTATAAGGTCAAGCATGGATCTGTTGGTAGTGCTGAAAAGTTCAAGGCAAGATTCGTTTCCCGAGGCTTCTCCCAAAAATAATGCATAGAATATGATGATATATTTGCACATGTGGCCCGATATACCACCATCCGATCTATCATAGCCCTTGCTACTATGCAAGGATGGAGTATTCATCAGATGGATGCGAAGACTGCCTTTCTGCATGGTGCAATAAAGGAAGAGGTGTATGTGGAGCAACTTCTAGGGTTCGAAGTCCAGGATTGAGACACCCATGTTTGCAGGTTGAAGAAATATCTCTATGGGTTGAAGCAAGCCCCTAAGGCTTGGTACGAGACAATAGATAGCTACTTGACGAAGCTGGGCTTCACTCGTAGTAATGCTGATACGAACCTTTACTTCAAGGTTTATAGAGAAAAGCCTCTCATTTTAGTGCTGTATGTGGACGACCTCTTCCTGAAAGGTGTTGACCCTCTCATTCATCAGTGTAAGAGGGAGCTTGCTTCTGAGTTCGATATGAAGGACCTAGGACTGATGCATTACTTCCTAGGCCTGGAGGTCTGACAGAGACCTGGCAATATTTTCCTTTCTCAAGGAAAATATATTGTGAAGTTGCTGGAAATATTTAGAATGGTGGACTGTAAGTCCATGTCGAAACCGATGGAGCTCAAATTTAAGAAGTTGAGTGGCAGCGCTGCTGGGCTTGTGCTAGCAAATCCTACTAAGTATCATCAACTCGTAGGGGCCCTGATGTTCTTAGTGAACACCTGTCCGGACGTATGTTGTGCAGTGAACACTTTGAGTCAACACATGGTTGATCCTCATTACATTCACTGGGTTGGTGCCAAGAATTTGTTGAGATATCTTCGGGGCATGATAAACCATGGGCTGATATACACTACCGAGAGAATGACACTCCATGGATATATTGATGCTGAATGGGCTGGTAGTGTGGTGGATCGTAAGAGCACATCTGGATGCTACTTCACACTTGGGTCTGATTCGATATCTTGGATGAGCAGGAAGCAGAAGTCGATGTCTTTGAGCACCGCTGAGGCAGAATACAATGCAACGAGTATGGCATGTTGTGAAGCAGTTTGGTTGTGAAATCTCTTCAGTGAGCTGTTCGGGCATGTGCTAGATACCACCATTATCCTTTGTGATAACAAAAGTGGGATTCGTTTGTCAGAGAATCCCGTGTTCCATGATTGGTCCAAGCATATTGATATCATGTACCAATTTATCCAAGATATGGTACAACGAGGCACCGTAAGGCTCGATCATATAGGAACTGATGAGCAGGTCACGGATATTCTCACAAAGCCCTTGGGGAAGGTCAAGTTCCTAACCTTCCATTAGAATCTTGGTATCGTGGAATGACCCTATGTTGAGGGTCCTGTTGGACGATGAGATCTATGAGCTCCATGGGGCCTTGGGGATAGCTTCTTGGAGATATAAGCAACCAAAGGGCTAGGATTGCCAAACCTTGTTGGTGTGCTTCTACCCCACCGTTATGATATTGAGTTGGTTCACCTCTCTTTGATCTGTGCCCCATATGCATCCTACCCATGGAGTCCCAGAATCATGGGAAGCACCTCTCATTTGGAAAATGAGGTGGGAAAAGCTAGAGACTAGTAGCAAAGACCGATGGACGCATCAGAGATTTTCATACTCTCTATGTCTAGGATGGAACATGTCCAACCACTTGATCTGGGATCAATTATAGTGAGGTTTAAGACCTCCAACTGACTTTGTGTCAATTAAACCAATTTTGGGTTGGTATGTGACTCCTTTGAGTCCTATAGAGGTTTTAGACCTCTGAGCTGATTTTGTTAGCTGAGAGTGATGTCTTTGTGACTCATCTTTTGTTATAAAATAAATAAGCCAGCAAAGAAAGTTATGGCGGGATGATGCACGATGTTTGGATGGCACAGGTGGATGGAGTTCTCCCTAGTTGAGAGGGAGTGTTAATTTTGGACAACTAGTTCCAAATCCCATGTTGTGATGCTCAAATGAAGATGCCAATATTTTTATTGGATTCCCTTTCAGAGAGGTGCAAGATCAATCTAAATATCACCTTGATTCGATGAGTAAAGCATTTATTTTGAATTAATTCCACTTATGTGCAAGGTCGGCCAGAAGTAATGTAGGCTTGAAGCCCCAACAGATATGTCACACACCCTCACAGATGGATATATATAGGTCAATGTTGGAGGTCATTTTCACCCTCACTCATCACACATTCTCTCTCTGCATTTGATTGGTTTGATCATTCTCTTGGAGGCTCTTCTTCTCTCACATGTGGGAAAACACAACAAGGGTTTTTATGTTTAGACCCAAGGTTTCAACGCAGATTTGACTAGTTTTGAATTTGGTCAACACATGGTAAACTTGACCTCAAACTCTCCATAAATTTCGATTTCTGTAGTTCGCATTTTCTGGCACATAAATCGAGGCTAGACGTTGAGTTTGACTTGGATGCGTTGAATTTTTGCTGTTGCTATTTTGCGTTGAACATTGAATGAATAACAATGAATTTTGTTGACTTTGGGTTAACTATTATAAAGCTCTCTGAGAGGGTTGTGTGAAACATTCTGGTTGGCTGACCGTGTAGAGACTTTGCTAGTTGAAGCATCCCGTTGACCGCCGTAACACACCACAACACATATATTTTTTTGATCAAGTTAAGTGTATTTTTGGCTTGTCTTCCATTGATCTATTGGTATGTTCTATCAGCATTTTTCTTTCTTATTTATGTGATTGATTTTTGATATTGGGGATAAAATTAAAGTTTCATCAGCATAGAACATCTACGAAAATTTACAAAAATATAAGCAAGAATCAGTCACCTGGTGATACTGTGAAATATAGGAGTCTAACCGTGGCTGCAGTTGGGGATGGAAGCTCCTTCAGGAGGTGTGAGGAACACCGTAGACTAGTGTCCTGATCCATTGGGTTGATCCCAAAACTTACAACTTAATCTACTACAAAACCTTTGTCACTGAAAACCTTCAAGTTGAGGTCAATACTCTCTACAAGCTGACGTCTGGGGCATACTTGATTTGAAAACTGGAAAGCAGTCTAAAACGAAATTGGAAGAATGCTCAAAATAATGAGCTTATTTGCACACCTACCTACCCTAATCTAACTTAGAGGTGATATATACACTAAGTGAACTCCTTTCTCCAATGAAACCAATCAAGTAAATGACTACATGATTGATTCTTGTTCACTTTTTTGAGTAGGCTGAAAAAACAAAAGGACCACTCCCATTTTACTTGCCTTTGAGAAAAAATGCTCAAGCTTTTCCTTAAAATCTGCAACAGACCATCTCTGGCATAACATACTTCTTCTTTAGATGATTCTAAGAAACCAACCAAAATATATTGGAACAATACCTGGCCTTGAGGGTTTAACTAGCAAACTTCATCTAGGGCTGCTCCTGGTTCCACTTTTTCATGCTCAATATCCTTCTAAAAGAGAATATCTACAAACCTGACATGTCTTGAATGAGTTGGCTGAATACTATTTGAAGGCCCTCATTTTGATGAATAGGAGCACTTTCTAGAAATAGGCCTTCTTGAGAATGTAGAACAACATTAGTATCAATTTGTTCATCTCTTTCTTAATGAGGAAATGCTTCAGTACAAAAATCAGCTGTAGAAAAAATATACATAATCTCTTCCTTACATAGAAATTTAGAGGCTGGCTGCATGCTTAGAATCTGATTGATTTCTTCTTCAGTTAAAGGAGGAGGGAGTATTTTTTTTCTTTGGATTGAACAAAAATTGTTTTCTCATTTCTTGTGAAGACTGATATTCAGGCTGAATGTCTTCTTTAGCCTCACAAAAAAGAGTAGATGAATTATCATTTGCCCCCACAGAGAGATCTTTTAGATCTTCTTTCATTTCTTGATAGCTTTCATTTTCATCTAACTTCTCTTGGTTATCATGACAGTTAACTTGAGAATGAAATTCATGAATTTCTTCTAAGAGATCATCAGGATGCCAATTTCCTAAATCCTCATCAATATTTACAAAGTATTGTATGAGATCCTCAGATTGATCACAACAATTTTCAGCTAATGATAAAGATGGAGAATATTCTTTATAATTCTCATAAAACACCTTGTGGAAATATTTTAAAGAAAAAAAACTACCAGGGTTCAAACCTTCATACCATTCCCTCGCTTTCCCTTCTAAAGTTTCCATGAACATCTTCATGTGGCAATCCTCATGCCATTTGACCTTCAATGATGTGGGGGCATTAGGCACAACAAAATACTTTGTATCTAAGTAGACATAGGGGGGTCTCATGTTTTTAAATTCTCATGTAATTATTAGTATTTTGAATAAAATGGTGAGGAATTGTAAATGTTCTCCAACCATTGGAGAACATGAGAGGAAGTTGATTAATTAGGAATGTGAAGGGTCAGTTTCAGTTATTTAGGAATTGAGTCTAACCTTAGGATTTTGGAGAATTCCAAGAGTCTTTGTTGAGCTGTTAGAGGAGCTGAAGCAATTCATTATTTTCTTAAGCAAAAAAGGCATTAAGTATAGAGGTAGGAGAGTAGGATAACAGTTTAGGAGGTAGAGTAATGAGGTAGAAGGCCATTGAATTGAAGATCTGGCCAAACAAGAGATTTGTAGGTGGATGTTTTGTAATTGACTACATTTGTAATAGATGAAGAATTCGTTTCAGAATCCTGTGTGAATTAGAGAGTTGATATAATGTTGCATTCATGTCATTTGAGAAAGATCGATCACTGAAAGGATCGATTCTAGTGAAGTATTTCATTTCCTGTCTCAATTTATATATGACAAGTTGTATGCATTATGGAATGAACCGAAATTATGAGCTCACTGTAGGTTGAAGAGGGTTCGTTTCCCTTTAAATTTATGAGTTTATTATATTGTAGAGAAATTTGAATTGTTAATCTCTGTGTGAGGAGATAATTCGGTCCCTGAAACTTTAATTGACTTATACGTTTGATAAAACTCTGTAATTAGAAGATTCTGGTCTCTTTGGAATTCATTGGCTATGGATATAATCTGTGTTAAGTATTGCTGAGTGAAATTGAATGGGTGTAATTTTATGAATTGGAATAGTGGCTCTAACGAATTAGATTGGAGCATAAGTCAAGCGATGGTTTAATTTATAAGTAGTAACCACTCTCTTGAGTATAAAAAGTGAAACGAAAGGGTTCCGCCCAATAGTTAAATGGAATGGTGAATGTATGTGAGTTGGAACCATGCATACATGGAACCGAAGTAATGGGACTGCGAGCGTTGATGGAAGTTGAATTGAACCAGAAAGGAGTAAATAAACCGATAGAGTTAGAAAGTAATTGAATTGCGTTGGAGAAGGCGGAACCAAGGGATGGAACCTTGAGCAAGAGGATGCGGAAAAGTGAAGGCGGTTTGAGAAACCATTTATGGTTTTCGCACAATTTAAAAGTGGTAAGCAGAATCCGAAAAAAAAATGCGATACGTTCCAGCGCTCGACATGTAGCTGAAGTGGTATTTGGAAACCACGAGTTTCACAGAATTTTGGGGAGCTAAGTCACAGGTTGAAAACTTTTGTGATAGCCGTTCGATGGTGCCCGCTGAATGATCGACGACATTCACATCGTGAAGATGCGTGAAGGATAATGAGGTACATGTTGTAAGATGCTGTGGGACCCAAACATTGTTTATTGTTGGCGGTTGATTTTTAATCAAAGTCAGAGTTATATGTGTGTGAATATTTATATGTGGTGGCAACTAATTAAGGGGCGGAGGTTCCATGTGATAATTGTTGATTAATATGCATTGGTATTAAATCAACCATTCGAACTTTGGATTTGAGATGTTTGCATAGTTCAAACACTATGATAAGCCTTGGGGCTTAATTATAAAGTTGAGTTTCAGAAATAAAACCAATGGGTGTGAGCCAAAGGCTGGAGTAGTAACTCCATATCATGAAATGAAGTTGGTAATTATGAGGTTTATTAAAGGTGAGAGTAACCTATTCGAAGATTAAAAAAGTAAGGGCTTCCACATAAGAGTTTGTAATTTTGGGTCGAAATGTAATTCGAATTAGTTAATTCGAATATTTCTGGGTGGGTTGTAGTATGGTTAAATCATGAGGATTTGAAATAGCTTCTGCTTATAGATAAAATCTGGGTTGTGTTGTGTGGTTTTACCACCATAAGAGATTTTATTTCAATATCTCAAATCTGAGATTCGAGATATAGAAGTTTCAGTATATGAGATTTGAGATTGCTAGATTTTGAAATTGAGGACCATTCTGGGTTATTGAAATTGTTGAGTTGCCCAGATTTGAGTTTAGTTGGAGAAATTTTTTTTGGGATGAATTTTTATATGCATAGAATGTGGGTTTGGCAGGTAGCCTGGGCATCATTGTGGTATCAGAGCTGGAATAGCTCGTTGAAAATAAATTTCTGAAATGCATATGTACTGAATTAGTGGAGGAAATTTGAAGTTTTAAATTTGTTTAAGAGTAATTACAGATTTGAAGAGGGGCGCAGTGAACAGAGACTTACAGAACTGAATGAATTAAGAGAAAGATCATGCAAGGATCTTGTAGGTAAAATAATTTTAAATCTGATTTGAAACTTATGACTGCAGGATTGTGGTTGCAGAAAGTGAAGACAAAGTTTTGGTGATGATGGCAGTGAACCTGATATTTAGCTAAAGGTTGGATAGGGAGGACAATTGTAGTGTTCTCAAGAGAAGGTGAGTTAATGAGCAGTGCTTAAATCTGGTTTGAAGAATTGTTTGCAGAATTTGGATTGTAGGCAATTGAAGAAATCTCAACAAAAGCATATCACAGCTTTGAGAGCAGTGATGAAAGAGTCCAGCAAAGGATTCTAAAGTGAAGAAGAAAGGTGGCAGAACCTGAAGAGATTCAACAGAGGTTGAATGAGTTCTAAGAGTTGCAGAGTGAAGCCTAGAGAGAGTAGAAGAGAGTGCTCAGAAGGTTCTAGCAGATAGGGGACCAGTACTTGCAAAAATCCCAGATCTGGAGGAAAGGATTGGTGAGGTAAGTGGCAGCAGGAGAGCTTGCTGTTACAGAGGCTTGGTGCAGCTGATGAGTGAGGAACTCATGATGAAGGAGAAGAAAATGACTTCCAAAAATCATAGAGGAGATAAAAGAGGTTCTGAGAGAGGCCACAATAGAAAAGAGAAAGAAGATGCCAGGACAATTGGCATGAGGAAGAAATTGACTGATGCAGAATATTGGAAAGAGGTAGTTGAGATTAGAGAATAGTTTAACAAACTGAAGATGATGATAGAGGAAAGCCAGAGAGTTGGTTGGCTCATGAAGAAGAAAGTGAAGTGGCATAGGCTACAGATGAAGAGAGAGAAAATGATAAATGCTCAGCAGAAAGAGAGATTACTCATGATGATTGAGTATTTGGAGAAGGACTTGAAGACTGAAACTTCAAGTGAGACCAAGGGATCAAGTGACCTTACATATGATGATTTTTGTATGTCTGCAGAATAGCTGAGGAAGCTTGAACAGAGGATGGATGTCTAGTTGAGATGTGCAGAACTCAGAGCAGCTGAGTTGAGAAAAGAAGTTTCTGTTTGTGAAGCAGAACAGGGTGCAGATGAAGAATGGAGATCTGTAAAAGATCTTGTGAATCATGGTGAAGACTTAAGGCAGCAAGAAGTTTGTCTTGCTAAAGAGAAAATCATTGATGATTTCCGGAGTTATTGGACAAGTCCAGATCAGCTGGATGATGTAAAGCCCTGTATTTTTGAATCTGACAATTGTGAGGTGATGACAGGTTCTACAAGAGAAGAGGATCAGTCTGAGGAACTTATAGCTGAAGCAACTGAGACTGAAATGTCTTGTGGGTTTAAAACTAAAGATTTGTGTATGTTTGCAGGTACATCACAGGGAGATGAACAAGCTTTAAAGTTTGTTGAGGAGGAGAAATTTAATCTAAAATTTGTTCAGATCAATGCTGAGATAGTAAGATCTCAGGAGGAAGACATGAAGACAGAAGAGTCCAATGAGAATATTCAACAAAATATTGAGGCAGAGAGAGAAGGACCAGCTGATGATTGGTCAAGGGCAAGAAAAGGTATAAAAGGTTGGGTGAAGTTCCCAAAATCTACTACAATTGAAGTTTTTGAATTATATAGAAGGTTGGATTTTCAAAGAAGAGAATTGGAGAAACAGAGGATCTATGCACAAGATAATTTGCTGAGGAAGCAGGGTAGGAAGGTCTTCATGAATGGTGTTCATGAAGCAGATGTTGGAAAGAAGGAGAGACTAGTTGACAGTCTCGTGGGGGATGAAAATTAGCATACTGATGTGCTGACAAAGGAATTGGAAGGAAACTCAGAACAACATGCTCATGTGTTGTCAGAGAAGGAAGAGGTATTGAGATCTTGTAATTTTTGTGCTGGAGGTTCATGTGTTAATTATGCAGGCAAAGAAGAACAACAAAGGGAAATTGTCAGGAAAGTTAATAAGAAGGAAACTATGTTAGCTGAAAACATAGTGAAGGATCATCATTTTAACATGGTGATTGGAACAATGGAGATAACTCTAGAAGATGAGGAGAAGGATAGTGAATATTTTCTGAGTCCTGAAGGAGACTTGGAACTGTAGAGAAAAAACTTGGCGACTGAATCAACAAGTGAGACCATCGGGTCTTGTGATTTTGAAACTGACAATTTGATTGTGCTTACAAGAATTGTAGGAGACAGTCCATCTCTTGGGATTGTATTTAAGGGAGGTGAAAAAATCATGCAGAAATTTGTTACTGTTGGTGACAAGGAGGAGTTGGCTTGACTGATGGGCCAAGAGTAGACTATGGGGAAATTTTTAAAACTGACACAGTGATGAAGAATTAGAATCCTATTCTGATAGGGGAAGATGAAAATGCAGAATTGGAAGAACTTGATTTGATTTCCAGAATCAATCAAGAAGATGAAAGACAATTATTGAAGATTGTCAAGGAAGAAGAAGAAGAAGAAGAGGATGAATTTAAATTGCAACATACTGATGATGTGAAACAAATACAAGAGAGGGCTGAAATGTTTGTTGGAAACATTTGAAGAAGAGAAATAAATTGCAGACACTAGGGTGAAATTGCTTGAAGCTGTGAAAGAAACAAGAGCAGATACTAGTTTGCAGAATTTCATTATGCTTACTAGTATACAAAGAGAAAAGAAGGATTATGTTACTGCAGTGAGAGAATTGAAAGATAATTTACTTTTTAAAAGTAAATTTGTTGGTGATGAGGAAAATAAAAATGTTGCAGAGGGATATGTCTTAAGATATATTCAGGAAGAGTTTTTCTGTAACAGAAGACAAGAGGGTATGGATGATAGGGTGGTCGCAAGGGCTCAACAATTAAGAGCAAGAGCCAGAGTAAAAGTAGAAAAATTCTTGGAGGCAGTAACAACAGCAGCATTGGCAACAACATAAGTTGGAGATAGCAGCAGTGGGCAAAGAAATTTCCAGATAGAAGATAAACTGGACAGAGAAATTGAAAACATTAGAGAATTGATGATGAAGGTGTCTCAGAAGCAGCAGACAGCAACAAGAAAGCAGAAGGATTTTAGCAAAGGAAATACAAGAAGAGATTGTGAAAGTATAGCTGGTGGTAAATTGCAGAACAAGATATGGAAACCTGGAGAAGTGCAATTGGAGAGTAATGCAGTTGTTGGACAGCAGCAAAACAAAGTATGGGATCTAGGAAAACAAAATTGCAGACACATGATCAGGAGATCATGATCAATTTGAGCCTTGGGAGTCTGATGCAGGGGCATTAGGTACAAAAAAATACTTTGTATCTAAGTAGACATAAGGGGGTCTCATGTTTTTAAATTCTCATGTAATTATTAGTATTTTGAATAAAATGGTGAGGAATTGTAAATGTTCTCCAACCATTGGAGAACATGAGAGGAAGTTGATTAAGTTAGGAATGTGAAGGGTCAGTTTCAATTTTTTAGGAATTGAGTCTAACCTTAGGATTTTGGAGAATTCCAAGAGTCTTTGTTGAGATGTTAGAGGAGCTGAAGCGATTCATTATTTTCTTAAGCCAAAAAGGCATTAAGTATAGAGGCGGGAGAGTAGGATAGCAGTTCAGGAGGCAGAGTAATGAGGTAGAAGGCCATTGAATTGAAGATCTGGCCAAACAAGAGATTTGCAAGTGGATGTTTTGTAATTGACTACATTTGTAATAGATGAAGAATTCATTTTAGAATCCTGTGTGAATTAGAGAGTTGATATAATGTTGCATTCATGTCATTTGAGAAAGACCGATCACTGAAGGGATTGATTCCAGTGAAGTATTTAATTGCCTATCTCAATTTATATATGACAAGTTGCATGCATTCTGGAATGAACCGAAATTATGAAATCACTGTAGGTTGAGGAGGGTTTGTTTCCCTTTAAATTTATGATTTTATTATATTGTAGAGAAATTTGAATTGTTAATCTCTGTGTGAGGATATAATTCGGTCCCTGAATCTTAAATTGACTTATACGTTCGATAAAACTCTGTAATTAGAAGATTCTGGTCTCCACTTTAATGGAGGACGTGGCATGGAGGGATGGCCCCACTTTAATCACAATTGGGGGAAATCAGGAAAGTAGGAGGTAAAACAATGATATGGCGGTGAAAATGTAAAGTAGAAAGATATATCGAAAAAAGGTAGAAAAGGTAAGGTATGAAGAGTCCCACTTCATCACATCGGTGGAAAAATAAGATTTGGAATAAGTCTTAAGAGGTAAGGTTTAAAAATTTGTGGGCTGCGAAGTGGGGGGAAGAGGTAAGGTTTATGTTGTATTACACGGCTGCTAGTGGGTGGGCGGAGCTATGAAAATAGAATTTCAGACTTTTAATATAAGTGGGTTTTATAAAGTAATAAGTCCAAAAAGGTCCTGGGGTTTAAATGGGATTCAGAGCATTTGAGTTCAGAGTTTGGGAAAATGAAAGGTAAGAAGAGGGTGGATGGAATGAATGAGGGAAACAACACTTCCCTCTTTCAACTGAACTAAAAGGTAGATATATTCATTTGATTCTATTGATAGTCAGGATCTCCCTTTCTTCCTCTGAAAATAAATGATAGACATGGAATATTATTTTTAGTATGAAAAATATAAGCAATATTCAGTCACCTGGTGATACTGTGAAATACAGGAGTCTAACACCCTGAACTACACATTGCACAATTTCAATCCTCTAGCTGTAACCTACCTCCTTGGTGTGTTAGTGTTTTTGTGGCAATTGGTTACCAAATAACACCTCCTCAATATTTGATTGTTCCCTGCAAAGGATCACAAAGATAGGTGGTGCTGGTACTGACAGACTGTAACAAAGAAAATCATGATTAGTACTGGGTGTAATGCATGTAGTAAGATAAGCATAAACAAAATAGACAATTTAAAATAAATACTCAATGGAGAAAACATGTCAATATATCAATGGAGAAAGACTCCCTTTATTGGCTTTTGGTGGTAGAAAAATAAAATATAGTGCTAAAACACTTGAAGAGAATCCTTTGAGCTATGGAGCTCAAATATCCTTAGCAAGGAGGTCCCTTTCCTTGTTCTTTTTGCAAGCTTCTCCTATCTCTCAAAAGAAGTGTGAAGACTCTCCAATGGTGGACTAATCTTCTCTCACTAATATGTTGGATGACTTAGAATAAATATGGCCAACATGCTAGTGCTCTCACTTCCCTTGCTTCAACAATGAAAAGTGGTGTTTCTCTGGTAGAAATTTGGACAACATAACAATGTCTCATACTATTCTCTTCACATGGCTTGTCTTTATAGAAATTTTTGAACTCATCTTCCCTCTCTTGTCCCAAGAGTGATAGTGACCCAAGAGTAGGACAATAAATTCCTTTGAGGGTAGCATATCTTCAGGGCGACCTCAAGTCGGCTATCCTTGATTGGCTATGATAGAGAATCAACTCCCCAAGTGTGGGAAGTGGTCTCGAACAATGACATTTTGTAATCCTCAGGACCGTGTGGTTATCGAATAAAAATGCACGCGGTCCACACAAATTTCCTTTGTTGTTGGTGTGTGGTCAAATATTTCTCACATAACCTTAGGAGAAATTTTAAATTTTTGTCCTCCCATGATGTTTTTTAGTGGAAAATATTCATTTCTACCTTTTTTTGGGAATTTTCTAATGTCTCTTGTAATGTACGATTTTCTGGTTTTAACACTTGGCACTGTGCAATGCGCAGTTCCTACCTTTAAAGGCTGCTGCACTACGCAATTTCTATGCTCAAACTCTGTCCTTGACTTCCATAATTGCGCAATCCTTTCTCCCAGCCTAGCCTTAACTGTGCACTACACAATGACAATCCACGAGCTCATTAGCCTAGCTTATGAACTACGTAGTTGTGCAATATCCCATCCTTCATTGTCTCTTGGAACTGAGCAATGTATTCACTTAGTGTGCATCCCCTCATACTACCTCATTGGTTCTCGAAAGTGCACAATTTTATCCCCCAGTTTAGCCTGGACTGCGTGCTCTGCAGTCTCAAGGCTCAAGTCTCAACACTGAACTCTTGAACTGCGCAATTGTACAGTCACCTGGGCTCATATGTCCTCCAGAAATGTGCAATAGGATGATCTAGTGCCTGTCCCCTTAATATGTCATCCTGATCCCCCAAAATGCACAATTTTCTTCCTCATCCTAGCTCGAACTGTGCATTCCATAGTATTAAGGCTAGATGCACTCCTGACTGCATGAACTGCGTAATTGTGCAGTTACCGAGCCTCTTTCCCAACCTGTCACTCAGTTCTGACTCAGTCAATGGATCAAATGAACCATCTTAGACTAGGGTTTTATCAAACTGATGTTGTGTTGTCATGAGTGGATTGTAGATGCATGTACTCTATCATACTATGGCAAGGTGACGAAGAAGGAGATGGAGAAGGAGGACATGCTAGAAGACACATATGGAGCTAAAGAGATAAGATGATCATTAGGAGAGTCCTGGTAACTATCCAGTTATTAGGAAGGCCTAGAAGATTTAGGCCCACCAAATTATCCTGGGCTAGTGTCACACCAACACTTCCAATCTCATCTCAACATTGAGTGAACTTCGTTAAGTATTTTGGTATCATATCGCCCTCCTCCATCTTGATCTTTCTGAGCTTGTCTTTTAGCGCCAACTTCCTATGGTCATTTATATTCTGAAATACATATTTCAAGGCCTTCCAAATATCATATGGAGTCTCCTTCTCAAGGAGACTGGAGATAATATGATCTCTAACTCCCTCTAACAATATCCTTCTGGCCTTTGCTACCTTCTTCTAAAATGCATCAAGAAGTTAAGCATATGGTGTTGCGGGCTCGAGAATATCATTCTTTATGAATTCCTTCAGTCCATTATCCTCTAACACTTCATCCATCCTATCCTTCCATGCTATGTAATTCGAATTTCCCTCAAGGGAATATTCAAGTCTCAAGACATTGAAAGATATCTTGATCTGCTCCTGGATCCTGAAGAATAAATTTGCAAATTCGATGTAACTGTTCACAAACAATTCTGGTTCTTCTCTTCTATTGTGATTCCTGATGCTCTGATACCATGTATAAGTTACCCAAAGGGACTCAACTAATATTGTAATGTACTAAATCAAAATATTGAATCCTTCCTACAATTTACGGAAACCAAATACGATCGCACAATCACATAGCAAGCAAGAGAAAGAAATTATCAATCGCATAATACAAGATTCATCTGGGGAAGAAACTGCTCAAAACCCCGCTATATGTATATTTCATAAAGTCAAGATCATGAAACAATAAAATGCTATTTCCTTTCCCGAGAAACCTCTGCACTCTTCTGACTATCTCACTCTGATCAAGGGATTGATCTATAAGGAATTTTGGTCCAATATTTAACCTTTTTATTCCCTAGGAATTGCCTGCCTTACCTACACATTCCTAGGCTAATTGAGCCCCTAATAATTAGGAAAATACCAAATAATTATTGCGTAATTCATCTAAGGCTTCCCGATGACTTCATGTATGACTTGTACAATTTTCTAATTATACAATTGATAGTTATCTTCTCTTTAACCTTAAACTCAACTGAGCCTTCCTTAGAACTGAAATGAAACAACCATTTATAGTGAATTATCAGTTATCTAATTGATCACTACATGTGAATTAAATAATATTTAATTCACTGGACCTATCACTAGCTCATCTCTCAATTAGAACTAGTTAGATTTTAACTCAAATTATTGAGTTAACTAGTTACAAGTCACTTATAACTATAACTGGACCCCCTAAAATCATGGGAGAACTCCAAATGCCTCCTCTCTGACCCTCAACTCGAATTTCCTAAACTAACTAAGTATTGATGACTCAGTTAACCAATACAAGTTGTCATGAGATGAAATTACAATTTTTCTTCCAATTTAATTAAGGGAAAAATAAATCAGAAGCCCCCTATGGTGCCATTTCTAGTTACCATTTTCAATGTTTATTGTTGCCAATTTGAACACAAAGTGATGTGTTTGGACCTGTGTCAGTTCCATCATTGGGTAAGTCTATGTACAATGTCTCATTTATAGATGACTTCTCAAGGAATACATGGATATATTTCCTCAAGAATAAATCTGAAGTCTTTGACATGTTTAAAGAATTTAAGGCTTTGGTGGAAAATCAGACAAAGAAAAAGATCAAGGTGTTGAGGACATATAATGGTGGAGAGTTCTTCAAGAAGGAACTTGAAGAGTTCTGTAAGAAGTGTGGCATAACATTGCAGAAGACTACTCCATACACACCTCAAAAAAATGGAGTTGCAGAAAGAATGAACAAGACGTTGATGGAAAAGGCAAGACACATTAGGGGAATTTTGAGGTCTAAAATGGGCCTCCTAAGGAAATAATAAAATAATAGCTAAACCAATAAAATAATATTTATGAATTTTCAATTCACTTTTGTCACCAAAATCCATGTAACCATAGTTAAATTCAATTCAAAATTTGTACCAAAAAAAAATTAATAAAAAAATTGTATTGATGTGACTATAAATAAGAATGAGCTTTACAAAAAAAATTCATTATCATTGAACAACTAATGCATTTGTCCTTTGTATTTAAATAACTTAAAATAAAATATAAATATAAATTTATAAATTCTTAATTATATTATATGTTATTAATTAAAATTTATATTATTTAAATTGTATAATAACATGCAATTAATATACTATATAAAAATAATATAATATAATATAATATAATATAATATAATAAAGGTATAGGGATATGCATTGTTTCTTTCAAGAAATATGAAATGACAATAATATTATTTTATTCAAAAACTGTGAAATGACATTTATTATGAGTACTTTACTTTGACTTTAAAAGTACTTAGAGCACTACCATGGTTAACCATGAGTTTTTATCCACCATTGAAAATGTGACAAGTAAGTACCTTTAACTCAAGCAATGCTGCCTCAACTATTAGGGATGATGTCATCCCCTTAAATGTGATTGGTTCTCATAAAGTGAATTTGATTGTACATTTTCCTTAGGAGGCCTATTTTAGACCTCAAAATTCCCCTAATGCATGCTTAGTGGTGTTAGGTTAGCACTGGAATTATGGGCAGGGGCAGTAGATATTGCATGTTACATGGTTAACAGATCACCTTCATCAGCGTTCAAGGATAATACTCCGCATGAGGTATGGATTGGTAAGAAACCTTCTCTTTCACATCTGAGGGTATTTGGTTGTGATGCATATGGACACATTCCAAAGGAGAAAATAACCAAGTTGGATAGTAAATATGAAAGGTGCACATTTATTGGATACAAGGATGGCTTAAAAGGTTATAAGAGTTGGAACTCAGAAACAAGGAAGGTTGTGTGCAACCAAGATGTGGTGTTCATATAGGTGAAGGACATTATTAAACAAGAAGTCCTATGAAATGACATGAAAATATAGAGTTTGAACTGAAGGAGGAAGATTCAGAATCTACAACATAACATGAATCAAAAGAAGAATAGCCATATACTCCAATTTCAAGAAGACTAGTTCATGAGAGAAGGAAACCAGAGAGGTATAGTCCATCTGCTTTCATTTCAAATTTTTCTTTATCTATTACTGATGATTATCCCAGAACTGTCAGGGAGGCATTGGACTCAGAGTATGGAAAACTATGGAAAGAGGCCATGGTTGATGAATTGTCATCTTTGTACAAAAATGAGGCTTGGGATCTGGTGGAGTTGTCGTTTGGAAGGAAACCCATTTGTAGCAAATAGGTGTTTAAGAAGAATATGAATGCAGAAGGCAAGGTGGAGAAACACAAATCTCTGTTGGTAGCAAGAGGCTATTCCAAGGTGTCAGGAATTGATTTCAGTGATATTTTTTCTCCTATTGCCAAGTTAACTTATATTAGATTACTTTTATCTTTTGTTGTTGATTTTGATTTTACGGTAGAATAGATGGATGTGAAGACAAAATTTATTCACAAGGATACGGAAGAAGAGATCTACATGAAGCAGCTAGAAGGATTTACACTGAAGGGTAAGAAAGAACTGGTATGCAAGTTAAAAAAGTCTATGTATGGGTTAAAACAGTAATCAAGGATGTGGTATTATAAATTTGATACATAGATACATGGACTTGGCTTCACAAGAAGCAACAAAATTCAATGTGTGTATTTTAAATTAATTGGTGACCATGTTATTTATTTGGTCTTGTATGTGGATGATATGTTGCTGATTGGAAATTACAAATAAATTATTGAGGATTTGAAGACCCAATTGTCCTCCAGATTCGACATGAAGGATTGGTGCTGTAAACTATATTTCAGGCATGTTAATTAAAAGAGATTGAGAAAAGAGGAATATATGGTTAAACCAAAGGAAGTATGTTAAGACAATATTATAGAGGTTTAATATGGAGGATAGTAAACTAGTGAAGATTCCTATTCCTGTAGGTGTAAAGTTATCTGCTAAACAATGTCCTAAGACACAAGAAGAAGAAGAGGATGTGTCACGTGTTCCATATGCGAGTGTAGTTGTTAACCTGATGTATTCTATGGTTTGCGCCAGACTAGACATTGCACATGCACTGGGACTATTGAGCACATTTTCAGGTATTTGCGTGGCACTAGTGATTATGGTTTGTGTTACCAAGGAAGATCAGGATTGGGTAGAGCTTTGAACATTCATGGCTTTGTTGATGTAGACTGGGCTGGAGATATGGATCAAAGAAGATCTACAAGTGGGTATGTGGCTAACCTATTTGGAGGAGCATTCAGTTGGATGAGTAAAATATAGTCTTTAGTGGCTCTTTCAACTACGGAGGCTGAATAGATGGCAACCACTCATGCAAGCAAGGAAGTATTTTGGTTGCAGAGATTGTGTTAAAGTATGGGGTTGGTATAGCGAGTTATAAGTATATATTGTGACAACTGAATTGCAATTTTCTTAGAAAAGAACCATTCTTATCATTCAAAGACAAAGCACATTAATGTTCAGTATCGCTTTGTGAGGGATATGGTTGAGGAAAAAAATGTGTTTCCAATAAAGGTGGACCTTTTGAAGAATTTTGTAGATGAATTGACGAAGTCTATAAGCAATGAGAAGTTTTCTTGGTGTAGAGAAACAATGGGCGTTGTAGGCTTGGACCAATGACTGAGATATCTTGTGACCCCCTCTGTGGAAAGGAAACAACAAGTGGGAGAATGGTGTGTTTTATATTCTTTCCACGACTAGCCCCACACATTGTACATTGCACTGGGTGAAGTGGGGGTGTCAAAGGGGTGGCGGTAACCCCCATGCATAGGGTCCGGGGCAACGCCCCAAGAAATTTTCTTTTTTATGCAGACCTAATAATAGTTGGGAAGACCCAAGGATGGGGGAGAGACCCAAAGACGATGGGAAAACCTACCCATAGTTTTTTGCATGGGTTTTGCACATGGTTTTGGGCATGATGGTTTTCTGCCCATGGTATTTTGTAGATCTGGTCAAGGGAACTATGGATATGTTCTAATCCATGGTTAGTGGATTGGGGTTATGAATGCTTCATCATGTATATATATGTATTGTAACATTGAAAGGAATATAATGAAAAATAAATCCGGTAGTCCTTGTTTTGGGATCTGGGGGAAAATCTCTGTGTATATTTGTTTTATGTTCTTGCCATTGTTTATTTTTCTATTTTTAAGAATTCGTTTGTAGGTAATTTCTGTACAGGGTTAAAACCTACAAGTGCAGACATGCATGAGTGCGAAGGATATATTGCTTGATATTTGCTCAATATGTATTTTCGGGGTCCACACTATGTATGAATCCGCACCTCTGCTCTTCGCACAGTGTATCAACAATATTGGCGGAGATAGATAATATGTGAATATTAATATAATGTTATAATTCTAATATGGATTGTTGGGCAACCACATGTGCATAGCGTGGAGGTTTCATTCATTGTGTGCAATGAATAGGCGAGAATAACAATAGATGGTGGAAACAATTGTCAAACTAAACATTCTCGAATAACGACAAAATGCGAACCCTCATTTACTTTAATCAATTAATCCTGCATCTCCGCACTCCATAAAATGCAATGTGATGCATAACCATTTAATTAATAGCCATTAATATCTGAAAAATATTTGTTAATAATAGGATTAAACATTAATTAACTTTTTAATATCTGAGAATCGAAGTTGCGGAAAGATGATATGTGTGGAGATGTAAAAAAAGGGAACAAAGGTTCTGAAACACATATCGTTCTTCTGCACATCCTTCCAATCTACTAGAACAAATACTTGTTGTAGAGCCATATTTATGTGTGCATTCGTTGAATAAATTTCAAAAAAATTATTTTATAAGATCGATGGAATTGTTAAAAAGCAGTATTCATTACACAATATGTTAGAGTAAATTCTATTACACATTGAAACGATCTCTCGATTATGTGTTGATTCATCGAATACATGTTTACATTAATCAGAAACGAAAATAGATCAATACATAAATTAAATTAGGAGAATATTTTAAAATCGTAGAAATATTTTTTGGTTTACGGAAAGATGAGGAAAATATTTTTTTACACTCAAAGCAAGGAAATGGCTAAATCAGTGGCGATCTACATCAACATAGGGTATAGCCAATGAATTAAAGAAATACATATATAGATACATGTTACCCATGAGAATTAAATGCTATTTATTTAGAAAGTATGATAATATGTTATTCTGTTATTTCCCAACTCGATAACAAGGTAAGGTGAATTCTTTTATGCTCTAGTTTCATTTCATCATTGTAGTTATATTTCACTTCTTCTTCTTTCTTTTTTTAATTTTTTTTTTTTTGGGGGGGGGGGGGGATTATTTTACTATTTTTTGATATTATTGGCCAGTATAAAGATTTACGTATTTATGTTTCTATTTGGATTTTGTGTATCTCTGTTATGAGTGGCTTCTTGTGGGTTCTATAAATTTTCTTATATAGTTTGTGACTATTCATTTAGATAGTTTCTTTTGGGACTATGTCCTCGTTCATTGGAGTGCAAGTCTAGGTGGGTTGTTGTTGTTTTCAACTGAGTTATTGTTTTTTTTAACATAAAAGGTTTTGTTAGTTTAGCCGATCCATAATATTATTGTATTCAAGTATTTTTTATTTTTTGGTAAAATACAAGATGCCACGTGAACGAAGCAGAGTAAGGAGTGGAGTTGGTAAATGAAGAAAGTCAAGAAAACGTCACCTAGAGATTATTGGTCAGGGGGAAGCTATAGATCCCAACCTTATCAATATACCTGATTTTAACAACCCTATATCTGATCAACAAAACTTTGGAAATGAGCTTGGATATCTCAAGATGCTTATGGAACAACGCCTAAGAGACATATATGATGACTATAATATGATCATCTCATTCACGAATGGAATCTAATGCAACCAGTGGTATATGAAGGACATTTAACAAATCTGCAAAAGGGTCAGGGGCTTATATAGGAAAAAATAGATCGCTTTGAAGGCAGATTGGCTCACATGGATAAACATGTACACTGTGAGTTTCAACTTCCATCCTCACCAGGTTTAGGACGAGAGAATATTGTTCAATAACTACCCCTCATAGTTAATAGCCTTTTCTTGTGTACTAATCCTGAAAGTTTTATGGATCTATATTTATTTTCCTTTTTTCACAGTGAAGCAATTTTTCGCAATACATAATATTTTTTGCTTATTAGCTACTAGCCAATAAATCTGGTAAGAGTGAGGCCAATAATATTTGTCAAGTTGTTCTCGAAAATATAATATTTTTTTTACATAAAATAATACTTAGTTTCGTTGATAATCGCTCCCAAAGTTGTTAACTATTCGAGGTTTCCCTTTTCCTACTATGGCATCCACATAATATTTTTTCTTTATTTTCTTTTTGTTTTGTAAGCTTGGCATGACTACCTCTTTATCATGTCCAATATATCACCCCAATCGGGGCAGGTAATTGAACCGGGTGACTTCACATCAAGAAGGGCCTTAACAAAGCACATGATCACCGTCTATCGAAGACCCTGTGGACTTTTTGCATTTCATTTTTATTTAAAATTTGATGAGATGATTTTTTTGTTTCTTTAGGACAAGGTATCCGATCCCCGTGCCATTGGAAATCATTTTTAGTATTTAATATCTTATGATTTATGATTTATTGAGATTTAGAGATTGCTTGGATGCATTAAAAATATTTTTATTTAGCATATCACACAACTCCATGATTGAATGTAGAGTGTTGTACTAAGGTTCAATGATAAATCATTTCCTTTTGGAAAATTGAAAGGAATGCTAAAATGCATGAACGAATGGATAGATAGTTTTAAAAACATTTTTATTCACTATATTAAATAAATTTAATTAAACAAATAAATAGTATTATTAAAATTTGGAAAAAAACCCAAAACACCCAAACGATATATGCAGAGTGCAGAGGAGACCTTTATTTTTCTTTATCCGCACTTCTGCAGGGTCACATTCCACGAATTGCAATGTGAATCATAACCATTTCATTATTAAGATAGTGTGAGCACAATTATAGAATCAATTTCTATAGATAAAGTAATTTCTAGATTTATTTTACCAATAAAAATGTTGTTGCGGAACAACTAAATATGTGTATCAAATAACAAAAAAATTGGCAATTTGTAGTTTACAGATAAGAGTATATGGAGGGGAAATATGTGTGGAGAGAAAGAAGTTGAATGATATCATGTGACATTTCATACAAATGTTAGTGTGGAAAGATAAAATATGTGTGTCAAATACTGTCAAAGTTGATGTTTTACAACGTCCAGAAAAAAGTGTGCAGAGGGAGGGCCTGAGCGAAGCTACAGATTAGGGAGAATAAAGGTTCTTCCACACATATAACTACTATGCATATCGTTTGAATCTGTTAGAAATAATACTAACTACGGAGCTTGATGAATCAATAAATATTGTAGAAAGTTTCCGAGTAAATGTTATTAAGCATTTGAACAATGCCCTGTTTACACCATGTTATCAATCCGCCAGATCTCTAAGGTTGAAGAAGAGATACCAACAGAGGTAACCACAAACCAAACTTTTTGCTTGGTAGCTAGCCCTACCAAGTTAGAGAGGGCTCTCTCCACAAGGTCACAAACAAGAGGGCTGGAGGAATTAGGGTTTTTAGGCTAGATATAAAGTGCAAAAGCTTGTTGGAATTTGATTTGGTTGGGTTTCATTGGATGAAGAAATTAGTTCAAGGGAGCTAGGTTAGGGAAAATGAGATAAGGTTGTAGGGATTCAATGGAGCAAGGTAGGCATAAGTCTTATCACTTAAAGATGATTTTGATGAAATGGTTTTGAGTCTGAGGAGAATCTAGGAAGAGCATGGGAGATGTATTCTTCCTAAACAGAGGAACATGGACAAACGATGATCAATTTCCCAAAACAAAGCATGAGCAAGCATGTGTTCTGCTTATAAAACTTGAAAGAGATCATACCATAGAGATGTAATGAACATTAATACAAAACATTATAACATATGAAACTGAAGAAAAAACAATGATAAAAATCATACCACGAGTATCCCAAAAAATAGTTGCAACTCTTCTTTATTAACTGCCCAAACTGAGTACAATAGTTTTTTGATAAACAAGCTAACATCCAAACTGATTCCAACATTTGAAATGAGTCAAAAGTACATGATATATACCTAAAACAACCTCTCCCAACCTCAGGGGTCGAATTCCCAAGCTGAGGAGGTGTTCCACCAGAAACTGAGCTGAATACCTAGAGTTTATGGAGGTCAAACCAACTCATCCCTCACTTTTTGAAAATTAATTCATTACATGTCATAATTTTTTTTTACCTAATGTATTTACCCTAGGTAAGTCAACCTCATAAAAAATAATTTTACATTCATGATTTACATTGGTTAAAATCCCATTGACCGTGGTCAAACTGAAAAGATTGAGAAAATTGGAAAATATCAGCAAACTGAGAAAATGTGTCCTATGAGCAGCGCCATTGTCCTACGCGCAGCGCCAAATTCAAGCTAACTTTTGAGGGGATTTCTAATGTCAAAACTAAGCTCAGAATAGGTCATTGGAAATATTATCCAGTATAATTTCCAAATATATGCTTGGTTTGCATATTTGACTTGAATTGACCTCCCAAAAATTGATCCTCCCAAGACTGCTCTAAGTGCAACGCCACTTGCTCTATGCGCAATGCCAAATTGCAGATCACTTTTGGAGGAATTTCCAATGTCCCAAATGAGACCATGATATGTAATTTGAAATATTATCTTGTCTACTTTCCAAATATGCCTTTATTTTGCATAATGGACTTGATTTGACCTGTAAAAAATTGATTCTCCCTAGACTGGTCAAAAAGTGCAGAATGAGGGTGCAAAAATGAAGTGTGATCTTGCAGGAAACTTTTGGAGGCCTTCCTCAACTCCAAATTGAGCTCATGATAGCTCATTGGAAATATATCTCTGTCTAGTTATCATTTGAATCATCAATAAAGTCATTTGGACACTCCATCTAGGAGAAACATTGATTTTTCGTGAAACTAAAAACTGACATAAGCTTTCCAAGCACAACTGGGAGACAAATATGGTAAACACAAAACCACTTACTTGGAAATGATAGTTTGGAACCTGAAATTTTTGAAGACCTTTGACTATTAATACTCCTTCAAAAGATGAATTTGATGGTGAAATGACCAATTTTCATGATTTTGACCATATGATGGCATAACATGGAAGAATGAGTTGAATGATGACCATGATGACAATGGGACTCTTTCAACAATGAATGACCTAACCATGATGATGTCCATTGATCATGGAGGTGAAAGGAGTAGTAATTATCTCAATATCCTAATTAGTGACCAATTTTTTGCATGACCTATTGGAATGATAAAAAATTTCTAAGTGAAACCCAAATACGAATATGAAAAGAGTGATTTTGACCACTGATGGCAGAATGCAAATTCTGACACTAACACACCAAAAACCACTAATTAATTCATTAATATGTAGGTTGCGGGAATGTATGCGGAGGCACAAAACATTTCCAAAGAAATGTTTTGTTCCTTGCTCTGGATGCTCGTTTTCCCGCATAACACTTCTTCTTCATACACATTAGAAAGAGAATTTATTTAATATAACTATTCAATTGAAAACTGTGAAATCACAAATGCACTTTGTATATAAGTAACACAAAATTTTTAATCACCAAACTGTAATTAGCCCAAAATGATAATTAATTGATTAATATGTAATATTTGGAAATGTATGTAGAGATACGAG
Source organism: Pinus albicaulis (assembly GCA_034641835.2). Classification (NCBI taxonomy): domain Eukaryota; kingdom Viridiplantae; phylum Streptophyta; class Pinopsida; order Pinales; family Pinaceae; genus Pinus; species Pinus albicaulis. The sequence goes on along the minus strand of CM076569.1, from coordinate 56,088,683 downwards.
ACAATATGGAAGAAAGTTTATGTTCCTTTCTCCACACAACACTTCTTCCTCACACGCATTAATAAGCCAAAACCACCAATTATTTGATTAATTTGTTTCCTATAAAATATTTTAAAGTCAAATACTTCATTTTAATCCTCAATGAATTTCACTCAAGGTATGTTCAATTCATTCCTGTGTGTAGGAGGCTTATATTGATGCCTCAAAATTTTAATTATCCCTTTGTGTAGACCAACACAAGATGCCTCGTTTCCTAGAATCATCATACAATCAAAAGGTCAAATATTTACATTAATTGATTAAATGGAGTTAGTAAGTATACCCAAAATGTGATTTTGATTTGCCATAATAATATATATTGATTATGTAGTTGACTTATTGTTGATCATTCTCAAATTGGGATGCAATCTATTTTCCTATACAATGCTTCAACCTCTCCATTAGCAAGATCAAATGGTCTCTCTTGTTGTTGAGATATATTCTCTAGAGTATGAAATTCTAGAAAGGTACATAGACAAGCTAAGCTATGAGGATAATAATCTTTGATTCGGTGTGCAGAGAAAATATGTGTGGGGAGTGTGACAAAAAGTGTGTGCGAAGAATGTGTGTGCAGAGCATGGGACACAAACACCTCCTTTGCACACCCTTTCTCGATAGACTAAAATCTCCAATATCTATGTGTGAAGGGGGAAATGTTTATGTTACTTCCTCCACACACACGTCGCACACTAAAAATATAAAAGTTTTAAACTTAGATATTGGACAATATTTAAATTTATATGTGTAAATCAAAATTTTAAGTTTTATATGTAAAAGCCTTTAGATTTGATAAATGCTTAAATATTGTAATTAACTGGTTTGAACATGTAAATATTATTTTTATATGGTTTATATTTGTAAAATGATATAACTCGAATGTAAATTGATATCTCATCTTGCACACCCATTGGGTGACTGTGCATTATTAAATCCATCACTGTGATCTAATAAAACATGCATTAGTTATGAATTATACTATTGCCCCTAATGATGCAAGAGCTAATGGGGTTCCAGCTCCCTTATGTAAGCAAGGGGGTGGGGGGGAGGGGGTGGGGCGCTGAATAAATATCCATAAATTTAATAAATTGTGTGGAGTACAAAGGCGCAAAATAAGAAACGAGGGGGTAGCAGGGATCCTCCACACTTCGCACAATATATCAATGTTATGGCGAAGATGCTTTTTTTTTTAAAACTAAATTTTGTCAAAAAAGACATAGAAAATAAACAAAAACAACATAAATTTAACCATGATTTCTGAATATTTCTTTAAATCCAATACTTTGTACTGAAGAAAAGCTAAAGCACCAATATAACTGTGGAGTAAGTATACTTTGTGTTGAGTGTGGAGGAAAAAATCTTGACTCGATATAGTCCCTAATCTTTAAGAAACTCCCTCGCACATAATTTTTCCGCACACCCTTTCTCGCACACTTCCCGCACACCTAATTAGGTCTCGTGGTGAGCATGAGGTCCTCCATCATGATGAGAGAAAATATTCTCAAGAATTTCACTTCTTCATTTATAGCCATAGCAAGCACCTATTCAAATCTTCTAGTGCACTATGTCGCATTAATGCTCTCACATTTTGCATAGGTACGAATACAACACAATGAAATCTTCTTCCGCACCTCCACATTAACTATTTTAAAAAACAATGTTTTTCGATTGAATTTTATAGTTAGTTGAACCTGTTGTCCTTTGAGATGATTTTGGTCAATAATCATGCCAAATCATCTATAATGTTTGTTTTTTTTTAAAATATTTTGGAGGACCAATGCACAAGATTGATTTTAATCAAACAGTTAAGGTTTTAATCTTACTGATAATATCAATAATTTAAAGTCAGGGCTGCTTGTTCATCTCATACAGTAATTAGGCTTTCATGATTTCAATTAAGTAGAATAAGAAGATATGATTATTAAACATTCAAATTGAAATATTCATTAAACCATAAGCTGGAAAACTTTAAAAAGTGTTTAGAAGTTCAACAAAATATATTTAACATCACCAAAATACTGACAATTTATTGATAAAAGGGATTTACATTAAAAGATTGTCAAGAAAGTCATTCTTTATAATAATTATAACTTCAGGAGGAATTATAAGGTTGCTGAGACACAATCAACCTCACCTAATTATTTTGATGATAATTAAACATATGAAGAAACATAATGACAGAAAACAGGAAAAATCACAGGGAAGACAACGCTGTACGAGATGAGTTCAGAATCCTGCTTTGTATTATTGATGATCAACAAAACTTAGTACAATTTTTGTTTAAAAAATGTTCTTATCCAAGGGTGAAACCCTTGATAACTCGTGCAAAGATTTATTTATACTAACTTACAAAACTTTGGAAATATCTTAACTGACCTTACAATAATAGAATAATAAAAATAAAAGAAAGAGACAGATTGATGAAGTGTCTCTGTTATTCTAGAGGCTGTTGATGATTTGACCTCTTTTGATGAAAACTGTTGTTGACTTGTCTTTTTTCGCTGGAAGCTGTTGCTGACTTTGATCTAAAAAATTGGGTGTGTTGGCATGCTGTAAAATTAATTTTCACTGGATAGTTTCACAAAAATTATCCCACTGCTCTTCACTCAGAATTTAAAAATTCATCATTTTCCTGAAAACTTCATCCACCTCAGTAAATCTGTCAAAAGTTGGTTTTTGGATGAACAACTATTTGATTTGATGCTGAATAATTAAGTCAAATTGTAAAGCTTCAAGAAAAGCTTTGCCTGTGATGTGACCTTTAATACTTGCAAAATTTGTTTTATCTATTGCAATTGTATACAACTTTTTGCAATAATATTCTAACTTGACCAACTTATCATCTAATCCAACTAAATCTGGCAGATATTTTTGATTTAAAATATTAAATTTAGTATGAAACCTTTTGACAATGACATTTAAGGCTTTAGACTTGGTCTGCAACTAGTTGATCAAGTTCCTCTTTCGCAAAATTTTCTTTATCTCTAGAATAGTTGCAGTCCTGTCTGAGATATTGATTTCTTCCAATTCCTCCTTGTTCTTTGAATTAAGAACTTTAATCATATCTGAAGCTTCACTTGGTTTCTCTTGGAGTTGGTCCTTGCCTTCCTGAATTTTTGTTGTGCATCTGTTGATGAGTTCTTGCTACTCGAAGATGATCTAAATGGATGGCCATATTTCAGTGATGGAGTCATTGATATTTTCCCAGATAATCTGCTTGGCTTCTCCTAAAGTTGATGCCATTAGAGTTTCACTTTCTATTTATTTGATTCTAAGCTCCAATTGATGAGTCTTCTGCATTTCATTTAGATAATAAGTATCGTTTTCTAACTTTCTGGGACTCAAGAAGTTGAAAATTCTAACTTAGCTTTTCATTTGCTGCTTCTGAGTGGCTAATTATTTAGACAGTTGTACTGGATCAATCATGTCCAAGGTTGCTAAGGTTTCTGCACCTGCAGAAGATGTTTGAGTTGTTGGAGTAGGATTATTAATCACATGGAGTGTTGATTTCTCTTTCAGTAGTTATTCAACCTGTTCTTCCATTTTTCTGATCTATAGATTTTTGTCTATGATTAGCTTAAGAATTTCCTCTTTGTCAGATTCATCCTATGCCATCTCTTTGGTATGTGGGTCTTCAGTAAAAGGCAACTTAAGTTGCTTTCGTAGGGCAGAAATGTTTGCATTTTTCTTCTTGTTGATTTCTTTAGCTGCTTCGCAGTTAGCAGGATCATATCCTACTTTTACTACCAATTCTTCAAATGTCTTTATCCGATTGTCTTTAGCTAAAGAAGATAGTTTCTCAATCTTCAACTGGGATTGCATATTTGACAGTGCTACTTTTGATTTTGAACGAGACATAACTGTTGTAGTCATGGTTGAAAATAACATTTCTCCTGACTGCCTGTGCATGTCCATCTAATTGATTGGATGTAATTGTCTTGCATCAAACGAGAGAACAGTCTTCTTGTAGTCTGCATGAGTTTTCAGAAATGGCACTGTTGCTTGCAGGAAGGCCATCCACATTTTTCCCTTCTCACTGTTAAATGCAGTGAGAAGGCTGCATTGTGAAGTAGATGTCTGTTTCCAAAATTGGTTGTAAAAATCTGACTTCAGTGCTTCATTCTTTTGTTTGATTTGTAGAAATTTGGAGAAGATATTCTGCTCTTCTGAAGAGCTAGCATATGTATATTGGATGATCTCCAAGCACTCCCTTGTAGGTGATGCTGATGAATAAGTCTGAGCAATATTTGTAGAAGTGGAGACTTAATTTTCTCCAAAATCTATGATCTCTGGCTGTTTATCCTTTGAAAGCAAGGAAGAATCAAGCCTTGGTTTCTTATGCTGTAAGATGAATTATTTCATAAGCTCCTTGGAATGTGGTGTCTCTTCTCTGAACCTCTTTTTCTGTTTACTGTCAGGCACTAGTGTCTGCACATTTGGAGTAGAAATGACTTGTTCCTCTACTTCTTGTAAATACCTTCTACCCATTCATTCTGATTCATGTACTTTTCAATTTATACTCTAGAGGTGCGAGTGTAAGAAGTTGTCTTGGATTCAACTCTTAGAGTAGAAATAATGCTATAAGGATCATATAACCAAGTAAAAATTGATTGAAAACCCATCTTCTTTAATAGTGCATCGACATCAACACCAGCTGCTCTGGTATTACAAATAAATGATCTAATGTTTGCTTTTATTTTAAACAGGAATTTCCTCCTTCCTAATTTAAAATGAAATTCATCCATATTTAACATCTGTCTTATGTATTCTAATGAGAAAATTCTCATAAGCACATATTTCGGAAGTTTGTACGGTGGAACCTCACAATCATACACTCTGATCTCTATGTAATTCTTGTACAAATACCAATCGTCTGTCTTTGCTTGTTCACTGAGGGGTAGAATTCTCTTGATGTATTCTTCAATTCTAGGATCTAGTGAACTGGTAAGGAATTGTTTATCTGGATGAATGAATAAGTCTGTGAATTCTGAAAAAGAAGTAGTTGTTGAAGATGCTCTGACCAATTTTTTCTAGTGAATCACTAATTGATTCACTCCCTGCCTGTCCTGCTTGTTGAAATGAATGGGCAGCATATCTGCCTGGTGAAACAAGATCATATGAATAATCATAGAAGAATAAGTAAAGGCTCCTTGAGTGGTAAAATTCATAAATTGTTCATGTAAAACATCATCCAAGAAATGACTGTAATTGTATATAAACAAAAGTGGTTTGTTAGGGCTAAAGATGGATAAGAAACCCATGATGAGTTCATCAACGGTTTCATCGTTTGGATATCCTAATAGATAAGAAAGGAGAGAAATACAATGTTTGGAAGCAACGGGGAAGATGGAGGATGCATATGGGGGATTTCTCTTGGGTAAATATGCATCCTCAGGAAGAAAGATTTCGAATATCTGAGCTCTTTGTGGGAAGGATAATGTGTGATAAAGATCCATGAGGGTAGCAGGGGAAAAATGAGATAAGGAGTCAGAAGGAGGGATGAGAAGCATTTAATTAATGGTTTCAGGAGATATTGTTATTAGAAAATTTCCGTTCTGAGCTACCACTAACCTGGTTATAGGGTCATATTTCTTCTAACACTAGACAATTAAATCGGGGAATGGGTGAGTTTGAGGGAATGCAAACAGAGGTAACATGGACTCCCACAACCTGATAGGGTCTTATTTATCTAGGTGTTTTTGTTTTAGACATAGGTGTAGCTCGTAGAATTCAAATTCAATGTGACAATCAATTTTTTTGAAATAGGTATCGACTAGGGAAGTGAGGTCGAGGTTGATTTGTGGATTTGCAAGAACTTCTTCTGCAACGCCTTTGGTGGCTTCAGGAATGACCTCGGCAGCTGGATGAGCGACCTCTAGTGTGACCTCTACAATAATGTCAACATTCAATATTTCTTCTGTCATAATTTTCTTACCTTTACCTTTCGGAGTGGTTTGCTTCTTTTATTTTTCCTTAGGTTCCATTCTTGACTGTAATAAAATGGTACAGGGAATCACAAATTTCAGTTTACAGAAACAATGTTAGGGTTTCGGGAATATGAAGGGAAATCGCAAAAGCTAATTCACAGTGAAACAGTAATGGAGGATGAAGGTGAATTGAAGGCGGAAGTAAAATATTGAGTGGGAGACTATGAGAAATTTAATAGATTATGGTTCAGGTTCAACAGTCATGGCTAACAGTGAAGCGGATTTACTGCGCAATGGTAATATTAATGGGTAATTTGAGTGAATTTATTGGCCAACTGGAAGATTAATGGGTAAATGGAGGATTGGGGATAATAGATAACATATAGGTGATGTGGAATGACATGAGTGATGGACGGATAGACGGCTATGGCACGGGTGAATGGTATTGGAAATGGAAAACTAGAGGTGGATTTCGCGGGGGGTACCCTTTGGTTTCCGGGTTTAGGCAAAGGGGGTGCGAAGTCACCTCATGCTGCCACATCGCAAAAATGAGTGACCATTGAAACCAGATTTCACCCCCAACCCTCGCGTTAACAAGAAACAGGCCGAGGGGGTGCGAAGTCATTCTCCGCCATAGATTTGAGGGAAGCTCAAGATCTACAGTTGGAAACTGCAAACACTTTTATCCTTTGATTTCACCGCTTGTCGTTTTCTGACTTTACAATAAAATCAATATGCACACATATAAATAAATTTAATTTAATGAATATAATAAACCATTTTTCAAAGGTTCAAACATACATGAATTAAACTTTACATTTTGAAATTGTGGCGCATTTAAACAGGCGGCCATTTTATAATTTTGATTGCTAAAGCATTGACATTTTTATTTTATGCTTTCCCTAACATTTTTTTCATGTGATTTCTTTATTTAGGGCAAACTATCCTATCATTTTTCTTAACATGGATGTAATAAATATACTTTTCCGAACATTTTTTCAATTTATTTTTCATCCATGTTCTAACTTAGCATTTTTTTTTTTAAATTTTTTTAAAACTACCATGCTAACTTATCAAAAACAAATAATGTTACAACATCGGCTCCAGCTAGGGACTACTTCTCCCTGTGGGATGTAGAGAACATGCAGTTCCATGTGCCTTCTCCTTGGGATATAGAGTCTTTTCTGTAGCAAACACATCGAATTCAAATTATAAGGTAAATAATTATGTACAATGATGATGTGAGATGTCTTTCAATATTGGATGTGGTGTTTCAAAAATCTGCCATTGACAGACAATGTTGAAAACTTTCCTTCAAGATTTTCTAGAACAAATGTGTTGTTTCCTTTCACCTCTGCAATACTGAGTGGACAAAACCATAAATTGTCAAACTTTCCATGTTTGCCTTTATCTTCTCTCCTAGAATCCCATCTTAGGACTAAATCCCCTTCTCTAAAATATATTTCCCTTGCTTTTATGTCAAAGAGGCTCTTCATTTTATTATGATATTTCTTTAGTTTGTACTGTATCTCATCTCTATTTTCATTTAACTCAATGATCTGATTAATCCTTCTAGAGAAATCATCAGGTTCATCAGTAGATTCTTGCAGAAACTTGAGTACATGAAAAGCTAAATTTGTAGGAAAAATAACATCTTTGCCATAAACTAATTGGAATGGGGATTTACCTGTTGATCTTTTTGGGGAAATTTTGTTTGCCCAGACTGCATAAATTAAGTGATTGTCCCAGTTCTTCTTGTGGTCTTCTAAATTTTTCTTGATTACTTTCACTAAACTCTTATTTGATGATTCAACAAGACTGTTTCCTTGTGGATAATAAGGAGTTGAGTGATGCCGTAGAATTTGATATTTCTGACATAATTCTATCATTTTAATGCTACTGAATGCTGTGGCATTATCAGTGACTATCTGCTGTGGGAAACCAAATCTAGATAGAATATTCTCTTCAATGAACTTTATTACAACATAATCTATAGCATTTATTAATGGAATGGCTTCCACCCACTTGGTGAAATAGTCAGTTGCAGTCAAGATCCATTTGTGTTGACTACTGGAGGCTGGATGAATTTCACCTATAAAGTCTAATCCACACTGAAAAAATGGTGTTGAAACAACTACTGGAACTAGTGGAAGAGCTGCTAATTTTTGCTTTCCAGCAAACATCTAACATGGAACACAGGCTCTGAATTTTGATCCTACTTGTGAAAACAAAAGTAGGCCAATAAAATCCTGCTCTCAATATCTTGTATGATGTTGCTCTTTAAGCATAATGGCCTCCACAAATTCCTGAATGAAACCGATCAATGATTCCTTCAGTTTCTGATTCTGTTAGGCAAAGTAGCAAAATATTAAGAGGATCCTTCCAATACAGGTTGGCATTGATAATGCAGTACTTGATGGATTTCAACTTGAGTGTTTTGCATTGGTTCTTTGAAAATTGAGTTGGACATTCAAAATGAATCAAAAAGTGGACAATGTCTGCATACCAATCTGATGCAACAAATTTCTCATCAATATGAATTGGGATTGTCTGAGTTGAAGAAGGTTCTTGTGTATTATTTCCTTGCACTCCATGGGAAGGTTCTTGTGGATTCTCCCCTTCTGCATTCAAGGAAGGTTCTTGTGTATTCTACTTTTCCAAATTCGAAGAAGGTTCTTGTGTTTGCTTCTATGAAACTTCAAAAACTGAGTTTATGCCCAATACTTTACAATTGGATTCAGCTAATAACTTGGCTAAACCCTGCCCCTTCACTAACTTGGTAGTTTTTATGGTAAGATCAAACTCAAGAATTTGATTTATCCATCTATCCCTTCTACCATCAGTGTCTAGTTGTGTGAGGATTGTTTTGACAACGTTATTGGGCACATAGGTAATGATAGTTGAATGAAGAATATACATTCTAAAAGGCTTAAGGACTTGAACCAAGACATAGGCTTGTTTTTCAATAATATCATATCTTAGTTCAGCATCTCTCATGACCTTACTAAGGAATTCTCTTGGTTGATCATGGTAATCCTCATTCTTTTGCAAAAGAACAGCTGCAAGGGTTGTTTCAGAGGCAAAAGAAAACATGCTGAAAGGTTCTGAGTAGTTTGGACTAGCTAAGGTTGGGGCTTCAGAGATGGATTTCTTTATCTGGTCAAAATAAAATCTTATAGAGATAGTCCATTTAATTTCGTGGTTATTTTTTAGCATGTCTGTTATATCTTTTACTATTTCTGCATAATTCGGTATAAACCTTCTTAAAAAATTGATTTTGCCTAAGAAATCTTGAATCTCCTTCTTATTTCTAGATAATGATAATGATTGGATAGCAGAGACCCTTTTGGGATCAATAACTACTCCATATTTAGAAATAATATGACCTAGAAATTTACCTTCTTTCATGGCAAATACTGATTTTTTGGGATTCAAGGAAATTCCAAACTTCCTGCATCTTTCAAAAAATTTCTTCAAATGCTTAAGATGTTTAGGATTAGATTCAAAGAAAACAATTAGATCATCAAGATAAATAACAATGAATTTATTTACCTTTCTAACAAAATCCAAGTACATAGCTCTTTGAAATGTTGCTACTGCGTTTGATAGACCAAATGGCATCCGGGCATACATGAATGCACCCCAAGGTGTGGTAAAAGTTGTCTTTTCCCCATCTTCTGAATTCACCAATATTTGATTATAACCGAAAAATCCATCTAATATAGAGAGCCTGTTAGCACCTGACATTTTTTGAAGTAATTGATCCATCTTTGGAAGTGGATAATTGTCTTTTAAGGATGATTTATTAAGGTTCCTAAAATCTACAAAGAGTGTTATTTCACTGTTCTTTTTCCTTACGGGGACTAAAATTGCAACCCAGAAAGAGTATCTTAATGGGAAAATAATTTGGCATCTAAAAGTTTCTTCAGTTCTTTTTCAATGGTGGGAAGAAGAACTGGGTTCATCCTTCTTAAATTCTGTTGATCAGGCTTTACATCTGGTTTCAGTGGAATTTTATTGTATAGTAATATTTAAGATCAACATAAGACCAGGCAAAGACATCTATATAATTTTTAAGAAGTTTGACATATTCAGATTTAACTTCTGGGGTTAATGATGCACAAAGTTTGATGTTTTTAGTTTCCTCATCAGTGCCAATATTTATGTCTTCTATGTCATCTTCTGGTAAGACAGAGAATGGGTTTTTGGGAACATCATTTTGGTCAAACAATTTTTCTAAAGGGACAAGTCCCTTAGGGATAAAATTATTTGACAATTGAATTATGTCATGATCATCTACCTTTGATTTTAGTTTTGATTTTTCTTTATCTTGGGTAGCTTATTTACTGTCTGAATTATCCTCTTTAATATGAAATACAAAAAAATCGTTAATGACTTGCAGGAAGGATTTTATTTGTTCATCATCCTAAAATATCTTCCAATGTTTAAGATTGTCCAGGATTGAAGGCCTATATTTGATTTGTGTCTAATATTGAATATGAAAATGATTTGGAATCTTGAAGGCACTAGTTGAAACAACTAATGAATCTACATGTAAGTTTTCATCTCTAGGAATAAAGGTGATGTTAAAAGCATCAAAGGTATTTTCAATTGTGTCCCAAATCTCATTTATATAAGACCTAAGTCTAGGTGCTTTTTTTGGAAAAGACTCCTAACTTGTCTTACTATTAGTTCTGAGTTGGTGAAAGCACTTAAGTTTTTGACCTTTCAACTTCTAGCAAGTTGTAATCCTAGGATAAAAGCTTCGTATTCTGCAACATTGTTTGTGACCTCAAAGTCTAATTTACATATTTGTGTAATATTTTCCTTTTCAGGTGAAATCAAAACAACTCTTGCTCCAACTCCATCTTTGGTGCAGGATCCATCAAAAAATAATTTCCAAATTTCAGTATGACCAGGTTTAGAGGTGTCAACTATATCCTCAATTTTGAGTTGAGAATCCTGTGAAGTGTCTGATGATAGTTGAAAACAACTAAATTCTTGATCTACTGCATAAATGGGGTGATTCCTAGCTTGATTAGCATTACAAATAGTGTTTAGGAATCTCACTTCTCTATATAATCTAAGGCTGTCTCCACCATATACTGGGATAGTGGCAAAAGACATGTCCATTTGAAGACTTCCTCCCAATTTTGTACAACATGATCTAGATAAAGGAATGTCAATAACAACTATGTCTAATACTACACTCTTAACTTGTATTTTATGTAAAGTGAATACTAGATATTTAATGAGTCCTAAACATTAGACCCTCTTTGGATCAAAAGTATACAAGTCATGATAGGTTCGAGTGATATCTAGATTTAGTTGTTCCATGATGACTTTAGGCATTAAATTGTGTGAAGCACCAGAATCAAGCATACAATTGTATACCAAAGAATCATGCACCTTTAAAGTCAGATAGAAGGGTGGTATAGATTCATCAATCATGTCAGAACTAGGACCAAAAGCAATAGTTGGTATTTCATTCTGTAGATTGATAATATCTCCTTCAACGTCCATACTAGAATTTTGGATCCACTTGGTTACTTGAATTTTATACCCTGGATTTTTGGAGAGTTCAGAAAGTGGAATGGGAATTTTGACTCTTTCTAATTCTTTCTCAACATTAAAGGAAGTCAAAATTGTTTTATCAATCTGAGTTGAATCAGTTGACAGATTTAAAGGTTGAGGAGGAGTGGTTTTAGTTTCAGTTGATTTCAGTTGAGGTTCGATTATTACAAGGTTCTTGGGACATCTTCCAGGACTAACTCTAGGTCTCAAGTCATATCTTTGATTGAGTTCTGCAATTAGAAACTCAGAAAAATCTTTATACTTAGAAACCTGAGAAGAATCTTGGTTTTATTGAGGGATTTGGTTTTGGGAAACATGGAAAATGGCAGTCTGAAAGGATGCTGGATCTAAAATATTATTGTCCCCAGTAATGGAAAAAGTATTGTCCTTAGGTTGTTGATCATCAATCAACAATGGAGTAGGAACTTGTTGTTCATTATGAGGCCTCTTGAGAATTTGCTGTGAAGCAGCTTTCTTGTATTGACCTTGGGCCCATGTTTGTGGTCTAGAAACAGTACGTTGGACTGTTCTTGGTTGCGTCTCAATTTTCGAAATTCTATTGGATAGATTTCTAATTAGAGCCGTGATTTCATCAATATTTGAATCTTCACTTTTTGACTTAGAGGAAGATGCTTCCCGATTTTTTAATTTTCTTTGGGCTTTCTCCTCTTTAGCTCTAATTTTAGTAGAAGCTGACCTATTGGCTTCTAACTCGATAGCATTAGTCTGCATATCTTGTAATGTATTAGAAATTCTCCCCCTCAGCATGACTGTAAAGTCATCATCGAATGAATTTGAAAATCTGACCTTTGCAGCAGCTACTGGAGGTTTGCAATCAACATGCATCTTGTGGTAGAGTTTATTAAATTGTTTAATAAATTTAGCTACTGGTTCACCCAGATTTCTTTTTAATTCTTCAAATTCTATGAGTAGGTAAACAACATCTTTCTTTACCCCCCATTTATTTTGAAAGATAGTTATGAGTTCATTCCAGGTATGAATAGAATCTTCTCTAAGTTGTCTAAACCATATCTTAACATGACCTTCTAAGGATTGTACAAATAGTCTCACATAAACATCTTCATGCTCAATGTTCATATTGTCTGAAAAATCTAAAAATGAAGCTATATGATCTTCTGATGAAGGGCCTGTCTATCCATTAAATCTTGGCAAATGTTTGAGATATCCAACAGGGAAATATCCCAAGACATTAGGAAGAACCAAAGAATTATACCTAGCCTGAATAATGGGTTGAAAAGCCATGGATGACGAAGTTGATGTTGATGATGAAGATGTAGGCGAATGAGTATTAGAGGGTGGAGGAGAATGTGAAGGAGGAGGAGGTAGTGAAGATCTCAAAGGGATTTTAACTATTAGTTTTTGAACTGATGGGGTTAAATATTATTCCTTATATTCGAATAATGGATTGGAATAGATAGAAACTGTCTCTTCCGGTTGATTAGATTATAATAGAATGGGATGATAGAATGGAGTTACAAAATCAATGGGCTTAAACTCGTGCAAATGAAAGCCCAATTCTGTTTCAGATGTGGGTGAATCTACAGGGAAGGATGGGACTTGATATGACTCAAGTGAGGCTGCCAACAAAGCTGACTGAAGATCTACTCCTTGTGAATAAAGTTCAACAACTCTAGGAGGTAATTGAGTCAATTCAGGTTGGGATGATAATACTGAATAAGAGTCTACGGATGACCTTTATTTAGGGTGTAAGGCTGAAGAGGAAGAAGCAAAAATGTTCTGTTTTCTTTTCAAAGAGGTTTCTCTAACAAGTCTTTCTGGATTTGGTAAAGGGTTAACAATCTCAGAATCAAATCTAGATCTGGTGTGCTTAAAAGGAATGTAATGAAAAATCAAGCTGGTCGTCTCGATTTCGGATCCAGGGGAAAATCTCTGTGTTTATATATTTTATGTTTTATTCTCTCGCTATTGTTTATTTTCTATTATAATATTCGTGTGTAGATAATTTCTGTTTAGGGTTAAAACCTACAAAATTCTAAAGAAAATTTCACAACACCCAAAAAATGAACTTGATGGAGAGGATAATTGATGGAATTAGCTTTTAATCACTTGATGGAGGTTTATGAGAACGTTTTTGAAGCTCATGAAGCAATTTTTTTTCAATTTGAATGAGTTTCTAGCTTTTCTGGTCAAGTGCACCCTCCCAGAAGCAAGTGCGCCCTCCCAGAAACAAGTGTGAAGTGCATTTTTGTAGACCACTTTTGGAGGCCTTCCTGAACTCCAAATTGAGCTCATGATAGCTTGTTGGAAATATATCTCTCTTGGGTACACAATTGACCTATCAAGAACTGAAAATGATCAATTATAACCCCTCAACAATCAATTTTTCCAAGACTGGTCAAAAGGTGCAGAATGAGGGTGCAAAAATGCAGTGTATTGTTGTAGGCAACTTTTGGAGGCCATCCTAAAATAAAAATTGAGCTCATGATATCTAATTGGAAATATATTCCAGTATAGGTGTCATTTGAATTATCAAGAAATTCATTTGGATACTACAACTAGGAGAAAAATTGATTTTCCCAAGGTCACTCCATAAGTGCAGAAAACCTCTTATAGCAGCTGTATTTTTGATATTTATCCCAAACCATGATACCTGTGTAAAATATGAAGGAGGTTTTTCTTCCTTGGTCTATTATGGACAAAACCCGTTCTCACTTTAGTCAAATGCATCCTTGTTTGATCAGAAACATACTTTGAAGAAAAACTGGCCCTATGAGTGGCAAATGATTTGACCCTTGGAATGACTTCTTGAAAAATGATGAAGACATGATGTTTATGAGCTGAAATGACCTCATACTTAAAGATATGAGCTACCTTATGCCTCCTATTCTAATATGTATCTAATTCCATGGAAAACTGTAGCTCAGTGGGAGAGGAAATTATGGTTTAGTGCTTATGGAAAGTGATGGTTTGGGCACGTTGGGAAAAGACATCTCCCTTTGACATTTGATCAAATGATGAACTAAAAAATCTTGAAATTTGACATGTTCTTGTTTGGCATGTGGATTTAAGTTGGATACTTTTGGGATACTGAGTACTTATTACATTTTAATTGACATAAAATTACATGAATAAAAATAAAATTACATCTTGGAATGAAACTCACATTTGAAATTAAAATTACATGATGAAATAAGAATTTCTCCTTAAAAATCATCTTCACATGGTGAAGAGATGTTATTTGATCACCCTTTATTTTCTGGCCTTATGCAATGGAATGGAGTTTTATTGGACCATGAAAACCTTGACAATATTGGACTCCATGGAAACATGACATGATGAATTGACTTTATGGATGATGTACAATCAGCAAGGTATGGAAGTGTGCCAACAAGAAAATTAATTTTAAGGAAGAGTGATGTTTTGGGACTAGGGTTACTATCAGTGACTAATTTTTTGGATGACCTAGTGTAATGGTAAAAAATTTCTGAGTGGGACCCCTAATATGAATGTGAAAAGAGTGATTTTGATCACTGATGGTAGAATGCAAATTCTGACACTAACATAATTCTTTAAGGAAAAAACTTCTAAAACATATCATATCAGGGGTAACTATAGGAATGTATTTACCTTATAAAACCCAAGTAAGGCCCTCCAATGGTCAGAAAGGTCAAAGGCTATGAAAAAGTTAGATTTTGGAGTTCACTACGAAATGAGCGCTACGAAATTTCCTGTACATGACTAATTTAGTAGTCAACTTCAAGTTTAATTTATGACCAAATGAAAAATATTTTTGGAAATATGAAGGAGTTATTCCTTCCGAACAAGCCCATATACAAAAACCTCTCTCAATTTTTGCAAATCCATCAGCGTTTTGAAATTATGCACTCATCTTTGAGGCCTATTTTTCAGAATTTTCACTAACAAGATTTGTGTAAAAATTATAAAATTAGACTTGAAAGAGGTCCAACTCAGCATCCACGTGGCATGATGAGACATCATAACTCGAGTACACTCAAAAAATTTGTTGGTTTCATTTGATCAGGGTTATTAAGGGAATTTTTTGAGCTATTTAATGAAAGAAGAGTCCTTTTTGTATTCAAATTCTGCCAAATGGAAAATATCCCTAGGAAGTCTGCAAGTGATGTAATCCTATTTGAAATAGGTCTCTTAGGTAGGAATTCGAAGCTAGAAAGGTGGAAAACCATTTGTATGAGACCTAGATCTATAAATGGAGGATTTTTAGAGTTAGAGAAGGGTTGATGGATGTAATTACCAAAGCTACTATTGCAATTTTTTTCTACTCAGTTAATATACAGTTGTAGAAGACTTTTGTTCATACCTAAGATTATATTTGAGTTCTTATGTATTTGTGTCCTTTATCTTTTGAATGTTATCTCAGCTTGCTCATACATAATTACTTGGAATTCATAAATAATTATGCTCCAACTTTCTTTATGTATCTTGTTTTATGTCAGAATTGTTTTATGAGAACTCATGTTCCTCAATTTCCATGAATGATACTTTTATGTAATTGAGTTTTCATAATAAATCCATGCCCAATGGTAGCCCTTAATCATATTTCACATGAAAAAATTAATCTAAAATACATTTAAGATTAGCCATCTTCGTTTCAATCTTTGTTTATTGAATATCATATATTTTCTTAAGAGAGCCCTCTCTGGTTGGAAGGGCTAACTTCTAACCCTAAGTGGTATGAAATAGTTACACTGAATTGACTGTTGGGTAGCCCAATTAGTATCAGTTTGGTGTTAACATTTTTGTGCGTCTTCTGGGAGTCTGAGATTCATATCATCCTAGGTGATTATTTTTAAAGGAACTGAGCTCTTGAAGGTAGCAGGAGATCAGAAAATTCGAAGGCTGTACTACCTCAACGACTCCATTCTTGAAGAATTCAGAAATTCATAGCTTCATGGTAACACCACTAGGAAATAAGAGACTTAGATGCATCTACAATTTCTTGAAGGTATGCATGTGTAGACGTTTCAAAAATTTATGGATTTCCATTTTTTTTGCCCAAGGATGCATATATTTTAAGTATTGGCCCTAAATTTTATGGAGAAGATTTAAGCTTGACTTTAGAGCATGTATCAAATTTTCGTGACTTTACTGAGCTCCTTAGAGTAAAAAAAGAAGATGTATTCATTAGGCTTTTATATGATTCATTCCGAGGAAAGTGTAAAATATGGGTGGAAAGGTTACCTCTTAGATCTATTAAATCATTTTCAGTTTTCTGGCTTATTTTCTTGGAAACATGGATGGAGAAGACAAAGTTTGTGGTAGGCTCTCTTTACGTTCAGGAGTTCACAGGATGGTGCTATAATGTAGAAGTTGGTGAGAAATTTTCTTCATAACTGTCTTTTTATTTAAAGTAATATAAAGGAAATCCGGAAAATAAGATCAAAATTTTAGATGAATTGTCTCAAGATCTTGAAAAAGATATTGAAGATGATGAAGCTCAAATACAGTCTTATCATTTTCAAGATCATATGCAGCAGTTGAAATTTTTTTCCAACCAAAACAAACAGACGAGCTATTGTCTTTTGACATCAAGATGGATAAATGTTTTGTTTTAAAAAATAGAACTCATGACACATAACTAAAAATATATGATGACATGGAAAATAAGTGTGAAGTGTTCAACTATAAGGATTTCTTTGCTCAAGATTTTGAAAACATTCATAAAAAATATCATATCTTTATTGATCCTGTAGCAGACTATATGGAGAGTTTTTTTGGATTGATTTTTCAGCCATGTCTTCACTGTGAGAAACAGATCCATTGTTAGTTGCCATTATATTTTCCAGCTTCAGTTTGGTTGGTGCATATTCGAGCAATACTTTTATTTCAGCAGCTACTTAACTGGCTACACTGGCATTTTTGTTTCATTTGATTCAATAGCTTCTAAAAAGTATAAGATAGTTAGGTGTGTGTATGAATAAGCTAAAGTATTTTGAGCATCTTTTCAGCATGTACATATTTAGTTTTCAACTTGGATTGCAGGTTGGTTTGGTTGCAAACAGTTCAAAGTTGCAGGTGTAGATGATCTCTTTAGCAAGTTTGAGCTGGAGGAGAAGGCCATAAAAGCTTTAAGAATATTTCATCAAGCTCATAATTTTTAGTTTTAAATAAGGCACTGGAGCTGCTGGTTCTTTGCTGCACCACAGGGACGCAAAATCCCCATTGGAGCCAATGTTATCCATGATAACAATGTGGTTGGTCTTAAGTTAATTAGGTTGAGTCACTTAGGGTTGAATAGGGTATTTTGAATTTTTGATTTTAAAAAATGTACATATGTGGGTGTCTTAAAGGTCATCACTAATGTGATAGGTGTCTATGTCAAATAAAAATCCCAAAAATGTCTCATGCATAAGTGAAATTGGGTATTTCATGTAAATTTGTTACTTCTACACCATTCCATAGTGAATTCAGTGTAAACTGGTCAGAATTCACTATGAACTTTCCTAAATACTCTGTTTTTCAAGCTAGCTAAAGTTTTTGTCTTTTTGAAGCATTTAATGTACCTCAGGGAGCAGATGAGTCATCAAAAGAGATTGTGGAGTGTCATAAGGACACATGTTGATGAAGATAACTCAACAATACACTTCATAAGGTTGACATGGCTGACAACTCATCATTTTTTCCACCTCACCAATAGAAAACTCACCATATCAACTAAGGTTTAAAAGGTCTTAACTCCAATGTATCAGTTGGCCAACATCTCATCATGTTAGTTTGGTTCAAAGGAGACGGTGCTAGCAGAATTGAAGAAAAAGGGTTTAAAGATGATTGTAATGAATGACCCTGCTGCCCCTTGAAAGTTGGTAAGACACACCTTTTTTGACCATTTTTTGTCTTAGGGAACCATGTTAAGCTAGTTATAGAGTTGCAAGCAGTTTTTGGATCTAAAGAGAAAAAATTGCAAAATTTGGTTAAGTTAGGCAAGTTCGTAGCGAGCTCCAGGCTTGAAGCTAAGTTTTCTCTATGAAATCACTATAGAATTCCTTAAGGCAAAAATTCCTAAAAAATATCATATGAGGGGTAAATAAAGGCATATATTTACCTTATCAAACCCAAGGAAGAACCTCGAATAGTCAGAAAGGTCAAAGGTTATGCAAAAATTATATTTTGGAGTTCGCTACAAAATGAGCGCTACGAAATTTCGTGTACATTACTATTTTAGCAGTTAACTTCAAGTTCAATTTATGACCAAATGAAATTTATTTTTGGAAATTTGAAGGTGGTTTTTATTAAGAACAAGACCATCTAAAAAAACCTCTCTCATTTTTTGCAAATGCATAAGGGTTTGGAAATTATGCACTCATCTTTGAGGCTAATTTTTCAGAATTTTCACTAACCAGAATTGTGTAGAAATTCTAAAATTCGACTTGAAAGAGGTCCAACTCAGCATCAACGTGGCATGATGACACATCAGCAATACAATACACTTAGAAAATTAGTTGGTTTCATTTTATAAGAGTTATTAAAGGAATTTTTTGAGCTATTTAATGAAAGAAGAGTCCTTTTTGTATTCAAAATCTGCCAAATGGAAAATATCCCTAGGAATTCTCCAAGTGATGTAATCCTATTTAAAATAGGTCTCTTAGGTAGGAATTCGAGGCTAGCAAGGTGGCAAACAATTTTTATGAGACCTCACTTTATAAATGGTGGATTTTTAGAGTTAGAGAAGGGTTGATAGATGTAATAACCAAAATTGCTATTGTAATTTTTTTTTCTACTCAGTTAATATACAGTTGCAGAAGAATTTTGTTCAGACTTGAGATTTTATTTGAGTTCTTATGTATTTGTGTAATTTATCTTTTTAATTTTATCTTAGCTTTCCCATACATAGTTTCTTGGAATTCATAAATAATTATGCTTCAACTTCCTTTATGTATCTTGTTTGTTATCAGAATTGTTTTATAAGAACTCATGTGCCTCAGCTCCATGAATGATACTTTTATGTAATTGAGTTTCCATAGTGACTCGGGGGAAAATTGTTTAATATGCGATTGAACTTTGAATTAAAGTATTTAACTTTCTCCTTTTCCCCCATCTTACTATTTCCAAGCTCTTTCAATAACATGTAAAGAGTATTTTCATCAAAATGTTTCTCCAAAAACAATATTTTAAACTCCCTCCAACTATGGATTGAATTGATAGGCAGAGTATGGTACCATGCTACTTCTCTACCTTCTAATGTAAAAGGAAAAATCCTGCAAGCAACATCATTGTACCTTAACTCCAACATCCATAGATGCATGTATAAATCATTGATGTGATCTCCTGCCTTTGTCTTCTTATCTGGATCAAAATTTGATAACAACGTTTCCAAACTTCTGGGCATCTTATGGAGATTATCCAGAAGAGCGAGAGGCCCTTGGGCCATCCAATCCAAGTCCTGGTCAACCATGTATTCATATCTTGGTTCCTCCTTTTCAGAATCTGAGTAGCCTTCTCCTTCACTATTTAAACCGTAAAAAATTTCGTCAGAAAGAACAAGGTCATCCCCGTACCTTTCGTTAATGGGTGGAAGTGGATATTGCTGCAATATGACTTTTGAGGACTTTGCTAAATCTTCAAGAGTGGTAAACACAAAATCTTCCACTGTTGAAACTAATACACTGACACGAGTTGTTTCTTTCATGTTCGGGTAATGCGGGTGATTGTGTACAACAATAAGTAAACTAATAGCCTTTGTGACGTGACGGGTTATAGGTCGAAGTGCCCAGAGTTGTTTGTAGGTAACCTCGTATGTCAACTACAGGCTAGATTGAGAAGATCCTCATACTTTGATAATATGAGTTGGAATGTTTCTTATAATGTTGCTACCTTCTCTAGAAGTTGAATGATTAGGGTGTGTGGAGTTATCAACCATAAAAATCTGGTTTCCCTCCTTCCAACGCCAAAATTTTGATTGTATTGGATATCGCCAACATATAGGGAATATCCCTGATATTTGGTCCCAATTAGGCCTCACATGATTTTTTGTAGGAGTCCCAACCGGAATAAAAACAACTCGACTATCATTTTCTTAAATATATGCCTTGGCTTTAGCTGTTAGCATGAGAGAGAAGTGCAAATGTTATTTTGAATTGCAAGCAAGTGCACCTTGTGAGTGTTTGATTGCATATGTATCAAGGTTCTCTTACTGCAATGGGGGAATAAAGTGAGCCTCTAAGGGAGAAGTAATAATACTACCCTAATGGAGACACACATGAATGAGAAAGACTCATTTGACATCAAGAAAAATAGTTCACATAAATGTGACAATCCTTACATAAATTACAACACGTTTATAATAAGTTAAGCACAGAAGTCACCAAAATAGTTCAATTAATCCAGTACATGTGAAAGCAAATAGAAATCATAAACATCCAAATAATAGGAAACATCCCCAATCCATGTGTGAAAATGTGTTGGCCTGGAAGGCTTCGAGTATTAAGAAAAAGTTACAAGATACATAAATACAATGAACATCACTAGCTCCAATAGCAGATCATTAGAGCCACTACTTTCTCCCCAAAATTACTAACTCTATCTCTCTAATGCCTTGTGGGAGAATCCAAGGTTAAAATTAGTTTACACGAGAAATTAGGATTCTTTTATAACTTGAGGAATGAACTTTCACATCCTCATGACTTGAATTTCCAACTCCTAATGACCTTTGGACTTCTACAACCTTTGTAATTCCAAATGAATTTTAGAATTACATATGACTCTTGGTATTACATGTCTTTTGGACTTCCATGAATCTTTTGTCCATACATGACTCTTGGACTTCCACTTATTTGTATTTACAATGATTACATCATAACTTCCACATCAACATGTAATGAAGACGTGACATGTCACTATCCTTGATGACTGGGACTAATTTTGACTGATGGCATGGAATTTATTCAATGGTGACATGGATGCCACTCATTTCTTCATTCTTCATGCAAATTTCGGTCGTTGATGTCTTCACCCTCCAAAGGGTATTTGATCTAATGGAGTCCTCATGGTGCTTTGATCATCAAGATTTCATTGCATTATTTGTTCTCCAATGCTTCTTTGTTTTCCTTCTTTTCTCGATATTCATCATGCATGCTTACAATGATGTTCCTGGAATACCTGTATTTGCAATCACTCATGACAAGCAACCATCAACATGAAAATTTCCTAATCTAACATGCTTTATGCAGATTTTATATTCATGCCTTATCAACACACCTGAAAGGAACAAGGAGAGCTTCTGGGTGCACTTCAAAAGGATGAAGGGATGTAGGGCAGAGGCTTTAGGGCTTCATCATGTGCTCATGAGCTCACGAGAAAGATGAAATCAAGGAAGGGCACATGGCACAAGTTCGAAGGATGAAGGAGAATGCTTCGGGCTTCCCAAGTGCATTGTGCACTCAAGGGAGAGAAGGAGGGAACACGATGCACTACTGAAGGATAAAGGATGGAGGATTTAGGCCTTTGGGGTGCGCTCATATGCTTAAGTGGCCCGAGAGGGAACATGGCGCAAGTTTGAAGGCTGAAGGTGAAGCTTCGTGCCTTTGGAGTGTGCTCATGCGATCAAAGTGTCAAGAGGGCGCATGGTGCATTATGGAAGGCTGGAGGGTGGAGATTAAGGCCTTTGGGATACGGTCATGCACTTAAGGAGGGCACATTCCTTCAATTTGAAGAAGTGCTCTCAAAGGAAGACTTTATTTCTCAAAGGGTGTAGTTCGGAACAAGGAAAGGGAAAGGGCTTAAGGAGTGCACTTTTCACTCTTGGAGGGTGCATGGCACACTTCTAAACAACGAAGGATTTCCGCTCGAGGCTTGAGAGTGTGATTTTTCGCTCCTAACCTCGACGGGTTCACTTTCAACCAAAATTTGTCTAAGTTTAGGATTTCTTGAAAAACATGAATGGAGAAATCAAACCCCCATTCTCGCAACACAATTAGCAAAAGCCTCAACCTCTAGGAAGAAGTCGTTACGAAATTTGAAATTGTTACTTGAAAAATTGTTACCAAATTTTGGGTACTTTCTTAGCCAATTTTGAAATTTAGTATATGCTAAAGGCTATATATTGCAATTTTCTCAGCATAGTAAAACAAATAATTTTTCAAAATATATAGTAGATTATTCTAATAACGTTTCATCACCTATAATTTTGATCATGTTCATGGAACACAAATTTTGTAATTGATGCTAAATTGGATCATCAGACTAATGTAAATGTTATGTGTGGTCTGATCAAATTATACAATTGAAAATAAACAGACGATGTTCTCTCCTTTAGAAAAGTGTGAAAAATTATTTCTTTCATTTTCTAATCTAATCAAATTGTACGATTGCAAATGAACGAATATTGTTCTCTCCTTTAGAAAATACGTGCTAACAATTATTGTTCTTTCCTTTAGGAAAAGTTACATTCTAGCAATAACTTGTCATATTGTTTTGTTTAAAAAGTCATGTGCGATGGAAAATTCTATGCAAACATAAACTATGTGTGAAGGAAATACATTTTTTAACATTGTTTAACTAATTATAGGATTTGCAAATTTGATAAATCATTAAGATAATGTAAGAAATCACATTGTAAAAAAGAAGACATGACATAGTAAAATTAACTAGCTACATATTAAAAAAACAACATAGTTAATAATGTTCATAAATAACATTACAAAATATGGAACTTAAACAAACAAATTCATTGAAATACGTTTTTGTATAATGTTAATAGCTAAAAATCACCTAAACACAAGATGAAATTATATGCCAACCATCCAATAAAAAAAAACTCTCTGGCAATCCTCAAATTCTTGTAGAAGAAAGTATAAGGTGGTGTTAAGATTGGAACTGCGGAGATGCGGAGGTAAAAAAATGCGGACACACCCCCCCCACCAATAGTCAATGGGAATTCAATCTTACTAGTTACTAGTAATAGGGATATCACACTTTCCATAGAACATTTATTGATTTCGACAACTTGACAATAATATATCTAGAATACCATTAGTATATTGTTTGAAAATTCAAGAAAACATAACCATACTGCATGTTATCACTCCACCACAAACCAAGCCGGAGAGGGCTCTCTCCATAAGGGTCACAGCCAGGAGGGCTGGAGAAATTTGGTTTTAGGCTAGATAATGAGTGCAAGGGGTTGCTTTGATTTGGTTTTGGTTGGGTAAATCAACGGATAATGAAATTACGTCAAGGAAAACTAGGTCTGGGCTATAGAGTTAGGGTTGCAAGTATGAATGGGGCAAGGTAGGTATAATGCCAATTAATTGAGGGAAATGGTTATGGAATTATTTAGAAAATTTGAGGAGGCCGAGGGAAGCATAAGAGATGTATTTCTCTCAGACAGAATATATAAAACAAAATATGGTCAATTACCCAAAAAAAAAGCATGGCTAGCATGTATTATGAATTTCACACTTATAAAATATCATAATCATATATATGAAAAGGAAATGAACAAAACATTCAAACATATGTCACTGAAGAAGAAACAATAAAAAAACATTTAATACCATAGGTATCCCATAAATATAGCTGCAACTTTTCTTTTATTAATGGCCAAAACTGAGTACAAAGTCTCCTTGATCAAGTAGCAAAATGAAACTAATTCCAACTTCCAACTTCTATGAAAAACTAAGCTAAATAGAAATTAAAACCACTTCCAATAATCCTCAGGGGTAAAATCCATGAGGTGATGGATATATTACACAAAAAGATGAACTGATAGCTAGAGTATAGGATGAGAAAAGTGATTCATCCCTATCTCAAGTGAATTGATTCATTATACCTCATATGCTTGATTTACCTGAAGTATTTACCCTATTAAATAGTAATAACATGACAATTACATTAATTTTTATCATGTACATAGGTAAACTCATCATTTCCCAAGGTAAAAGTCAAAACTGGAGTGAAACTCAGAAAATTTCTGAAGACTGTAAAAAACACAATTTCCTTGTAAAACGTGCAACGTCCAGGTAGAAAAGATGACCTCTGTTCAAGGATGAATTTGAGTGCCTTTCTGGTGTCCAAATATGCTCCATGATAGCACGTTGGAAAGCCCTTTTAGTCTGATTTCTAGAACTACCTCCCGTTTTCAAAATGGTGCTCATTTTCCCCTGTCAAAAACCTCTTCTCCCAAGACTAGTAAACGTGCAACGACCAAGCAAATTTTGAGGCAGAAACATGAAATTTTGATCGTTTTTTCACTTTTTGATGGACCAGTTCTCCTCCAAAAATCCTGAAACTTCATAGGGTTGATGTAATCATCAATAAAAACCTTCTGGTGGTGGCCATTTGTCATTTATATGCTCCAGAGAAGAACGTAGCGTCCAAGGCGCTACGCGTTTAACACATTTTCTGTGTGCAAAATATTCTAAAAAACACATAAATGAACAAAATGCTAAGTTTGCCAAAAAATTTGTCAAAATTGTGAGAGTAATTTCTCATCAAGTGTTTGAGGCATGGAGTGACAACTCATCAAGTATGTCTAACTTCTGTTTCTCTTCTTGCTTGGTCAAAACTTCAATCTTGGCATTGGCTCTTTTGAGCTTGGCCAATGCAATTCTCTCTTTCCGGGAATGAAGTTTGATTCTTGTCCTCAACAAGTCATTGTCCTTGTTGGCCTTCTCTAGCACCTTCTCCAAATGTAGAT
The DNA here is from genome assembly GCA_034641835.2 of Pinus albicaulis. NCBI lineage: Eukaryota > Viridiplantae > Streptophyta > Pinopsida > Pinales > Pinaceae > Pinus > Pinus albicaulis. Next base: position 56,063,492 of record CM076569.1, on the reverse strand, counting down.
TTCCTCTATCAAGCCATGGTTCCCTGTTCTTGCTGATGTATAGGGCAAGTTTTTCATTTAGTGTAAGCTTGTCTACTAGGTCAGCTTCCCTTTGTCTCTCTAGGGCTAGAGCTATTTTCAGCCCTCTAGTCCTAGGTCTTTGTCTTTGAGGCTGATCCTCATCATCATCAAGTTCACCAAACTTTTCCAATGTTTCCTCAAGCAAGGCTTTAGCCTTCTCTGCCTCTCTTTGTGCTTTGATGCATTTCACCTCATTGATGGCCTGCTTGGTCTTCAACAACTGATTTTAATGTTCAAGAAAGTGAATCACATACTTGGCCCTCTCAAAATTATTTTGGAGCTCATTAATCTCAACCTCTTTACCTTTAATTATTGCATTGGTGATTTTTCCTTCATCTTCCTCACCTAGGTCAATGAACTTAAATTATTGCTCTGTCTCATGATTTCCTCCTCATCATGAATGAATGGCTCTATTACATGTTCCTTACCTTTATTTACCTACTGTGTTGATGCAGAAGGCATGGCCCCTTTCACTCCAAGTGAAGCAAACACATTCCTATATCCTCTCTGGTATGTTTTGAGAAATGGCTCAACCTTAGCCAAACTAGCCCATTTTGCCTCAATGTCTTCATTATTGTTTGATGACTCAGAATCATGATGTGACGATGATGAAGGGTTATAAAAAAGTGAAGAAGAAGGCTCTATGTGATGTGAATGAGGTGAATGGAATTGATCTGGTAATGATGTATGAACATTAGGCTGATATGGATGGATAGATGAGGGAGGATGAGATGATGAAGGTGCATTTTGGCCATGTTGACTAGGTGGGCCAACGAAAATCTCATTGGATATGAAGGTTTCCCATGGAATGTTTAACTGGTCAAGTTGATGCATGAATATCATTTTGATGAGGGAGTGGTGGAAGAGACTCTGAATTTGATGATCATAATCTCTCTTTTGGGCAATAAATTCCATTTTATCAATGCACCGTAAGAGTTATTAGGGTATGTGAAGCATTCTAACCCTAGTGAAGTGCATGAGGAGTCAGATATTATAGGAATAGAGTCTAGAAAAACTTCCCTCACATGTGAAGTATTTCATGATGATTTTCATCATGGGGACATATCTGTCAAGGAGGTGGGAGAAAAAAAAAATTGTCTTTTTATCATTCTTGTACCTTGGTTTAAGATATGGCTCATAATAATAATGATTGAGGTTTCCTTGTTTAAACCGTCTTTCTCCTACATTTGGGATCCTTGTAGCAGCTGCAATAATATCAGTGGACACAGTGAAATTGACCCCGACAAGAGTGACCTGTTTGTCATGAAGGTTAGAGATGACCAATCTTGTCAACATAGGATGTTACTAGATTCTTTGCACTTTCTCACAAAATGTAATATTCCCAATAAGCTAAAAGCTATTTGGAATATTAATTTTTGTTTTTGCTTCTTAATTTGATGAATAAGAGGGTACAGAGACCCATAAATCTCCTTAGTAGGAAATAAATCACTACTAATTTGAATGGAGATCATTTTAGTGGCTTGATAAAGCACCCTTATGTGTGAAAATGGACTGGAGCATGTAGACTGGGTCAACTTTGACCAAATCAGCAACGCTATCATGGAAGAGTGGACATTCATTATGGGACAATGCAGTTTTGGAGGGAGAATCCATGCATGGAAGTAGTGGATTTAATGAGTGGGGCAAAGGGTGAGGAAACTGACCACTTATATAAGGAAGGGGATGAAAACCATAGAGGATATGTTTTAGATTATTATTTTGATATGGTCTGTTAAGACTTGTTTTCTCTCTTCAGTCGTTTAGCTAAGACTGCAGTGTTGTTTAGCACAGGGTGTTCCCAAGAGGGAATCCCACCTTCACCCTCGAGTGACTTCGAGTGCCTACTTAGGAGAAGTGATTGCACTACATTTACACACTCTGGCATTAGGCCAAGCTCCATGTTTGTTCTACACCGTAGTTGTTGTTGAGAGATGTGCTGAGTTGCAGGGTGCAGTACTGGAGAATTCATTTGGGTGATTTCTGAGCTAGATTTCAGTGGAGGAAGGTTTCATTCCATTGGGAGGATATTAAGGAAGGACCTTGAGCCTTATTGCAACATTTGGAACCAGATCACTCTATCATTTTTCCCTATAGAGTAGTTTCTGTCTTGGACTGCATCATTTTGAGGGAGGAGTTACAGGGGTGGTTTCATTACACCATTTGGGGAGAAGGTTTTCTAGTGAGGGGATCAAACTTTCACCTAGAGAGTCTATTGGAGGAGGATACATTCTTTGCTATATCAGATCAGCCACATCTTTCCACTTGTTTAGTTGCAGTGAATCTTCAGCCCTAGGGCTTGGATTTATTTCTTATATATTGGTGTATTTCTAAAAACCCTCTTGGGTTCTTGTTGGAGGTTGTATAGAGCCTTGATATTCATTGTATATTATCTCTTGAGGCATATATAAGCCATCTCATATTTTGTATGTTCATTTTTTGAGCAATGCTCTTATGACTGTGCTATAGCAGTCTTCCAGCATTTTGGTATAGTAGCAATACCTCATTCTTGAGGGATTTATCTATTGGAGGCTTGCTAGTTCATGTATATGATTTGTGCCCCATTATTTTGTCCTATTTTGCTACTATTATGATGAATAAGAAGGCTCCATATTGGTATCTCATGTTTATGCAGTAATATTCGCTGCTATTTCCATGTTTATGCACTATATTCCTGCTTTTTCCATTTGGGAATATTACAGTGGTATCAGAGCATAATCTTGACTCAACCTGTGCATCTTAAGCCAATATGTCATCAGAAGAAGGAGATCCTCTCATAGATAAAGAGAAGAGGTATCTCAAAAGAAACCGAAAGTATGATTATACAGATGATAGAGAAGACAAGGGTAAAACCCCTTTATCAGGAGAAGATGAGGAGAAGTAGTTCCCTAAGCTTCTTCTTTGAACTATGCAAGACAATGCAAGAGAAATAAAGGAGATGAGGATGGATAGACACAAAGAATCCCCTAAAGGGTTTCTACATGGTGAAGGCTCCGACATTTATCATCACTGGAACTTGAAAACCAATATGGAGTCTCAATCTCAGAGATTCAAGGATAGTAGCAATACCTCATTCTTGAGGGATTTATCTATTGGAGGCTTGCTAGTTCATGTATATGATTTGTGCCCCATTATTTTGTCCTGTTTTGCTGCTATTATGATGAATAAGAAGGCTCTATATTGGTATCTCATGTTTATGTAGTAAACAATAACTGATGATAAATGTAAACCACAAGAACTTGAAAACCAGAAGCAACATATTTCCAAACTCTCTACAATGCCTACATTTTTAGCAGTGGAAAATGGAGGATTTCAAGAACAAGAAACTCTTGAAGACTATTTCCTGGAGTATGAGTCTCAATCTCAGAGATTCAAGGATAATTTTAGTTTTCAAGAATTCTGTCAGAACAAGGAAAATAGGAGACCCCGACATCACAATAGAGGTGGAGGATTCGTACAGAATCATGATCTACACCAGACTATGGGAATATTTTTCTTACCCAAATTTTATGGGTCATAAAAATGCACTGCCAAATCATGGGTATAGAAGCTAGACATCTACTTCCAGCTGAAACAAGTACCAGAGATGGAGGCCATCAAAATAGTAGCGCTGCACCTTGAGGGTGAAGCACATGATTGGTGGTTTCATGGTCTTTCTACATTGGGTCATGCCAATGTGACTGCATATTTAGAGTTCACAAGGAGGTTGGTGGAGAGGTTTGATTGAAGAGAACCGAAGGCACATTTCATGGGGCTAGCTAAGCTCAAACAATTAGGTAATCCAGAAACTTATATTTCTGAATTTCTAAAACTTTATGTTATGGTTCCTGATTTATTTGTAGCAAGGAGGGTCTATATGTTTATTGATGGGCTAGCAGAAACTCTACATGGGTTGGTTAAATCTACCAAACCCACTACCCTTCAAGATTCCATTGAAAGGGCTGGATATCTACAAGATGCCTTGCCAAAAGGAAAGGCAACATTTCAGCAAAAGCCCACTTTTACATCAAAGGGAAAAGATGAGAAGGCTCCTCTTTCAAAGGAGAGCCAAAACAAAGTACCTCTTAGTGATGATGTCTGAAGAGACTTGAGGAGAAGGAAGCTTTGCTTCACATGCCAATAATCATGGGCACTTAGACATAGATGTGTAACAGGAAAGGCACACCATATAGAGGTCTTTTCATATGATGAGGAGGAATAAGAAGAAGAACCAGGAAGGAGGTCACAATGCTGGGATAGCAGGAGAGGATCCACCACCACCAGGAGGTGGGAACACGACATTTGCTCCAATTTGAGGGGCCCTTGCATCATTGAGAGGAGTACCTAAGTACTTGACCTTAAGGGTTCGAGGTTCCATTTTGGATCATAGGGTTTCAATTTTGATTAATAGTGGGGCTACCCACAACTTTATTGATGCCCAACTAGTGTAGAAGAGGGAAATACCCACTCATGATTTTGAGGGATTTTCTGTTTTGGTCCCAGGAGCTAGAACTATGCAGTGCATGCATTATGTTCCATATTTATTTGTCACATTCACTGGGGACATATACATTCACTGATCACTCCTTTGTGGTTGACATACTTGACACCAATGTGATATTGGGTGTGCATTGGTTGATTACTTTGGAGAAGGTCACCACAGATTAGGAGACTTTGTAGATGGAATAGGTGGATAGAAAAAGTGGAAAAAATTAGATGATTAGGGACATGCACACATATCCCTCACAAAAAAATTCCACACAGAAAAGAAAGTTGGATTTTCACAATGGAATCAAGGACCTAACAGTCCCATCTATTATGCATATGAATTTGGCCCATAAGACATTACTATTTTGTGGCAAACCACCTGGGATGCCACACGATCAAGAAATGGTGAGAAATGTCTCACAACATGTTTCACCACTCATAGATCTAGGAGGAGTGGGAATAGTGGGAGGTCATGGTACAACGCTGTGAGTCTTGGGTAGACTCAAGGAGGAGGGAGACATTCTCCCAACATCATCATTACCCACTCTCACCTTAGATCTTGCGCTGAGAAAGGAGCAGCAGAGGGAGGATAGAAACCTTCCGGTATATGAATTTGGCATAGGAGATGTCAAAGAAGGGGGCAACCACATGACATATTATTTATATGATAGATCATCAGTGCTGTCACTTTGAAGGATAGATCCTTATTGGAAATCCAAGCTGTTGGTGGATTATTCCAAGGATATTTTTACTTGCATGATACTTGATCACCAACTATTAGAGGAGGGATATTTAGTAAGAGATGGGGTCATCTACTATCAGAGTAGGATCTTATTATCTAGATCATCCAAGCTCAAGGGGAATTTAATACAAGCAACACATGAGGATTTTCTCTTCAGCCACACTTATTCCATGAGAGCATACCATACCATCATGGAGGGATATACTTAGGAAGGCTTTGAATAGGAGAAACATCAGAATTTGAGGAGATGCATGGATCACGTGGAGATGAAGGAGAGAAATAACTCTTTTATGGAGTTATCACAACCACCTCTTTCCTCTTTGGGAATGCGAGGGGATCTATATATGAGCCACTCCATTGGTGTGAGAAAAACATATGGTAAGGATCATGTTGTTATGCATAATGATTTATTTGATGAATGTTTTCATTCCTTTACCATACATGTGTAGGCCATTGCTCCAAGTAGGGGCACTCTACCTTATAAAATTCACGGTCAACCTGGGGCCATAAACAATGTTAAGCATGGCCACTCCCTAGGAGGATATAGGTAGATGACATATCATTCAGGGTGTAGTCCAAAAGCACTAAACATTACTCACCTTTTCAAATCATGTGAGAAGACTATGACAGCAAGTATGTGGTGGGGAAACCACTTACCATATCATTATCTGAGGTAGTCAAGAGATATCCTGCGCTGGTTCCACATGTGGGACTATGATCCTCCTCTAAGATTACATATGGCAGCTTATGCATCCTTGGTTTTGATCCCATACATTGATGATGTCCTTATTCTTATTGTGGGGATGATTGGAGGGAGGATGCAAGGATTGAACATGCCCATGGGGAGAGGGATTGTCCATGCTTCTTATGCTTCATGTTTCAGAGAGAACATTGGGAAAACCATGATTGCTATAGTGGATCTTTTGCTTCGTTATGAGATGAGTCATTTGCATCTCATGAGTACTTGGGAGGAGCATTTCATGGGAGCATGGATTTGGAGACACTTGGCTTATGAGGAGAGCTTATCACATGGAGGTGTCACCAAGGAAGGAGGACAAGAGTTGCAACACTCACCTTTACAGTTGCTTGAGGACAAGCGACATTTGGGAGGCGAGGACTGTAATATTCCCAATTAGCTATAAGCCTGTTGGAATATTAATTTTTGTTTTTGATTCTTAATTTGACGAGTAAGATGGTATGGAGACCCATAAATCTCCTTAGTAGGAATAAAATCATTGCTAATGTGAATGGAGATCATTTTAGTGGCTTGATAGAGCACCCTTATGTGTGAAAAGGGGTTGGAGCATGTAGACTGGGTCAACTTTGACCAAATCAACAACGTTGTTATGGAAGAGTGGACATTCATTATGGGACAACGCAATTTTGGAGGGAGACTCCATGCATGGAAGTAGTGGCTTTAATGAGTGGGGCCAAGGGTGAGGAAGCTCACCACTTATATAAGGAAGGGGATGACAACCATAGAGGATATATTTGAGATTATTATTTTGATATGGTTTGTTAAGACTTGTTTGCTCTCTTTAGCTGTTTAGCTAAGACTGCAGTGTTTTTTAGCACATGATGTTCCCGAGCGGGAATCCCACCTTCATCCTCGGGGGACTTCAAGTGCCTACTCAAAGAAGTGATTGCACTACATTTCCACATTCTGGCATTAGGCCAAGTTCCATCTTTGTTCTACAACGCATTTTTTGTTGAGAGATGTGCTGAGTTGTAGGGTGTAGCAGCGGAGAATTAATTTGGGTGATTTCTAAGCTAGATTTCAGTGGAGGAAGGTTTCCTTCCACTGGGAGGCTAGTACGGAAGGCCCTTGAGCCTTATTTTAGCATTTTGCACCATACCACTCTATCATTTTCCCCTACAACGCAATTTCAATCTTGGACTGCGTTATTTTAGGGAGGAGTTGTAGGGGTGGTTTCATTACACCATTTGGGGAGAGGGTTTTCCAGTGAGAGGATCAACCTTTCACCCAGAGAGTCTATTGGAGGAGTCTACATTCTTTGCTATATCAGATCAACCACATATTTCTAGTTGTTTAGTTGAAGTGAATCTTCAGCCCTAGGGCTTACATTTATTTCTTGTATATTGGTGTATTTATGAAAACCCTCTTGGGTTCTTGTTGGAGATTGTATAGAGCCTTGATATTCATTGTATATTATCTCTTGAGGCATATATCAGCCATTTCATCTTTTGCATTTTAATTTTTTGTAGCAGTGCTCTTATGATTTCCCTGTAGCAGTCTTTCGACATTTTGGTATAGTAGCAGTACCTCATTCTTGAGGGATTTATCTATTGGAGTCTTGTTAGTTCATGCATATGATTTGTGCCCCATTATTTTGTACTATTTTGCTGCTATTATGATGAATAAGAAGGCTCCATATTGGTCTCTCATGTTTATGCAATAATCTTCACTGCTATTTCCATGTTTATGCACTGTATTCCTACTTTTCCCATTTGGGAATATTACACAAAATTCAAAACAACCTACATGCTTAAAGCATGACACAGTGAGGGGAGATGCCATAAGCTCTCTATTAGTTTCTGGTTCATTTCGGATGACTTTTCCTCCCTTATTATATGGCGTTTTATTCTGTCTCTCTTCCTCACTAGAACTTCTGTTCTCCTCTTCAGCCATAATTGATGTCAAAACCCTAGGGTGATGGAATGAAATGGAGGAATGCGAAGTGAAAGGAAGTGTTGGGAAATGAAGGGAATGGGAATGTGAAAGGAGCCTAGGTTAGTGAAAACCCTAGGACTTAGGGTTATAGGGATGAAATTGTTTAGGAAATGGGGAAATAGGGAAATGGGAGAATGTTTATAGGAATATGAAGGGAAGTGTATAATGTTATCACTCAGTAATTTCTCCAAGTTCAAGAGAGAAATAGTCCGAGGTAACCACAAACCAACTTCAAACTCTAGGATCTAGCCTTCCCAGGGTTCAGAGAGGGCTCTCTCTTTAAAATTTATCTTTGTTTTGATTTGTAAATATTGGGCTAGTTATGAATGTGCAGCTTTGGTTTGGTTTTGGTAGATTTGGTGGGAAAAATCACTTGAAAGGATGGATAGTGGGAAATCTATTTGTCCATTGGGCTAAGGAGTCAAAATCAAGCAAACAGGACTGGGATTAAGGCCAAAAGGTCAAATGTTTTCAGGGAAAGATAGATAATCCTTGAAGATCTTAGAAAGTTGTTTTTATGAGGTGGTATGATCGGGATAAAGGGAAATTAAGAATCCTTTGATCCGGAAAAGGAAGTAGTAGAAAGAGGTCAAAAGAGAGAGGGATAAATTAACGGTTCCATACACTGGAAATCAGAGGAAAACATATAAATGATAACTAGTTAAAAACAGGGTGCTCTTAACAAATCCTATAGTAATAATCCTAGTTATTCATTCAGTTTTAGAAAAAACATAGATGGATGCATGTAACAAAGAAAGATAACAATGACAAGTAAGGAAATACTTCACTCCAAATAGCTCATCACATGTATCCTGAAGTATGATGCCAATTGGTTTGATCCAGCCTGCTAACTCGAAATTTGACACACCAAAGCTTTGATGTCCAAGAATAAATGACTATAACAATATCCAACAATTTTATTCCACAAAAATACTTCAATGAGTGAAGTATTTATACAAATTCTAAACTAGAATATCTTGAAAAAAGATCAAGATTGGTTTACAAATATCTCAAATTGTTTTACATAAATATAAATTTAATAAAGGACACTCAAAACTAATGTATCTATTTGGCACTATACTTATGGATTTATGGTGACAAATAAGAGAATTTGGATTTGATATCAAATCTTAGTTGATGATGAGGCATCCATGTCACTAACTGTCTCCTTTCTTTGTGCATGCTGCTCCAGAAATTTTTCAAATTTGGGGTCCAATGATACCTTTGTATTTCTCAATCCGAAATATATATGTAAAACATGAAAGAGGTTATTGTAGATAAATATGTTTTTGAGATAAAACTCTCTTAGTTCCTTAAAATTCTGCTCCAGCTGGTCACAATAGGCTCTGCAAAAAGATGTGAAGAACAGAGCTTTTCAAAGTCTGAACAATAGGCTATAAATATGTGCATTTATCTCTCATTCTGTACTATCGGTGAAAAAAGTGAGATAGGTTTTTGTATATGGGTATATTAGGAACAAAAACCTCATTCAGTTTTGTAGGATGTATTTCTGATTGACCAAAATCTTATCTGTAAAATGATGACTTAATAGGAATTTTCTGTAAAAAGTGGTTTCAAATATTGTTTAATATTTCCAAATCCATAATGGTTGTTAGAAAAGTGAGAGAGGTTTTTGTAGTTGGACATCTTAGGAACATAAAAATCCTTCATTTTTTCAAAATTCATCTTGTATTGTCCACAATATTTTCTGCACAACTATGACTTAAATAGGAAATGTCTGCAAAAATGTCCCTTCTTGCTCTGTTTTCATCTTTTAACCTTACTGTTCTTTTAACTGTTTTTACTTTCACTTTGGATAAAATTCATTGTTGTTGAAATCATTTTCATCTTTATTTACCATTTAATTCCTCTGTATTTACTTTTAATTTTTACCTTGACTACTCTGTAACTTTGTTTTGACCTTTACTGCGACTTTCATCTGATACACTTTAACTCTGATGCTCTTTGACTATTCTGTTTTCACTGTCACTGTGAATTTTTATTTCACTTTTACCATTCACTGTGAGATTTCATCTTTCTAATCTCTGCATAAATGAATTCTTTCTATTCTGCTTCCTAGAATATTTTTTTAAGTAATATCATTTAAAATTCTTTTCTTTGTGAACTTTTGGAGTAAAACAGATCTTTAACTAGTATTTAGATTGTTTTATCCAAATTATCCTTTTGCTAATGACCTGCAAAACAAAATAATTGTTAATTAAATAGAGGTATGCAAGGAGGTGATTGAAGGATTTTTGAAATACCTATGGAATGAGATCTGGCTGTGGAGGTTTTAACTCTATTGGCACTGAGTAATTGAGTGTTACAGTTTCGGATTTTGAGCATTGGTAAAAAAGTTTGAATCTTTCAAAGTGTTTCTAAAGGTCTGAAAAAGGATAAATTTCTTCAAATTTGATTAAAACAAGTTAAAGTATTCGAAACTATGGTTTGATCAAGGTTTCTGAGGCATCAGAGAGATTCTGATGGCTTTGGAGGTCTCTGAAACAAACTGAGGTTTCCAGTGGTCTTGATAGCAGTTGCAATAGATTTTTCTGGCTTTTATAGGAGTGAAAACATCGTACAAGGCTTGTTTCTTTTCAATCGGGAGGATGAACGCATGGATAACAAACAAAAAGGGCTTTTCTGCGCATAATATGAAACTTTTTATAAGGTTTAGGTTTAGCAATAAGCATTGCATCATGATCATGTCAAAGCAGTGGGTGGTTTTTGTGCTTAAGGCAGAAAACCGGAAATGGTTATCACGCAGCATTTGGGTGGTAAGTAGTTTTAGAGCTAACCCACGCGATCCAATGAGAATCGAGCACGTGGAGGAGAGAGGAAATCATAAAACTGCACATTTCACGCAAAAATGAGCTGGGAGTGACTGCACATGTTTTCTGTGCGATATTGTTTTTCAGCAAAAAGATCTGGGGTTTGGATGCGAACATCCCAGATTGATTGGGAAGTTGTGTAGGGATTGGGGAGTGGGACTGGCTTTGTTATATGGGGCGGGGTCGTTTTAACTTTAGAAATAAATGTTTAATCAAAGTTTAAAAACCTTGGGTTAAAATATGATGCAGCGGGAGAAGGATTATATGTTAATTTAAACATTTAACCAATGTTAAAATCATTTATATGAGCACAGATGTTTTATTATATAGTTTTTAACTTTTGACAGTTTTTTTTAAAACTATAGGGTGCATGATATTTGTATATATATATGTTAGACCAATGAGATATGGCGCGGATAATATTGCGCACATGAGATATTTGAACAATGGTTTAAACATAAAATAGAGGGTTTGAGGGTTATTTAAATATAAGGGTTTAATACTATACATGAGGGAATAGTTTTATGGATTTAATAACTAAATTAGAAATTAATATGAAATTAAAGGGATAATGTATGAATAAAAACACATTTTTAACTCTAAGTAAACTTTAAATAACATAATTTGTCCTTGTTGTATTATTTCACACTTAGACTTAGGATAAAATGCATTTCATGGGTTTTGAGTCTTTTTGAAAAGAAAATGAAATTAGTTACTTAAGATTTTACGTTTACTAAGTAAAAATGAGTTTTTACTTAGGAAAAAGGGATTATGATTAATGGATGAAGGATAAATGCTGATGAATGTAGGTTTTATGTAGGAATTCAATATTTTTAACCAATCAGTCATCGAGCCTTGGGTTCGGTCCCAAAAATAGTCAGAGAAATGCTCTGAGCCTTTTTAACTAATAATTTAGAATACTGAATAATTGTAGGGGAGGGGAAATTAGTGATTTTTTCCCGATGATGCTTTATTACATGCTTGCACAATTTATTTCTACCTACCAATCTTTATTTCTAACATTTTTTACTTCATTTTCATGGGTGCATTTAAGCTTGCAACCCTAAATCCGTTTTCTTTCAAAGCATAAGAACTATCTAAGTCTAAACTTATTTCATCTGAGGGCTCATATTAAACTTTTGAACTCCTCTTTTATTCTCTATTCTTAACTAATGATTTGTCAAGTTTATACTATTTGTCATATATTTATTCTTTATCTAAAACATGAAATTTAAAGCTTGAGAGGTCAAGTTTAATCTGTTTGACCCTCATGGATTTGTGGCATTTAGCACAAGCTGCACACAATCTTATTGGCAAAAAGTAAACTAAAGTAGTGGCATTTAAACTTGCAACACTTTCATGATCTATTTTTGATGGGGTTCATATTTAATATTCTTTTGATCTTTGTTTCTTTTTGTCCTTTGATTGTTCTTTTAGGACATACCCTCTTTTACTTTTTTAATTTGGGAATACATTTGTAGAAAGTAAAGGTATGTACATTATTTCAAGATTTTTAACAGAGTCAAATCAAAATTATGAATCCTATATTTATAGGACCTTAACATATAACAGTTTAGGGATTAGGTTTAAATAATAATTAGGGTTTCTTGCTTTAGAAATAATTTTTAATGACTATGAATCACAACAATACATCAATGAGATGATGACTAGGTTACTTACTGATAAATGGAGCTTTGAAGAACCCTTGTGCAAAGATTGAGCATGAAATGATGAAGTGGCAGGTTGTGAGAGGGTTTTTGGCACTTGCCGAGTGAATGTGCAGCGTCCTGCTGAACGCGTAGCGATCTCTCCAAACATGCAGTGCCTGTTGAAAATTGAACTGAAAATCTTGACCAAACGCGCAGTGTCTCTCCTGAACACGCAGCGACCCGGAGAATGCGCAACAACCACCAAATTTTGTCCAGTTACACTCTGAAATTGGAATTTTCTCCTTTGCTGAAGATTTGTGTAAGGATGAATGAGACAAATGGGCTTTGTATTGAGGTGTTGAGGACTTTTATAGTCTAGTGGATTTGATTTATAACTTGAAAAACCCACTTTCCTTATGTTCACTTTTCATTTTTCAAACTTTGACACTGATACTCTTTGACTTTCTGACTTTTTGTTTTGCAGGTTGATGAGCTAATGGAGTTTTGACTTTCTTTGCTTTAGTTTGGCAAGAGTGCTTGAGTTGGCAGCTTAGGGAATGAATTATTACATAATAAAAACATAAAATTACATTTGAAAATAAAAAATAAATTCCATTTTTTATTTTATATAAAAATGACATTTTTATATTAAAATCATAGAAATTAAAATTACCACTTGGAAAATATAATAGTTACATAGTGATGATCTTATGTAGAGGAAGATAGAATGTCTTTGAGTCACTCTCATATGTTTCCTGACTTTATTTGGATGGAATAATGCATTTTGGACTTTGAAAGACAAAACCCTAATGTCCTAATGAGATTGTGAAACCTGATTTCCATAACTGACTTTAACTAAGACAAGACATGGATAAATAAGCTTTTTATAGGTGTTATTATGCTCAAGAAGACACATGAGTGAGTAAGCAAATATGGTTCTATGAAGGAGAGTGAAATTTTATTGAGGGAGGTTACCATCAGTGAAATAATTTTTTAGCATGAACTAACAAAATGATATAAAAATTTCAGAATGAGACACCTAAAATGAGAAATGAAGGAATGATATTGATCACTGATGGCAGAATGAATATTCTGACTCTAAAATTGGCCTTATTGGGGATGGAAGCTCTGAAAGAGGTGTCAAGAAGCACATATATCTTAATTGAGCAGATCAATGTTTTCCTCCATTGGGCCAATACGGTCAAAAATACTGAAACTGAAATGTAGGACTGACTATTTGATAACTCAATGACACAAACTGAATGAAACCGACTCAAATAAAGAACTTAATAAAATTATTGATGGCAGTACATCACCGAGACTTGAGGGCATCAAATCATGATGAAAACCACCTGCCTACTGAAGACATATGTACAATCATGTGAAGTGATCCTTCCAATGTAACCAATCCAATAGATGGATACTTACTGAAATTCTACTCTCATTTTCCTCGAGCAAGTAGAAAAAACAAAAACTAGGCCACTCCAAGTGTCTACTGAACATGTGCTTCTGGTCCATGAAAACAAGAAAATACATCTTCCATGCTAACTGTAGAAAATCAGTAATAGGATCTTCAAAAGTATGAAATGTTACCTTGTCTTGAGACTGAGAAAAAACACAAGCACATGTAGAAATTTTAATGCAATTATGTATTTCTTGGATTGTCCTGATCTAACAATTATATGCCATTGTTAAATACATAATCCTTCTACTTAAATCTTTGCAGAAATTAATCGCCAATTGCAAACACATGAAGAAAGATCAATCACACATAACACATATATTTTTACCGAGAAAGCATAAAGCTAAAAACCCCACTATCATATATTATGTATATATCATGGATAATGAAACAATCTCATAAAAAACTCTAATCCAAGAGCTCTCAGTACAATCTAAAATCATCTCACATTGTCATACAAAAATTGGCTAATGCATGCACCAATTCACTGCCTCCTGACAGCCTGTCTCCACTGCGCAATCCCTATTGATCACAAACCCTGAATGAATGAGATACTGCTTGCCTTGACTGTGCAATCCTCATTGGCATGTCCAATGTGTGTGTGGTTGCATGAGTGCACCCACTAATGTCACAACTGATAGTCAAACTGTCCCTTTCACCTATCTCTCAACTAGGTCTCCACTAGATCGGACATGCATGTAGTTAATAGTAGTAAATATTCAGTTGCATGTGAGATCACTCCATGTGAATTAATTTAATATTTAAATCACTGATCTCTCACTAGTGTATCTTTAGTTACAACTAGTTACAACTAGCACAACTAAGTTTAACTCACTTAATTGAGTTAAAATACTTTACAACTCACATAACTACACATCCAACTCTGTTACAACTTTGTTTCACTCAGTTACAATGAAGTCCACTTGCATTGATCTTAATTGGATTAAGTTTTGCCTCCAAATGTAGATGAAAATAGGATCATGTTGAAGTGTTCATCGACAGGATTCCCACTGTGTGAATGGCGCGTAAAACCGAGTTCATATGACAAAGTTATTGCAAGTCAAAGTTTATGGCAAACTAGGGAAAAAATTCAAAGTCAAAGTCAATGGTCAGATGACGCCAGCAGGACACGTGTCATCCCAAGAACATGCCACCTGTCCAGGGTGATGTCAACAGATCAGTGATGTGTCAGAATGTGATTGGTTGGAATGGGACAATCTGGGGCTGACACATGGCAGCCCGGATTTTGCCCAGTTTGGCCTTGTTTGCAAAATTTTGGGGGTCATGGAGGATCAAACCCCTGACCTCCCGAAATGGCTAAGTTGTCGTTGGAGATTGCTACTGGTTGGGCCAACACTTCAATTGGCATTCAAAGCAAAGGTTTCGTATTAACTATATATATATATATATATATATATATATATATATATATGTTTCAAATGAACCTTGAATGAATCTTATCCAAGGTTTAAACGTGGCATATATAAATATTGGCCGCCAGAACTATAGAGATTACCATCGCATATAATATATGTTGCAATATGTAACGGACGGAACCATATCCATATGGTTTAATGGCACCACATATTAAACCACGCCAAATTTTATGTGGTCACCACCGCATATATGTTAATACATATATATGATATGTATTATCGAAACCGCCGTCGCATATATTAAATGTATACTGTATATAGTTTGTAACTGCTGGATAAACCTTATCATAAGGTTGAAATGCGCATTTAAATATGTGCTATACATAGTGTATAACCACCAGATTATGGACAGAGGGGTCGGGCGGGGGTTTCGACCTGCCGACCCTCCAAAACTTATAAATTGCAGCATTTTAACACAACTCCAAAAACCGACTACTCTATACAGTGAAGCTTGTTAGTGGAGCCACCGAATTTTCATTTCAACCTTTGCAGAGCGAACCAGTCCAAAACCAGCTCGTGCATTCCAAGGTGGTTTTGCAACAGAAGGGTGGTTTTTATGTAGGAAAGTGGTTTTGTGCAGGGCAGAGGTGGTTTTGGATTCTCCAGGGGGTTTGGAGGTCACAGTGGCAAAACATTAGCAAATTTATACTCATTTTAACCAAAATTTCGAGCTGGTCACAATGGTGAGATCCATTTTCTCATTTGAGTCTCTGTTTTTGAGCTCATACCTATAAAATAATTTTGAAGACTAAATAAAGTGGTCAGCACTGGAAGCTAAGGACCCAGAGACGTAGCCAGGAAGTATAGTGAACTCTGTTATTAAATTCTTGTTGTGTTAATGTGTTTGACTGTGTTTTCATTTTCTTATGATGTTTATGTTATTTGCAATCTTTTCAATCTATTTCACTAAGTAACATAAGATGCTCACATAGACATCAATAATACCTTTTTCATAATTTAGATCAAGTGGTATCATAGCTTAAGGTTAAATTTTTAAATGTTTGACAATGTCATGTGAAGATTGAATGCTTACTAGGTCAAAGTCCAAGCGAGGTGAAGGAGAAATTGTTGAAGCAAATCTAGAGATTGGAAGGGTGTTTTCGCAAAAGAAGATGATGGAAGAAAATGTATTGGGAACAGAAGTTCAGTTCTTGGACAAATTCATGAAAATGCGTGCGATGGTAGAAGAGATGTATAAAGAGTTTAAAAAGGGAAAAGGTGAAGGCACTTCATAACCCAAACCAGACAAAGAATCAGGTGAAAAGCTTTATTCATTATTTCCACCATCTCCTCCATCGTCACCATCATCGTCATCATCATCCTCTTCTCATAAATCTAGTTCTTCTAAAAAGAAGAAGAGTAAGAAATCCTCTTTGATCAAATTAGATGTAAAATTTGATTTGCCAATTTATGATGGTGAAATTAATGCTGAAAATCTTGATAATTGGATAAGACAAATTGAAGTTTATAGCAGGGTACAAAAAGTTGTTTTAGAAAGAAATAAGATCCAGCTTGCTAGCCTTCGTCATGGAGGAACCGCACTTGTATGGTGGGAATGTAAGACACAAGAATATATTCAAAAACATGGTAAAATAATTTTGACATGGAATGAATTTGTTTATTCTATTAAAAATCAATTTTATCCTTTGGATTATATGCAACAAGCTATGATGAGTTGGCAAACATTGCGTCAGTTAAAGGGTCAAAGTGTGCAAAGTTAGGAATTTCGTAAAAGAGCTTTGACACTAGGCATATCATTGGACTCACCAGAAACATTATTGAAATACATAGGTGGCCTACATAGTTATTTGGGGCATACCATACTGATGTTTAATCCGACTAGCTTAGATGATGTATCAGTTCAAGAAACTCGTCTAGAAGCTAGGGGTAAAAATTTATCTCATGGTGTTGGAAAGTCATCTAACTCTATTGAAATCAAGAATAAGGAAAATAAGAAACAAAAATGGAAGGAAAGGAAAGCAAACACTGTGAAGAAAGAAAAGCCTACATGCACTCACTATAAGAAAGAAGGACATGATGAGGCAAACGAACGGGCACTGCATCCAGAATTGAAGCCTAAGAAGTTTGGGAATAAAGAGCGAAAGAATGTTGCTGCTATGCAAAAGGACTTGGTATCAGATTCAGGAGACGAAGAAAAAATTACAGCTATAGGTATAAAAGTTAAAAATTCTCAAGCATCTACAAGTACTTCTTCACATTTTATTGATAATGAAAATGATGAGAGGAAAATAAATGAGCTATTTCATATTAGAGTCATTTCCAAGCATACTAAAATTGATACTTTGTTTGATAGTGGCTCTCAAGTTAATTTGATTGCTGAATCACTTGTAAATAATTTGGGTATTGAAACTAACCCTCATAAAAATCCATACCCATCGGGTTGGGTCTATGATAAAACTAAACTACAGGTTACGAAACAATGCAAACTTCATTTTTCAATTGGATCGGAGTTTATATATGAGGTTGAAATAGGTATAGTTGCATTGGATATATGTGGAATTGTACTAGGGAGTCCATACTTGTATGATAGAGATGTTGTCTTATATCGAAGGGCGAATAAGTATCAACTCAATAAGGATGGAATCAAATATGTATTAAGAGCTCATAAACTCAAATATAACTACATTATCATAAATTTAGGATAGATGAAAAGAATTATAAATTCAAGTAAACAATTTTTACTTATGATTGTAAAAGCAAAGGATCCTGATAAATCTGACGCTTTCCAAGGCTATAATCCTAAACAGAAAGAAGATTTAGTTAAAGTTGTTTTTGATTATGATATTCTGTTTCAAGAGCCTAAGGGGCTTCCTCCCAAGTGACAGATAGAACATGCGATTTATTTGCAGCCAAATGCTCCTCTTCCTATTATTGGAATGTATAGGTTATCAGCTCTAGAGAATGCAGAGATAAAGAAGCAGGTACAGGAATTGCTTGATCAAGGGTTTATTCGACCAAGAACTTCACCATGTGGATCGCCTATTGTGTTGCTACATAAGAAAGATGGTTCGTGGAGAATGTGCATTGATTTTCGAGCATTAAATAAAGTAACAATAAAGAATATTTATCATCTTCCACGCATCGAAGATTTATTAGATCAATTGAAAGATGCAGTTTACTTCACTAATTTAGACTTGCAAATTGACTACCATCAGATCAGAGTTTTAGAACAAGATGTATGGAATACTGCTTTCAAAACGAAGCAAGGACTTTATGAATGAATGGTTATGCCTTTCGGCTTGACTAATGCTCCAACGACATTCATGCGTGTCATGAATGATGTTTTTAAACCATTTATAGATGATTTTGTAATAGTCTACTTAGATGACATTCTTGTTTCCAGTAGGACATGGGATGAATATATAAAGCATGTAAAGCAGGTTTTAGATATGTTAAAAATAGAAAATATCTATTTAAAGTTGTCAAAGTGTGAATTTGGTAGGACATCTTTAAATTATTTGGGTTATATTTTAGGGGGTGGTGAATTAAAGATAGATCCCTCTAAGGTTGAAGTCATTGTAAATTGGCCTAAGCCCAATACTGCTACAGAAGTTAGAAGTTTCTTAGGGGTAGAAAAATACGGGAGAAAGTTTATTTCTAACTTTTCTTTGATTGCAGCTCCTCTACATGCTTTGACAAGTGTGAAACAGGTGTTTCAATGGGGAGGAAAACAACAGAAAGCCTTCGACACATTGAAAGAAAGGATCAGTACAGCGTGAGTACTAACACTACCAAATCTTCAACATCCATTTGAGCTCGAGACAAATGCAAGTGAATATGCCATGGGGGTAGTGTTGATGCAGCACATAAAGCTTATATGCTTTCATTCTAAGACATTCACATAAGAAGTAGTTAACTATCCTACATACGATAATGAATTATATGCATTAGTACAAAGTGTTAAAAAATGGAAACATTACATAATGGGAAAAGAAACAATCATACATACAGATCATCAACCACTACAATATTTACACTCACAAAATAAATTGCAACAATCAAGACACTATCGTTGGATGGGTTTCTTACAACAATTTCATCTTGTAATCAGATATAAGAAGGGCATACATAATAAGGTTGCAGATATCAAGACCAATCATAAATGCATCCACAATTCTTAAGCATAATTCGGTAATGCATGAAAGCTATATTGAACAATATGCTCAAGACACAGATTTTAAGGATGTATATGCAAATTTAAGTCATGCCAAGCAGGAAGAAGAATTGGATTATTTCATAAAGGACAAACCCTTATATCATTTGGGAAAATTATGCATTCCACAAACTGAAAGAGTTAATGTGATTCGAGAAGCACATACTTCTCTAATTTCAGGTCACTTTGGTGTAAGTAAAACAATTGCACAATTACAAATATTCTGCTATTGGCCATGAATGAATGAAATAGTTTCAAAATATATTAGAGGATGTACTATGTGTGCTACAAGCAAGCCAAGTAACATAAAATTAGGCTTGTACAATCCACTTCCAATTCCTTCTCGTCCTTGGGAACGTTTATCCATGGATTTTGTTGGGGCATTAGCAATGTATAGAAAAGGTCATGATTATTTGTATGTAATTGTGGATAGGTTCAGTAAGATGTGTATTTTGATACCATGTACTAAACAGGTCACAACTGAACAAACTGCAAATTTTTTCTTTCAAAATGTATGGGTTCACTTTGGGTTACCCACTTCTATTGTATCTGATCGAGATTCTCAATTTGTCGGGAATTTTTGGTCAAGTTTATGGGAACTCATGGACACCAGGTTAAAGAAGAGCACAACATTTCATCCGCAAACAGACGGCTAGACAGAAGTGGTAAATAGGACATTGGTATAGTTGCTTTGGGGTTATTCAAGCAAGCATCCCAAGCTTTGGGATGAAAATTTGTGTTATGTACAACATGCTTACAACCATGTGAAACATAATTCTACTCAAAGATCTCCATTTGAGACTTGTTTTGGTTTTGAACCAAAGTCTCCCTTGGATTTTGTCTTTGGAAAAGACATAGCAGTTGATGGACACAACAATGTGGACAAAGCAACCAAGTTCATTGAACAGATCTAGGAAATTCACCAGGTAGTATAGGAAATGCTGGAAAAGAGCCAAGCAAAGTATAAAGTGAAGCACGACAAGCATCGAGTTGAGAATAGTTTTCAAGGTGATCAATTCTGGTTGTACATCGGCAAAGAAAGACTTCAAGGGGAAGGTAAAAAGTTGAAACCAATTAGATATAGTCCTTTCAAAATTCTTGACAAAATTGGTGAGAATGCTTTCTGCCTTGATCTACCAAATTATATGTAGATCTATTCCATCGTAAATGTGGAAAACTTGCAATTGTATGAAACTTCATTGGTTGAAGATCCAGAAGAGAAAAGTTAGGTACCTTCCATCGAAGATTTTTCACCAGAGTATCTCAACGAGTTACAGGAGGACACAATTCTTGACAGGAGGATAAGGACTTCGCGACGAGGAGAAATTGAGTATCTTTGAGTTGGACTTAAAGGTACAAATCCAAGTAAAGAATGATGGATATAAATTTGAAAAGTGAAGGAAACATATCCTCACCTACTCGACAACTAAAACCAACTTTTGGTGGTCCAAAAGCTTGTAGTGGGGAGGAGTGATCCAAAATGGATTCATTTTTGCCTCCAGATTGAAGTCTTCAAATGCAGATGAAAATAGGATCAAGTTGAAGTTCTCGTCGACAGGATTCCAACGATGCGAACGACGCATAAAACCGAGTTTGTATGACAAAGATACTGCAAGTCAAAGTTTATGACAAACTAGGGCAAAAAGTCAAAGTCAAAGTCAATGGTCAGATGACATCAACACGACACGTGTCATCTCGAGAGCATGTCACCTGTCTAGGGTGATGTCAGCAGATTAGTGATGTGTCAGAATGTGATTGGTTGGAATGGGACAATCCGGGGCTGACACGTGGCAGCCTGGATTTTGCCCAGTTTGGCCTTGTTTACAAAATTTTTTGGGATCAGGGAGGATCGAACCCCTGACCTCCCGAAATGGCTAAGTTTTCGTTGGAGATTGCTACTGATTCGGCCAACACTCCAATTAGCATTCAAAGCAAAGGTTTTGTATTAAATATTGGGCACATATCTATATCTATATATATATGTTTCAAACGTACCTTTGAATGGATCTTATCCAAGGTTTAAACGTGGCATATACAAATATTGGGCGCCGAAACTATAGAGATTACCACCGCATATTAAACCACGCCAAATGTTATGTGGTCACGACTGCAGATATGTTAATACATATATATGTGCTATACATAGTGTATAACCATTGGAGTATGGATGGAGGGGTCGGGCGGGGGTTTTGACCCGCCGACCCTCCAAAACTTATAAATTGCAGCGTTTTAACACAACTCCAAAAACCGACTACTCTATACGGTGAAGCTCGTTAGTGGAGCCACCGAATTCTCATTTCAACCTTTGCAGAGCGAACTAGTCCAAAAAACAACGCACACATTCCCAGGTGGTTTTTGTGTAGGAAAGTGGTTTTGTGCAGGGAAGAGGTGGTTTTCGATTCTCCAGGGGGTCTGGAGGTCACAGTGGTGAAACATAGGCAATTTTGTATTCATTTTGACCAAAATTTCGAGCTGGTCGCAATGGTGAGATCCATTTTCTCATTTGAGTCTCTTTTTTTGAGCTCATACCTGTAAAAGCATTTTGAAGACTAAATAAAGTGGTCAACATTGGAAGCTAAGGACCCGAAGATGTAGCTAGGAAGTCTCGTGAACTCCACTATTAAATTCCGGCTGTGTTAATGTGTTTTACTGTGTTTTCATTTGCTTATGATGTTTATGTTATTCACAATATTTTCGATTTATTGCACTAAGTAACATAAGTTGCTTACATAGACATCAATAATAATTTTTTCATAATTAAGATCATGCATGTCCCACCAACCAACCTTAGAACTCGTAATTCCTTCAGTCAACTAGTTTGCCACATCAGTTAACTGAAATCAAGTGCTTCAAGAGAATAGATTATTATTTATTTTCCAATTATTATTAAGAGATAATAATAACCGACATGCATTCTATTTTTAGACATGTGATCTATAAATAGACTTCGCCCATGCATATAAAAATAGAAACTCATCTATAAATAGAATTTTCTCAACCATCTATAAATAGACTCCCACTATAAATAGACTTTTCTCAACATTCTAAAAATAGACATACACCTAAAAATAGCCTGCGGGCCCCACCTAGTGTAGGTGCTTAATTTTCACTAGGATCATCATATTGTTGAATCTCAACACTCTCTCTCAACAAGAAAGGGATTATCCTTCACCTCGATCCCACCTCTATGGTATTCGAATTTTCTCCTAGTGAGCGGCTTCGTCAGAATATCTACATCCTGATCCTCCGTAGGAATATTTTGAAGCAACATGATCTTCCACTGCATACAATATCTGATATGATGATACCGGATATCTATATGCTTAGATCTATCATGAAGCACATGATTAATTGAGAGTTTAATGCAAGTTTGATTATCACAATGAATCACTGTAGGATCTAAATGAGAGCCAAACAAACCAACTAGGATCTTTCTCATCCAGATAGCCTCACATGTAGCTTGAATTCCTGCCATGTATTCTGCTTCTGCTGAACTGAGTGCCACAGATCTTTGTTTCCTGATGTACCAAGAAACAACTATAGATTTGATACTAAATACCCCACCTTATGTGATCTTTTTGTCCATTGGGCTACCTGCCCAATATGCATCTATGAAGCCATGCAAATTCACCTCATCTGTCTCTTTGTACCATAACCCATACTCAGATGTGCCCCTAAGATATCTCAGGACATGCTTGACCTCCTCTTTCTCCGCCTCTAGAAGAGGAGTATCCATTGGTTTGCAGCCCGACATGTGAAACTTACCTAGTATCTCCCTTGCATACTTTCCTTGAGACACAAAAATTTCACTATCTCGCTGCCATATTTCCAATCCAAGGAAATAGTGAAGGAGGCCCATATCCTTCATCTCAAACTCCTTTGCAAGGTCCTCCTTGCATGAGTGTATCAGCTACTCATCACTAGTCAGTATTAAATCATCAACATAAAGAACAATGGTTGAAAGCTTACCCTCCACCACAATTTGGTATAGGTTTGCATCCGCCTCACTCTCGGTGAAGATAAGTCCAGTGAAATAGCTGTCAATCCAAGTGTACCAAGCAAAGGCTACTTGCTTCAACCCATACAACAATATTTTGAGTCTGCACACATGCGACTTGCTGCTGAAGAGCTCAAATCCTTCAGGCTGCTCAATGTACACTTATTCCTAAATGATCCCATTAAGGAACACAATCTTCACATCCATATGATGAATGTGCCAACCCATCTGTGCTGAGAGAGCAAGGATGATCCTTATGGAAGAATACCGCGTGACAGGTGCAAAGGTTTCTTCATGATCAATCCCCTCGATTTGTGAGAAGCACTGGGCCACAAATCTGGCCTTGTATTTCTCAACACTCCCATCAACAACTTGATTTACCTTGTAGATCCATCTTGAACCTACCACTGATTTATCAACTGACCTTGGAAAAATTTCCCAAGCACTATTTCTGACAATGGAGTCATACTCCACCACCATTGCATCTACCCATGTGGGCTCCTGCACTGCTTCCTGAAAGGAAGATGGCTCAGTCACAATACATTTGCTCATGAGAGCCATGTATCCAGTGAATCGATCAGGAAACTGTCTCTGTTTGCCATTAGGGAAATTTTGAGGTCTAAAATGGGCCTCCTAAGGAAAATGTACAATCAAAATTCACTTTATGAGAACCAATCACATTTTAGGGGATGACATCATCCATAATGGTTGATGTGGCATTGCTTGAGTTAAAGGTACTTACTTGTCACATTCTCAATGGTAGATAAAAACTCCTGGTTAACCATGGTAGTGCTCTAAGTACTATTAAAGTCTTAAAGTAAAGTACTCATAATAAATTCCATTTCATACTTTTTGAATAAAATATTATTATTTTCATTTTGTATTTTTTGAAAGAAACAATACATATCCATGATAGTGCTCTAAGTAATTTTAAAGTCATAAAGTAAAGTACTCATAATAAATATCATTTTGTACTTTTTGAATAAAATATTATTATTTTTATTTCATATTTTTTGAAATAAACAATGCATATCCCTACATGTTACATGTTATATATAGTATATTAATTACATGTTATTATATAATTTAAATTATATAAATTTTAATTAATAGTATATTATATAATTAAGAATTTATGAATTTATATTTATATTTTATTTTAAGTTATTTAAGTACAAATAACAAATGCATTAGTTGTTCAATGATAATGACTTTATTCTTGAAAATCTTATTATTATTTATAGCCATATCAATACACTTTTTTTATTAATTTTATTTTGGTACAACTTTTGAATTGAATTTAACCATGGTTACATAGATTTTGATGCAAAAAGTAATTGCAAATTCATAAATATTTTTTTATTGGTTTAGCTATTATTTTATTATTTCCTTAGGAGGCCAATTTAGACCTCAAAATTCCCCTAATGGCTATGAAGTAGGGACTCCTACATTCTATGTTGCATCAAGATTCAGCCTCTCATCTTCTGTGGTACGCCTTCTGCCAGTTCTAATGTTTGGCACTGCGTGAGTGGACTCCTCCACTCCATGAACCTCCTCTTGTGGCTGATCCACATCTAGAGACTCATCTTTGGGAACCAAAAGTTCCTCCTCTGCATGTAATTCTAGCTCCCTCTCAAGCGATAACTTCATGGCTTTCTCCTCATTGAATTTTATATCTCGTTGCACCACAATCATTCGACTATTTGGAAAATACACACGATAATTATGGGGTGTTTCTATGTACCCCACAAATGTCAAACTTCAGTAGTCAGCTCTAGCTTCTTCCTGGCATTCTTGGTCACATGCACATAAACATATGAGCCAAAAATCTTAAAGTGACAAACATCTGGTTTCTTACCACTAAAAGCTTCTTCAGGTGTACTCATGCTAAGTACTCTATGAGGACAAAATTTTTGCACATAAACTGTAGTGTTGCATGCTTCCGACCACAAATGCGTTAGTAGGCCCTGATCATGCAACATAGCTCGTGCAGCACCCAAGATTGTTTTTTTATTCCTCTCTGTGACCCCATTTTGCTATGGGTTATGAGGCACTATGAGTTCTCTTCGAATTCCTTCTTTGCTACAGAATTCTTTGAATTTTTTTGAGATGTATTCTCCAACAGTATCGCTCCGTGGAGCCTTCACTTGCTTCCCCGACTCTTTCTCAATCAATGCCTTAAACTCAAAAAACTTTGAGAATGTTTAATCCTTCTTCTGCATGAAGAAGATCAAGCATTTACGAGAAAATTCATCAACAAAAATAACATAATACCTATTTTTTGCTATTGAAGCAACCGATAATGGTCCACACATGTCTGTGTGAACTCTCTCCAAGATCACCGAAGCACGGTTATCCTTTTCATGAAATATGGTCTTTACAAAATTTCCCATAGTACATCCCTTTCACTAATCTAATTACTTAAGTGTACCCTTGGGAAGTCCAATAGAAATATGTTGCAAAATTTTCAGGGCACCATGGTGAAGGTGGCCCAATTGCATGTGCCATAATTTGCCCTCATCCCGGCTCACCAATTCTTCTGCTTTGTCCACCATTGTAGCACAACCATCTACCTCTAACTTGTAGAGATTCTTGAGTCAAATCCTTATCCTCTTGGCTTGAGCCATTATTTTATGTCGCAGGAAAGCTTTTCCATCACTGAAAACAATGTCATAGCCTCTGTCCTCCAACATCATGACTGAGACCAAGGTTTTCTTCAGACCTGGAACATGCATAACATCTTTCAGTAGAAATGGTTTACCTGACTCCCTCTCAAAGGTAATGATACCAATGCCAGTCGCACTGTATTGTCCATCGTCGCCCATCTCCATATGCATCTGGATATATTTCTCCTCCAAGTCACTAAAAAGCTCCTTATCTCCTGTCATGTGGAAGGAAGTGCCACTATCAAGATACCACGCTGATCCCATTGCACTTGAAACCAAGCATGCGATCAAAGAGAAATCAAGTTCAAATTGCGAGGCAAGGGCCTCACCAACTGCAACTCCATCAACCTTCTAGTTATTCTTTTTCTGTGGGTAGTTAGTGGCAAGATGCCCATGTTCGTGACAGTGAAAACACTTCACCTTGGACAAATCCAGCTTCTTGCCTTTAGCCCTAGATTTTGAGTGGAATTTCTTCCCCTTTTATTTCCTTGCCTTGGTAGCCAAAAAAAAATCCTCTTCATCATCATGCTTTGATGAAGAACCATCTCTGGTGTTCCACCTGAACTCCTCCTGCACTAGATCTGACCACAGTCGTTCCCAATCTGACAATTTTTCCCATCCTGCACTATGTCAAATCTTAGGAAGTCCAAATAGAGCCAAACTCACCAAATCATCATTAGAAACCGTGATTCCCATACTCCCCAGTTCATTTTGACATTGGACAAACTTTGTGAGATACTTAGAAATATTGTCGCCCTTATCCATCTTGATCTTTCTGAGTTCATCCTTCAGTGCCAATTTCCTATGATCACTGCTACTTTGGAAAAGATCCATCAAATCCTTCCACATAGAAAATGGAGTGGCTTTCCCATGAAGGCTTGAGACAATATGGTCTCGCACAACTTCCAACAGAATCATTTTGTCTTTGCTACTTTCTTTTTCCAGGCATCAATTAATGCAACATACATCGAAGTGGGCTTAGGAACATCACTGTTGATGAATACATTCAAGCCATTACCTTCAAGCACTCCCTCCATACTATCCTTCCATGCAACGTAGTTAGAGATGCTCTCGAGTGCATACTCTAGCCGTAAACCATTGAAATCCATTTCGATGTTTACTCAACTTTCACACCAAGAAATTCTTGCAGCAAATTCGAATTGGTTCACCAACAAAATCAACTACTACTTCAAAATTGCAATCTTTTTTTCTTCGATACCATGTAGAAATTTTAATACAATTATGTATTGTCTAGATTCTCCTGATCTAACAGTTATATGCCATTGTTAAATACATACTCCTTCTACTTAAATCTTTGCGGAAATTTAATTTCCAATTGCAAACACATGAAGAAAGATCAAGCACACATAACACAAATGTTTTTACCGGGAAAGCATAAAGCTAAAAACCCCACTATCATATATTATGTATATACCATGGATGATCAAAAAATCTCATACAAAACTCTAATCCAAGAGCTGTCAGAACAATCTACAATCGTCTCACACTGTCATACAAAAACTGGATAATACATGCGCCAATTTACTGCCTCCTGACAGCTTGCCTCAACTGTGCAATCCCTGCTGATCACAAACCCTGAATGAATGAGATACTATCTTGCCTTGATTTCACATTCCTCATTGGCATATCCAATGTGTGTGTGGTTTCATGAGTGCACCCACTAATGTCACGACTAATAGTCAAACTGTCCCTTTCATCTATCTATCAACTGGGTCTCCACTAGATCTGACATGCATGTAGTTAATAGTAGTAAATATTCAGTTGCATGTGCGATCACTCCATGTGAATTAATTTAATATTTAATTCACTGATCTCTCACTAGTGTATCTTTAGTTACAACTAGCACAACTGAATTTAACTCATTTAACTGAGTTAAACTACTTTACAACTCACATAACTACAAATCCAACTCTATTACAACTTTGTATCACTCAGTTACAACGAAGTCCACTTGCATGTCCACCAACCAACCTTAGAACTCGTAATTCCTTCAGTCAACTGGTTTTCCACATCAGTTAACTGAAATCAAGTGCTTCAAGATAATAGATTATTATTTATTGTCTAATTATTATTAAGAGATAATAATAACCGACAAGCATTCTATTTTTAGACATGTGATCTATAAATAGACTTCTCCCATGCATCTAAAAATAGAAACTCATCTATAAATAGATTTTTCTCAACCATCTATAAATAGGCTCCCGCTATAAATAGGATTTTCTAAACATTCTAAAAATAGACATACACCTAAAAATAGACATACACCCAAAAATAGCTTGTGGGCCCCACCTAGTGTAGGTGCTTAATTTTCACTAGGATCGTCATCTTGTTGAATCTCAACATCACACTCTTCATTCTGATCTGAAAGAACACTTGGTTGTTGATCCATAGGAAGGCATAGGGAAGTATGACTTTCTGCTATCTGAGTGTTGGGTGCAAATTCCTGAAGCACGGGAAATTCTGACTCTATCACTTGCACACTATCTCTCTTAGGTTCATACTCAAATTCATATTCTAAATCATCTTTGAATAGAAAAAATTCTTCAAGATTGTTAAACATGACAACCCTATCTTCTTCATGAGAGAAAACAATATCTGTTAGCTGGTCTCCTTGCAGGAAATCATCATCACAAATTGGTTTAATCACAACAACTTCCTGTATGGCTTCATCAGTCTCATGACTATCATCATTCAAACCTAGACTTTAATTTTCAATAATGGAAGATGCTTCACTCACACATTCTTGACTCTGTGGACACTGTAAGAGCTGCAAATCTACATTTTCTTGGGTTGTAACATGATTTTTTAGGATTTGATCTATTTCATCTTTAGACAAAGGAGAAAACTGAGTTTTAAAGAAATTTACATTGATTTGGTGATTTTAATTTTCAGGATCAGGAATTGGCACTTCTCTTTCTCGGTCCCAGTCTATCTCATCTAAGGAGGGAGCTACTGATTCTTGTTGGTGATGAAAAGGGTTATCATACAAAGGCTCAAGGATCTCTTCATCCAAGGAGGAAACTGCTATTTCTTTTTAAGAGGAAAAATAATTAAGGGATTCTATGAGCTCATAATCTAGACACTCTCCATTGTCATACAATTTTTCAAGAAACTCAATGAAATTACCAGAGATCTCACAACAACTATCAATCATCAACAAGGAAGAATTAGAGCTTTGATAATGTTGAAAGAAAACTGAATGAAAGTCCTTTAGAGAATATAAACTAGCAGATGGTAGATCCTCATACCGTGATCTCGATTTTTCCTCCAAGGTAGCCATAAAAATCTTCACCAGACAATCTTCAGGAAAATCAATCTTTAGTCTATGAATATGCAAATGAAATTTGACCAAATGAAAAATAGCATATTCACCGTCTTGACCCTTAAACTTTGACAATCCTGATTTCCAATATATATGAGGAATACAGTTCGGAAAAATAGGAATATGAGCTCGATTCATAGGAGCATACCTTTGAGAAATCAAATCTATTTTGACAAGAGTGAGTCACCAAGAATTTATTTAGGATACTGGTTCTTGAAGAGAGGAGTCGCCATGAGAATTCTGAATCTTGGGATTTTTTGACACTAGAGTTGCCAGGTGAATGATGCACAACCTTCTTATGCCTGATCGTTGTTCACCATAAAAAATCAAATCTGATTTTTGTCTTACACCTAGGGAAAATTTTATCTCTTCGTTCCCCGACAACAATGCTAGTATGTTATCACTCCACCAGATTCCCAAGCCTGAGGAAGGAATCCCAACAGAGGCACAAACCAAGATTTTGACTTAATATCTAGCCCTATCAAGCCAGAGAGGGATCTATCCAAAAGGGTCACAGCCAAGAGGGTTGGAGAAATTTGGGTTTTAGGCTAGATAATGAGTGCAAGGGGTTGTTTTTATTTGGTTTTGGTTGAGTAAATCAGCGGATAATGAAATTAGGTTAAGGAAAACTAGGTCAGGGCTATAGAGTTAGGGTTGCAGGGATGAATGGGGCAAGGTATGTATAATGCCAATCACTTGAGGGAAATGGTTATGGAATGGCTTAGAAAATGTAAGGAGGCTGAGGGAAGCATAAGAGATGTATTTCTCTCAGACAGAAGATATAAAACAAAATATGACCAGTTACCCAAAACAAAGCATGGCTAGCATGTATTATGAATTTAACACTTATAAAAGATCATAATCATAGATACGAAAATGAAATGAACAATACATTCAAACATATGTCACTAAATAATAAACAATGAAAGCCATTTAATACCACAGGTATCCCATAAATATAGTTGCAACTCCTGTTGTATTAATGGCCAAAACTAAGTACAAAGTCTCATTGCTCAAGTAGCAAAATGAAACTGATTCCAGCTTCCAAGTTCTGTGAAAAACTAAGCTAAATAGACATAAAAACCACCTCCACTCATCCTTAGGGGTCGAATCCATAAGGCAAGGGAGATATTACACAAAAAGCTGAACTGATAGCTAGAGTATAGGATGAGAAAAGTGACTCATTCCTATCTCAAGTGAACTGATTCATTACATCATATGCTTGATTTGCCTAATGTATTTACCCTAGTAAATATTGATAACATGATAATTACATTCATATTGATCATTTACATAGGTAAATTTATCATTTCCCAAGGTAAAAATCAAAACTGGAGTGAAACTTAGAAAATTTCTGAAGACTGTAAAAAAACACAATTTCCTTGTAAAACGCGCAGCGTCCAGGCAGAAAAAATGACCTCTGTTCAAGGTTGAATTTGAGTGCCTTACCAGTGTCAAAATCTACTTCATGATGGATTTTTGGAAAGAACTTTGAGTCTAATTTCCAGAACTACCTCCATTTTTCAAAATGGTGCTCATTTGCCCTATCAAAAAACTCTTCTCCCAAGAATAGTAAACGCGTAGCGACCAGACAGATTTTGAGGCAGAAACATGAAATTTTGATGGACTAGTTCTCCTCCAAAAAATCTGAAACTTCATAGGGTTGATTTCCTCATCAATAAAAACCTGCTGGTGGTGGCCATTTGTCATTTAGATACTCCAAAAAAGAGCGTAGCGTCCAAGGCACTACGCATTTAGCGAATTTTCTATGTGCAAAATATTCTCAAAAACATAGAAATGAACAAAATCCTAAGTTTGCCAAAATTTTGTCAAAATTGTGAGAGTACTTGCTCATCAAGTGTTTGAGGCATGGAGTGACACCTCAGAAAGTATATCTAACTTCTCTTTCTCTTCTTGCTTGGTCAAAGCTTCAATCTTGGCATTCGCTATTTTGAGCTTGGCCAATGCAATTCTCTCTTTCCGAGAATGAAGTTTGGTTCTTGTACTCAACAAGTCATTGTCCTTGTTGGCCTTCTCTAGCAACTTCTCCAAATGTATATTGGCACTATCAAGCCATGGTTCCCTGTTCTTGCTGATTTATAGGGCAAGCTGTTCATTTAGTGTAAGTTGGTTTGCTAGGTCAGCTTCCCTTTGTCTCTCTAGGGATAGAGCTCTTTTAAGCCCTCTAGTCCTAGGTATCTATCTTTGAGGTTGATCCTCATCATCATCAAGTTCACCAAAATTTTCCAATGTTTTCTCAAGAAAGGCTTTAGCCTTCTCTGCCTCTTTTTGTGCTTTGATGCGTTTCACCTCATAGATGGCCTACTTGGTATTCAACTGTTGATTTTCATGTTCAATAAAGTGAATCACATACTTGGCCCTCTCAAGATTATTTTTGATCTCATTAATCTCAGCCTCTTTACCTTTAATTACTGCATTGGTGATTTTTCCTTCATCTTCCTCACCTAGGTCAATCAATTGAAATTATTTCTCTATCTCATGATTGTCCTCCTCATCATGAATGACTGGCTCTATCACCTGTTCCTTACCTTTATTTACCTGCTGTGTTGATGAAGAAGGCATGTCCCCTTTCACTCCAACTGAAGCAAAAACATGCCTACAGTCTCTCTGGTATATTTTTGGCAATGGCTCAACCTCAGCCAAACTAGCCCATTTTACCTCAATGTCTTCATCACTGCTTGATGACTCAGAATCATGATGCAATGATGATGAAGGGTTATAAAAAGGTGAAGCAGAAGGCTCTATGTGAGGTGAATGAGGTGAATGGTACTGATTTGGTAATGATGTATGAAAACTAGGCTGAGATGGATGGATAGATGAGGGAGGATGAGATGATGAAGGTGCATTCTGGCCATGCTAACTAGGTGGGGCAGTGGAAATCTCATTGGATATGGAGGTGTCCCATGGAATGTTTAAATGATCAAGTTGATGCATGGCTATCATTTTTATGAGGGAGTGGTGGAAGAGACTTTGCATTTGATGATCATAATCTCTTTTTTGGGAAATAAATGCCATTTTATCAATGCTCTGGAAGAGATAATAGGGTATGTGAAGCATTCTAACCCTAGTGAAGTGAATGAGGAGCTGGGTATGATAGGAATAGAGTCTAGAAAATCTTCCCTCACAGGTGAAGTATTTCATGATAATTTTCATCATGGGGACATATCTGTCAAGGAGGTGGGAGAAAGGAAAATTTGTCTTTTTTATCATTCTTGTGCCTTGGTTTAAGATATGGCTCATAATAATAATGATTGAGGTTTCATTGTTTAAACCATATTTCTTCTACATTTGGGATCCATGTAGTAGCTACAATAATATCAATGGACACCGTGAAATTGTCCCTGGCAAGAGTGACCTGTTTGTCATGAAGGTTAGAGATGAACAATCTTGTCAACATAGGATGGTAATGGATTCTTTGCACTTTCTCACAAAATTCGAAACAGCCTACATGCTTAAAGCATGACTCAGTGAGGGGAGATGCCATAAGCTCTCTATTAGTTGATGGTTCATGTCTGATGACTTTCCCTCCCTTCTTATATGGATTTTTCTTCTGTCTCTCTTCCTCACTAGAACTTTTGTTCTCCTCTTCAACCATAATTGATGTCAAAACCCTAGGGTGATGGAATGAAATGGAGGAATGTGAAGTGGAAGGAAGTGTTTGGAAATGAAGGGAATGGGAATGTGAAAGGAGCCTAGGTTAGTGAAAACCCTAGGACTTAGGGCTATAGGGATGAATTTTTTTTGGAAATGGGGAAATAGGGAAATGGGATAATGTTTTTAGGAATGTGAAGGGAAGTGTATAACAGTTTAGGGATTAGGTTTAAATAATAATTAGGGTTTCTTTCTTTAGAAATAAGTTTGAATGACTATGAAGCACAAAAATACATCAATGAGATGATGGCTGGGTTAATTACTGATAAATGGAGCTTTGAAGAACCCTTGTGCAAATATTGAGCA
The DNA here is from genome assembly GCA_034641835.2 of Pinus albicaulis. NCBI lineage: Eukaryota > Viridiplantae > Streptophyta > Pinopsida > Pinales > Pinaceae > Pinus > Pinus albicaulis. The sequence continues at coordinate 56,029,998 of CM076569.1, read as the reverse complement.
TGAAAAGATGAAGTGGCAGGATGTGAGAGGGTTTTTGGCACTTGTCGAGTGAACGTGCAACATCCTATTGAACGCATAGCGACCTCTCCAAACATGCAGCACCAGTTGAAAATTGCACTGAAAATCTTGACCAAATGCGCAACATCCTCCCCAAATGTGAAACGTCCCTCCTATACGTGCAACGACCAACAAATTTTTCCCAGTTACACTCTGAAATTGGAATTTTCTCCTTTGCTGAATATTTGCCGAAGGCTGAATGAGACAAATGGGCTTTGTCTTGAGGTGTTGAGGACTTTTATAGCCTAGTGGATTTGATTTATAACTTGAAAAACCCACTTTCCTTATGTTTACTTTTCATTTTTCAAACTTTGACACTGGTACTCTTTGAATTTCTGAATTTTTGTTTTGCAGGTTGATTAGCTGATGGAGTTTTAACTTTATTTGCTTCAGTTTGGCAAGAGTGCTTGAGTTGGAAGCTTAGGGAATGAATTATTACATAATAAAAAACATGAAATTACATTTGAAAATAAAAAATAAATTACATTTTTTATTTTATATCAAAATGACATTTTGATATTAAAATCATAGAAATCAAAATTACCACTTGAAAATATAATAGTTACATAGTGATGATATTATGTAGAGGAAGATAGAATGTCTTTGAGTCACTCTCATATGTTTGCTGACTTTATTTGGATGGAGTAATGCATTTTTGACTTTGAAAGAAAAAACCCTAATGACCTAATGAGATTGTGAAATCTGATTTCCATGGATGACTTTAACTAAGACAAGACATGGACAAATGAGCTTTTTATAGGTGTTATTATGCTTAAGAAGACACAAGAGTGAGTCAAAAAATATGGTTCTCTGAAGGAGAGTGAATTTTTATTGAGGGAGGTTATCATCAGTGAAAGAATTTTTTAGCATGACCTAACGGAATGATATAACATTTCAGAATGAGACACCTAAAATGAGAAATGAAGGAATGATATTGATCACTGATGGCAGAATGCATATTATAACTCTAACACCACCATTAGATTCCCCAACAATGTAAACAAAGACAACCATCATTGTATACACATAATCATATTTTTATGGTTTAATGTAAATGTGCCATGAATATCCAAACTAGACAACAAATAAATAACAACTGATCTGTCTGCACAATATTTTTGATAGGAAACTTTTCACAGATCAGGTAATACTTTCTTCAGTTCCATGCCTCTTGGAACACAATCTTTTTTCATTTCTTCATTTGGATGTATGATACAATAAAATCGATGGAAATAAGAAAAGTAATTTTTTTTTTTGCAAATGGTACAATAAACCATAGTTTCATACATAGTTCTAGTAGTGATAATTGGACTACTACATTTCACACATACAATCTCAAATGGATTCATATATGCACTAGTCATTGTCAGTAGTCCTTGCAAGTGCTGGATAATTGATATAGAAAACCGAGACTTAACAACTTGAAATCAAATAACTTTCTTTTCTTCTCTTTATATATATATATATATATATATATATAATAGAATTTACTGTGTGTATTCCACTCGCCGAAGAAAATAGTTTTCTCAGTCTTTCAAGTTTCTTTTATGTTTTCAACGGACATATGAACATGGATTGGGAAGTTTTGAAAACTTTTTCTTTCTTTTTAACTATATTTTTTAGCAAGAGAAAAAAATATTTTCTTATAATTGTCTTTGGATTGAAAGATATGTTGGAATAAGTTTGTTGTGTACTTGAACCTGCCACATATGAAACATTTGTAAAACGATACATGTAAACCATATAAGAGATGTAAAATAACTTGATATCATTTAAACATTCAAATAAATATAAGCTTACTATTAGTTTGTCATGATCTACATTCCTGTCTTTGATTTCCAGTACACATTGCATCCCTATCTGTATTGTTGAAATTGAAATGGCACATGTTGTGCCAATTTGAAATAGATATTTAACAACGAGTGTTATGGAACCAACTCCAAAAATAGAATAAATGAGATATCAATGCCTTAGAAATCATCCACTTTGAGGGGGAAACCTCCTTTACATTACATAAATGAATAATTCTTGGATGACACAAGTGAAAAAACCTCCTTTCTATATATAGGAGCCAATGGGGTCACAATATAATCCTAGACAACCTAGAAATAATAATGTGAGGGCACAATAATAACAATATGGGGATTACAGGGGTACAAAAATAACAATAAGGGGGATACACTAAGAAAAATTAGGGACTACGCTAGTAATATAAGGCCCTAACATGCCCCTCTCCTTCAAAAAGTGTTGTCCTCAACGCTTGAGTAGTTCTTGATGCTTCTATATAAAATTTGTCATCCTCCCATGTGGAATCTTCAGTGGGTAGGTTCTTCCACTTGATGAGATACTTTGAAATTGACTGATTTCGTAGCTGTCGAGTTCTTGTTTCTATGACTGCTTCAGGTTCCAATATTATTTTTCCTTCCTCATCAAGTTCTGGAAATATTGTTTAAAATGGAAGTGTGTCACCTATAACCTTATTTAAGCATGAAACATGGAAAATTAGGTGCACTCGAGAAGATGCAGGAAGCTCCAATTTGTATGCCATAGTACCAATATTTTGCAACACCTTGTAAGGACCATCGTACTTTGGCAATAATTTATTATCCTTATGAGCTTGCTTGAGGGAGATTTGTTCGTATGGTTGTAGCCATAAAAATACCCAATCGACTACATCAAAACTTCTCTCGTTGTGATGTTGATATGCATGTTGTTTCATTCGATTCTGTGCTAAATTTAGGTTATCCTTTAAGAGTTGGAGAAATTTTTGTTGATGCTCGATCTGATATTCCACTGCTTGAACCTTATAATTTGACCTTAAATATGATGTGATAGACGATGGATGATATCCATAAAGTGCCATAAATGGGGTCATTTTTGCTGTTGTGTGGAAGAAAGTGTGTTTTTTGGATTAATCCCTCTTGCAGACAAGAGTGATTGCCGTATTACCCCAACAGGTAACTAGAAACAAACAACCATTTGAATACCTCTTTCTCTAAACTATTAGCATTCAGATTATTATAACTTAGAAATGAGGAGGTTATGATCCTAAATTTCAATGAGACATTTGATGTATCCTTTTTCCTTTCTCTCCAAAGAAATCCTTCAATGCTGAGAAGAACCTACAATAAAAAACAATGCAAAGGATCAAAGCACCTGCAATATATACTAATTAAAAACACTAGTTCAACTTAATGATCAAGGAGACTAAGTATTGACATTGGTTCAATGAATTCACAAACAAGACAATGAGAAAAAAGAGATCCATATGTATGATCAAGAATTAAAAAGAGCAATATTACAACCTGAGCCTTGATGTTGTAAAGATTTCTCTTGTATGTCTGCGCCATCGTATACTCGGTTTTAAAAGCCTTCCTCTCTAGAATGACTAACATAGATTTATCTTCAATGAAATCTTGTGTACAAATGTGTAATATTTAATGTACAATCAACTACCAACTTAGTATCTACCCCTAAACTTGAAACTTAAACTCAATTTATTGAGAGATTGAGGAGGTTTCAAATCCATCAAGAGAGGGATGAGATTCTCCAATGAAGGGATTAGGGTTCCTTTAGCCAAGCGATAAGCTCCATGAGTGGAGGGATATAACTCGAACTGGTGCGACTCTAGAGGCTTCCAGTTGGGAGAATATTCGCCCAACTAGGCTTCTGGAAGTTGCTTTTTCATGTTTACTTCATCTTACGGGGGTGCACAATTTATATTGGCGAACAGTGCAGCAATATCCACGACTAATAGAAGAAGTATCAATGCATGTGCAGGAAATGGTCACAAAAAGCACGCAGGTAATTTTTTAAAGGTTTTAAAGATATTTTTTCGAGTTTCCAAGGCTTGGTTCAGGAACATGAATGTTTTTGACTTCTAAGGAAGCAAGTATATGGATGGTGATAGATTCATAATGACAATCAAATTTCATGTTGACAAAATGAGGTGTAACATATTTCCCCCTAAAGTGCGAAGTATGAGAAATTTTTTCGAGAGATTGAAGCGCTTTATCATTCCAAGGATATGATTGGAGACACCGGTTGAAAACCTATAAGAAACATTCAATGCAAATATATATAATCATCAATGAGGTAGGCATTCCCATACTTAGAGCAAGAATAACTAAATGTTCTGGTACGAATATGAATTTAACATTACATCAAAATGTAGACACAGTATGGGAGCAACCATCTATTATAAAGAAGTCTACTATATCATGAATACATAACTCCTTCTAACCTGGATGGTTGAGACTAGATATAGGGACTTGATTTCCACTTCTCGAAATAGTACGAATCTATCCATGAGATTGATTGTTTCGAAGTCGAAAATGGTAGAAACCACTTGATTACCAGTCAATAATGAAAACCGTTAACACGTGTGAGAGAAACCACTGTTGGACTATATAAATCACTTATTAAATGACTGAACATCACACATTTAATTATCAATTTAGGGACGTCTATTTATTGCAATGACAGTTGCACTGTCTGTGCCAATACACCAACCAAAAGTAATTTCAAAGAAAATAAATCATTGTTGAAGTAAATGCTGGAAATAAATCACTCATGCAGAAATAAAAGAATCTACCAGATTGAAATCACACTTCAATTGATTTGTCTAGCTCGACACACAATAAGTACCCAACTGGTATCTCTATTATCACATGTGTAACAGCATATAAAGTATAGAAATCGAAGCAGATATATTCTCACCTGAACAACAGCAACAACACTCTAATGATACATAAACTGAAATACAATTACATACACACAACTACTTTAATCACTACAATCCCTGCTAAGAAGGAGGGCACTTCCTCCCTAGCAGGGTGCAGGTAGAGAAGGAACTTTAACATAAAATAAATAGAATCACGCATGTAACAACAATAACAGGATAATCTGTATTAATCTTAACACAATTACAGAGCCAAAACAACGTTGTTCTCCACTAACCTCTCGACCTCTAGGGCCGAGAGCTATATAGTGGTTACATTAGAAAATCCAAGGATAGATCAATCATGAGAATCTTACGATTCTCATGCTAATCAAAATATAACTCATACAATATAACCACTTCCTAATAAAGTTCTGACTAGAAAATAAAAGATTACAATCGAAATTTCCCTTAGGCTGTTATCCCAAAAATATAATGCTAACAACTCCTAAAGCTATCATAATGGAAACACAGCTATAGTGCAACCATCAGAGGACAAATCAACAACAATATTGACAAGATCAGCCAACGGTACAAGTGTATCAACAGTTCACAAACAAGTCTATAACAACAGAGTGTAACAGTAGTTTGTCGGCGGGTCTGTAACAACAAGGTGTAACAACATCGCTTTGTTGTAACAACACTATCAAAACTGCTCCTGTGCACTTCGTGTTCGGGATATTTGGTGCTACAAATGACATCTGAAAATACAACACAAAGACCATCGATCTTCTCCAAACATTCACCATCAATTATTCATATAAAGGTATAATAGATCATAATAATTGGTGAATTGGAAAATTAATGAAAGCAAGGTGAAACAACACAAGTTAGGGTAAAAAGGTAGGAAAAATGGGTAAAGATACTCCCATTGGTTATGGTTATGAGGCAAAATAAGGAAGATAAGTGTAGGAAAAAGGTACAAAACCAACACCCAACATCTCCCCCCAACTGAAATACTTGCATGTCCTCATGCAAACTCATCTCTCATGGGAATATCTTCAGTGCAAGTCGGTGAGATCATAAGCACCAGCTGTGTCCTCATCTGCAGACCTCTATCCCTGATTGGCCATCAACTGCTGTACCCAGGATTCTAACTCATACTTACTTAATTCGTAATTGATATGTTAATCCTCAATGGGAAACCATATCAAAGGAAACTTGAACTTCAATCCCAACCATAAAGCACCAAGGGATTGTAAAATCTGTGCATAGGCTGGTACATGTGTAACAACCACCACGAAATTCTGGAATGAGAATGGATCTCCCTTCAATAGCTCAGCATTGCTGGCTTTCGTGCGTTTTAAGCACCCTGTCAAAGCTCGGCTCTTCATCATTGCGAACTAATTGAGGCAAAAATTCACAATTCTTCTTCTATAAGTGGTAGCTGGTTCTTTAATCCCAGGGGTACTCAGCATTCTCCTGAATTCTCGTCTCAACTCAGCAACCCGTCCTAGTTCTGTCCAAACCCACAATGTTGTCTTCTCCCTATTAGTCTCCATAGATTCAATGGCCATATGCCATTTAATTTGATTCCTCATGAAAGACACAAAAGCCCTTAATGGAAGATCTCCCATATTAGACAATATTGTCACAACCATCTTCATACTCACATGTTCACAAATAATGTTGTGTAAAAATAATTCACACAACAAATTTTTCTAATCAAAATCAGAGGCGTGGAAAATATCCAGAAACGTATGAATGGAGGAACATAAATAAGGTCTTTCCTCCATAATGGCTTTCAATTGAAACAAGAAGTAACATTCCCACAGAAAAATAGGATAGGATGGAGAAGGCCGCCTACAATCCAGCAAGTTGAGGGCGAGGTCATGAAGTTTCTGCTTATCTATGGTGAGGTCTCGAATCTGATCTTGTAACAACAACAACTGTTCTTTTTATTTCTTCATAGCTTCTTTCTTCTTTTAATTCTCCTGCCCTTTCTTCAACTCTTCTTCCATCCATATTTCATGTAAAATGTCTATTTTTCTCTAATGTTCCTTTAGCGAAATCATCCCATCCCAAAGGGAGATTGCTTCTTGTTTCCATTTTTATAACTCAAAAATTAATATGAGTTTCTCAGAGTTCCATCCCGAGATGGGACTCGGCGTTCTCCTAAATTCAATACCTTCATCAACAATAGGTGTACTAGCCTCTGCTTCATGGGGTTGTTCCACCTCTGCTACTGGTTCTTGTGTAACAACAGCCTCTTCGATGGGTTCTTGTGTGTCAGCCCCTTTGTTTTTACCTAGAGTCGCCTCTGTGTCCATTGTTGTTTCTTCTACAATAAGAGTGGCATCCACAGGTTCTTGTGGGTCAGATTCTAGGTCAATTATTACAGGAGGCTCTGCTTTAACTATTGGTTCCTGTGTAACAACAGTATCATCAACAGGTTCTTGTGTAATAGCCTCCTGTTGTTCTATTTCTACTTCCATTGGGCTCATATTTTCTCTACAGGCATTATATGCCGCTAGTAAGTTTTGAAAACATGTCATGCATATTGACACCGGGATTTCCTTTCCCTCAGATAATTTCTGCTTCAATTCCTCGTTTTCCTTCCTTAATTTTTCAATTTCTAAACACAAGGCCCTAGTTTCATCCTTACCTGATGAGGAAGGTTGCCTTTCATCTTCTAAAACTTCTGCTTCCGTCTGCTTCTCGGTCATATGCAAGGGTTCTGTAGGTATGCTGACCTTCACTCTTTGTTTTAGTATTCTGTCCCCAATTGGTTCATCAATAAGATTCTTCCCAATCCTAACTCCAACAGGTCGAGTCTGGGTCTCCACCTCTACCTGACTTCCTCCTGAAGTCATGGTCTGTTTCCCTCGGCTTGTCCTTGGTCTTTCTCTCTTGAATTCTTCCCAAGTTTTTCCTTGCTGATCTAGGGCATCTAGCACAATTAGCTTAATGAGCCCATGATTAGTCACGCATGCCTCCAGGTGTGCTGTTGTTTTCACTGCTGCTTCCATATGCTTGATGTTCCCTAGAAAATAGAATGGGAGATTGATTCTTTGCTGGTGCCAAAGGTGGTTAAGCAGAGGAAAGTGATAGTTGAACACTATCGTGGATCTCCCTTCGCAAGTGATATATTTGATCAAGCCCAGGGCAACGTCTTCCCAAGGATGAGGAAGTGACAATATGTCAATTCCTCTTCCTTTCTTCTCCAGTTTCTCTTCCCCTACTAGGAAATCCTCTTTCAAGAAGGGGTCATTGATTTTTCTGTTAAACCACCTCTACCCCTCTACTGGTAATGAATATACCTAGGCAGTTACCTCCTCAGGCCACTTCCACTGCCCCTTACCGGTCCGATTATTGTTCCTCAAGTTCTCGAGAAAATTCACACCGCTTCGTGGAGCCTTGCTTCCTTCGTGGGTAAAACTCAACCCATCCAACATTTATGAATATATGGTAAGCTTCTGGGAAATTCTACAAAGCATCCATGGAATCTGGCTCATGCCTGACCACTGCTCCGCCCATCTCTGCTGTTGGTTTCTAAATTTGCTTCTTATTGTTCGGGGTAATATCATTGAGTTTCTAAGTTCACTTCTTTGTTGTTCAGTCCTGCTGTAACATCACAGTGTCTCTGAACTAGCTGCTGCTCGACACCTCTGCTTATCCTAATCGACGAGTTTACAATGAGAATGAAAATTTTCAGTCAAGGAGGTTGATGAAAGGTGACGGATTTCACGGATTTACCAAATTGTACCCTACATTAATATTCATAAATGGCTTGTTATGGAAAGTAATGGGATTTCGTACACACACTCTTTTCCAACCAGATTCGGTCATCATTAGCAATTCTGCTATTGATTAGGTGCATGCGAATTTAATAGATATTTATGATTACAACCTTTTTACAATGATTTCAAGTAATATCCCCTCCCCCACTTTAATGGTGACGGCCACCCACGGCCATCACAGGAGCGTCATTACTTTTCCAATTAATCACCGAATCATCAATGACAATCATTTACCTTTTTGATGACATACCTGAGGTGACATGGAGGAAGACTTGAATTGATGACATCCTGCTTGCAACGCTCGTCTTGTTGTGTTTAGCCGTCATAGTTATTTTTTTTTATGGAGTGAATTACAAGGAACAATATTCATGGTTGTCGGCTGTTACATGTGTAACAACCAAGACAACTTTTAAATTATTCTAAAAAAAACATAATAATCAGAAGAAATTGGTACAGAAAAGGAAATTACATGAATATCATCATCCTATGACATAGATCAGAAAGGGAAGATGATATTACAGGGAGAAAAACATGGGTGTAACAGCCTCCACAAGAGTGGTTTTCAATTGTTACTGGTTGTCTGACTAAGCCCCGGAAAGGGGTTTTCACAGTTAGATTTATTTTTGTTTTTCTTTTATTTTTTTATTTTAATTTTAATTATATATATATATATATATTAAACAGGTGTAACAGCTGCCACAAAGGTGGTTTTCAACTGCTGCACTTATTGGAATTTCAACTTTTAAGGCTCCAGAGGAGAATGTTCCCCTGTTGTTGTAACATGAAGATCAAAGTCTGAGAAAATGTTGACAAATGATTCCTTCAAAGCGGGTTGATGATATAACCTTAGATGGTTCCCATTAATCAGTAACGACGTCTTAGCACTGTCAATGGTGACCAATTGTACAATCCCATTTTCAAAGACCGTATCCACTTCGTAAGGACCTAGCCATCTGGTGAAGAGCTTGCCTTTGAAATATTTGAACCTTGAATCATACAAAAGAGCCCAACCTCCTTTCTAGAAATTTTTCCTCTTAATAAACCCATCATGCCATTTGGCTCTTTGTTGCTGAATGATTTTTTTCTGTTGAATGGCAGCCAACTGTTTCTCTTCCAACTCATTGAGCTGGTTCAATATTTGATTTTGTGTTGTACTCAAATCCAAATCGACCTGCAATGTTGTTCTTAATGTCTTTATTTCAAATTCTATGGGGAATAAGGGATTCTTACCATACACCAGTTCATATGGTGAGAAGCCTATAGTATTTCTCCATGTTGTCTTGTAAGCCCACAGTACCTCTAGAAGTTTCTCAATCCAATTTATTTGGTGGTTGGCTACTGTCTTTGTCAAGATTCCCTCAATGAATTTATTGGTACTTTCTACTTGACCATTTTCTTGTGGATGATAGGGTGTGGTGATTCTGTGATGGATTCCATACTTTTCAACCAACTTCTTGATCAAATGAGATGTGAACTGAGGACCCCCATCTATCACTATCTCTCTGGGTATCCTGAAGTGGACAAAAATATCTTGAAATAGGAAGTCTGAAACAGCCTGCTCTAATTCTCTAGTTAGTGCCCTTGCTTCGACCCATTTTGTGACATAATCGGTGCAGACCAATATGTATGCTTTTTGCTGTGATGAAGGATTGATTGGCCCCACAAATTCTAGGGCCCATTTCTCGAATGGTTCTATTTCTATCTGAGGTTGTAACGACATCTCATATGATTTTAGAGGTTGGCCCATCCTTTGGAAGCTATCACATCCTTTCATAAACTTCTTGGCATCATGGAATATAGTTGGCCAGTAGTACCCCGTTGAGAGTACTTTATGTCCTGTCCTCTTGTCAGCGAAGTTTCCTCCACAAGGTTCCTCATGACAAGCCTTTAGGATCTCAAATACCTCATCTTCTCTAATACATCGCTTAATCTGGAAATCTGGCCCAGTGTGATAGAGATTACCTTTTATCCAGGAGCAGGTAGCACTCTATTGTATAATCCTCCTTCTTTCCTTGGAAGACAATTGGTGTGGGAATTTTCTTGTAGCAAGGTAATTGGCTATATCTGCATACCATGGTGAGTGAGTAGAAATGGCAAAAATATACTCATCTGGAAATTAATCCTCGATGGCCAGTCTGAGTCTTGTCACTTGTAATCATCATTGCCCCAAAACAACACCCATATCCATGTTAGATGCGTCTGTAGCAATATGAAACGACAATTCCCAGTTTGGTCCTCGTAAAACAGGTGCCGCTGTTACACAGTTCTTCAACTTTAGAAAGGCCTGCTCACACTTTTTTTATCCACACAATTTCCTCATCTTTCATCAGTAATGAAAATAAAGGAGATGGAATCTTTGAAAATTTCTCTTTAAACCTCCTATAGTACCCTGCATATCCCAAAAAACTACGTACCTCTTTCGAAGTCTTATGGGTCGGAATTTTCGAGATTACCTCAATTTTTGCAGGATCTACCTTGATTCCATCAGCTGAAATGAAATTTCCCAGCACAATTCCCTCGGTCATCATCATGTAGCATTTTTCTGTTCTCAGAGCAACATTAGTTTGTTTGCAACGCTCCAGTACTTTCTCCAAGTTAGCTAATGCTGTCTCAAAGGCATCCCCGTAGGGTGTAAAATAATCCATAAAGATTTCAAGACAATCATTCAAAAGATAAAAAAAAATACTTAATATTTCCCTTTGAAAGGTTGCTGGTGCATTGCAGAGACCAAAGGGAAGGAATCTGTATGCAAAAGTACCCCATGGAAAAGTAAAGGTTGTCTTGTCTTGATCTTCTAGAGAAATCTGTATTTGATTATAGCCACTAACACCATGTGGAAGAAAAAAGATTTTTTTTCCAGAAAGAGTGTCCAAGACTTGATCAATAAATGGTAAGGGAAAATGATATTTTTGAGTAGCCTTGTTAATTTCTCTATAGTCAACATAGACCCTCCATTTTCCATTCTTCTTCGAAACTATGACAAGCAGAGACACCCACTGAATGTCAGAAATAGGGTAGATGAAATTAGCATTAAGCAGTTTCTGCAATTCTTCTTTTACTATCTGCTTAAGTGCGAGGTTCATTCTGTGCTGAGGTTGTCTAAAATGTTTGCAATCTTCTTTAAGCTAAATGTGGTGAGTGCATAGGGTAGGATGGATTCATTTCATATCAGTATAGTCCCATGCAAATGCCTTCTTGTATTTTTGCAACAGTTGTATCAGCAATCTGTTTTGTTCAGCAGTCAGGTTAGGATTGATGTTTAAACATTTTCGAGGTTCAATTTCAACGAGACTACTGATAGTAAGTGGAGTTGTTTTCAAATGTTCAATAATTACATCACCTTCCTCATATTCTTCTCCCAAATATATAATTGAGGCAACAGGGAATGGATTACTGATAAAACCATTAATAATATCTTCTTTTGTTTCATTCATAAAGTATGGTGCTTCTCCAAGTGTGAGAAGAGGTAAGGAAAGATCAGATTCAGGTGCAAATTTTTCCCACCAGGGACAATTCAAATCCATATGAGGTTTTGCTGGGGGATAAAGATTCGGGTTCTGAGTGGCCTATCCATTTGAGATCACCATAGATCCGAACCTACATCCGATATATGAATCTGCAGTGGCTAGCCACGGTCCTCCCAAGATTAAAGGATGACCCCCCCAGATTGGATTTGGTTTGTAAAATGAGAAAGTCAGGCGGATATTTCTAAGAGGCCACAGTGATAACCACATCTTCAATCATTCCTTTGGGCTTAACTCGGGACCTATTTACTAGTTCAAGCACTGTAGGTGTAGGTCTAAGTCCATGAAGTCCTAGAGAGATGAAGAGGTCTTTAGTCATAACGTTAATAGCTTCCCCTAGATCAATCAAGGTATTGGTTATAGGATGATTGTCAATATGGAAAATCACTATGGGGTTCCTTGGGTCATTGTGTTTGGTCAACAAAGGCTGATCAATCATAAGATCAGACAATTTTCCCATGACATGGATATTAGTAGGGTCTTTAGGTTTCCTCCTAGGTCTTTTGACGCATATATCCCTCACTTTTTTAGCATAGATAGGCACTTCTTTAAGAGCTTGTAACAACATAATTCGTACATATAAATTTTGCAGTTCCTTAAGGAATTTAGATTCAAGTTGTAAGACCAGCCTAGTTTTAGTTAATTGTTGAGGGTATGGGGGATTCTAAATGCCAACAGCTGAGTCAGCTACCACAGATGTACCAGCCTTACTCAGATTGGCTGCTGTAGGAACACCAGACCTTCCCAATCCGACTATTATAGATGTAACAGCGGGTGTTGTATCAGCTGTTACATGTGTAACAACTGCCTCTGAATCGTCCATATCCTTCCTAGGTGATTCACTTTCTTCGATAATAATGGTGGTGTGTTCAAATCTGATTACTTTCCCTAACCGAAGTTGAAGCTCATTAAGTCTAATAGGAGTAACAAGATAAGTCTGGAGGGTAATCGGCGCATCCATGCTTTGGGCTGCCTTATTACTTGGATTGGGGTTAGGTTGTACAGGTAATTGGGGTTATACATAAGGTGTAGGATTTTGAATAGAAGGCAGTTGTAACTGCTGTTATTGCATTGGTATTGGACGGGGTACTGGACCTTGGCCATTGCCTCTCCAGTTTTGACCCCAAGGATTGGGTTTTGATGGAGGATATTGCATTGGTGGAGGAGATGGCCACTGGTTCCATGGTGAAGGAAATTGTGTTAAGGAAGGATTATGATACTGTCATGGGTATTGCTAACTGCTATGAATATTATTCCAAGGATAAAAAGAAGAAAAATATGAAGGCACACTTGTAGGTCGCAGTTGCCATGGTCTCTTTGATCCAATAAAATAAGAAGATTGAACATCCTTGCTTGATTCTTGGAGTACCGCCTTAAGTCTGGGAAACTTAGGACACTGATTTGTAGAGTGTGCCAACTCACAGATGTTGCACAGGTTGACACTATTCAATCCACATTCTCTTTCCAAATGTTTCTTTTTGCATCGAGGATAGAATATTGCTAAGGCTGATTCAGCTTCTGCTTGTGCCTTCTTGACTTGTACCGTAGTGATCTAGGTAGAGAGAGTACTAAGGAGATCGGTTTAAAAATCCTCGAATAAGTTCCTGATCTCTACTCTGGTTACTCCTCCACTTGTGGACTTCTGTATCTGAAGTGAAGGGTCCCGAACTGAAACTTTCCCCTTGACCGATCATCTTGAGCTACGTAGGAAAAGCTTCATTATCTCATCAAACATTTCTTGCGATATGTCTCCTTTTCCTATTATGTACAGATGTTCCAGACAATCATCTCTTAAACCTCTTAAGAATATTGGCTTTAGAATCTCTGGATCTAAGTTACTGAACTTAGACCTTTGTAAATTGTAGTGGAATCGCTCCAGATAGTCTTCCAGGTTTCCTCGTCCTTCTGTGAAATATGAAAATTTCATCCTTCAAATCCCTAGTTCGGTAGTAGTCCTAATACTTAAAGAGGAAGGCTTCTCTCATATCATTCCATGTTCGAATTGTGCCAACACCCAATCTCATGAAACATCTTAATGCTGCTCCTTTCGGAGTGGCAGGGAATAATTTCAGCTTCTGGGTGTCTGAAGTATAGTCATAACCTCTACACAACACATCGAACTCGAACAGAAAGGTATCAGGATCCTCAACAAGCATCCCTTTAAAGGATGGTAGGGATGATAAAGGGATGTTCTTCATAGGAGCCTCATCCCGTGTTACTACTATTGGGAATTCACGATGCTCCAGGATCAATTGTTTAAAATCACTACCAGTGTCCAATTGATGATCAATTGACTGTTGTTCCTCAGGTTCTTGATGATCCCCACTGGTCTCTCTGTGTCCTTCAATTCTCAGATCCTGATCAATAATTCTCCACCGCTGTTTTGAATCTGGAGTTTTGATACAGGAGTGGATATGATGTTCGAAGGATGGTGATATCCAGCCACTAAAGACACCGATGGTCCAGGCCTTGATATGGTAGCTGATTTCTATGGTCCTGTCTTCCTATTATCTCCGTATGACGTAGATTGTTCCTTTTCTACCCTTGAAATCAGATCTCCAAATAATGTTTTCCTTCCCAAATTTGTGCTCTTATTTTCCTTCTTACGACCTGTCTTTCCTGTAGTTAGTAGGGTGGGGGGTGTTTTTAGATGTTGATGTTGTCCTACTGGCACATATGGGCCCTATGCGTATCAATCCATCCTATAAGTGCTTTAGTTTCTACAGCAGTGAGCCTGCTCAAGCTTGTTAGAGTGATGTGCAGGTTCTTACCTCTCATCTTACCGCCCAACGACTGTATAGCTGAAGGCACCCTAAAAAGACACCCAAAATTCAATTCCTAAGTGTCCCAGCAAGACATTGGCGAGCCCGCTCAAGCCTATTAGAGCGCTGCATAAGTTCTTACCTCTTGTCTTACTACTCGACAATTGTGTTGTTGGAGACACTCTATGAAAACACAGAAATTGCACTTCTTAGAAACAACTCTAATTGATTGGATCGTCACTGCCATCCCCGACAACGACGCCAAAATGTTGGACTATATAAATCATTTATTAAATGACTAAACAACACACATTTAATTATCAATCTAGGGACATCTATTTATTCCAATGACAGTTGCACTGTATGTGCTGATACACCAACTAGAAGTAATTTCAAAGAAAATAAATCGTTGCTGAAGTAAATGCTGGAGATAAATCACTCATGCAAAAATAAAAGAATCTACAAGATTGAAATCACACTTAAATTAATTTGTCTAGCTCGACACACAATAAGTACCTAGCTGGTATCTCTATTATCACATGTGTAACAACATATAAAGTATTGAAATCAAAGCAGATATATTCTCAGCTAAACAACAACAAAAACACTCTAATGATACATAAATTGAAATACAATTACATACACACAACTACTTTAATCACTGCAATCCTTGCTAAGAAGGAGGGTCCTTCCTCCCTAGCAGGGCACGGGTAGAGAAGGAAATTTAACGGAAACTAAATAGAATCACGCATGTAACAACAATAAAAGGATAATCTGTTAATATGAACACAATTACGAGCCAAAAACAACGGTGTTTTATCACCGCCTAAACCTCTGGGAGTGAAACTATATCTCTGGTTCGCTGGAAAATCCAAGGATAGATTAGCCATGAGAATCTTACGATTCTCATGCTGTTTGAAATAGAACTCGTACAATTATCACCACTTCCTAATAAATTTTTGACTAGAAAATAAAAGATTACAATCGAAACTGCCCTTAGGCTATTATCCCAAAAATACAATGCTAACAACTCCTACAGCTATCATAATGGAAACACAGTTGTAGTGCAACTGATAAAGGACATATCAAAAACAAATTTGTGATATCAGTCAATGGTACAACTGTATCAGTAGTTCGCCAACAAGTTTGTAACAGTAGAGTGTAACAACAGTTTTTCGGTGGGTCTGTAACAGCAAGGTGTAACATCATCGCTTTACTGTAACAACACTATCAGAATTGTTCCTATGGATTTCGTGTTCGGGATATTTGGTGCTAAAAATGACATCTGAAAA
The DNA here is from genome assembly GCA_034641835.2 of Pinus albicaulis. NCBI lineage: Eukaryota > Viridiplantae > Streptophyta > Pinopsida > Pinales > Pinaceae > Pinus > Pinus albicaulis. The sequence goes on along the minus strand of CM076569.1, from coordinate 56,013,903 downwards.
GACAACACAAAGACCATCGATCTTCTCCAAACATTCACCATCAATTAGTCATAAAAAGGTATAATAGATAATAATAATTGGTGAATTGGAAAAGTAACGAAAGCAAGGTGAAACAACACAAGTTAGGGTAAAAAGGTAGGAAAAAGGGGTAAAGATACTCCCATTGGTTATGGTTATAAGGAAAAATAAGGAAGATAACAGTAGGAAAAAGGTACAAAACCAACACCCAACAACCACCAATAATGAAAATGGCTCTCAAATTAATTCAGTACAATCTATGAAGCGTGAATGAATAATTTGCAGTCAAACACTCATTAAATCATTCAATCAAAGGTCAATGATGAAAACCTATCGTCAAAGGCGAGAAACTCGCCATTAGGGCATGTAGATTCCAAGGTACTGATAGGATTCTAAATCAAATTTCTAGACAATGAGCTGATGTCGATAGAAAGTGATTCGTCTTAGGAGGGCCTATGACAAAAAACCATTTGGTCAAGTTTTGATGAAATTTTTTGTAAGGATTAACTCAAGGATGGTCAACGCGAATGGATGCAAATTTTTGCAATTTTAAGTTGTACTTTCTCTTTAACACATAACGACACTGTAAATGACTTGGAAACATTTGAATTAAAGATAATACCCAAAACTGGCTAAAGAATTTCAATGGGGTTTGATTAACTGTAAGACAATAGGATTACCCAACCCAGACACGAGTGTGACAACGTGTCATGCTTAAGAGCGACATGTTGCTTTTAAAACAAGAATATAAAATGGATTATTTTTCTCACTTTTTCCCCCACCATTACTAGAAAGTACCTGTTTAGTTTTTTCAAGCTTGAGAGGATAATATTTCCTTGTCGTGTAAGCTCATCCTTCAGACGATTCGATCTCAGTATTTTTAACGAACCCAAAAAAGGAGTGGTTTGGTCCTGTTGTAATCTACAGGTCCTGCACTGTTTAGTTTTAACGAGTCCAACATAGGATTAACTAGTGTTTTTTAGTTTTAGGGAGTCAGAAGAAAAACATAAGTAAAATCCGTAGTGTTATTTTTCGTAAATTTGGTCTCTCAAACTCGAGAAAGGACAAAATAATGTAGGAGAGAACTATGTTGACCATGCTTAGTCAATGTATACCTTTTTTCGTAAATAGTCTAGTTCAGTCTGGAAAAGGGGTAAGCTTATACTGAATAGACAATTGTTGATTTATTTTAACGAGTTCAAATAGTAAAGTGCTCGGTGATTGTTTCATGTTTAGAGAGTCTGGAAAAGGATTAAAAGAGGACTCCAAGGTTTTGATTTTTAGTATTTTTTGAGAGCTCGAAAAAGTGATAAAAGTTTACTTATTGTGAAAATGATTCATTTTGAGACACAACTTCTTCCCTGCACAAAAAACTCAAAAAATTACAATAATCTTCTCTCAATCATGGAAAAACATTCAAAATTTAACTTCTAAAGGTGAAAATAAACAAAATAATAATATTTTATTCATTAAAACCTATAAAAACTGGTCAGAAAAAATCATTTTTACCTTTTGATTTTTAGAGCAGAGAAAAAGAGTTTTTACCATAAACCTTCTGGAGCGGATATCGAGAGAACCAGTCAGCCATTTCGAAAACCGTCAGTTCTAGGTATTTCATCTCTTCATTATCTTGCTTTTCATCCATTAAGTTTTTCAATTTATTTTTTTTGGTCATTTTTTAGGAGGAAACAAGGTTTTAGAATCTACCCTCGGGGGTGCGTAGGTTTTCATGGCAAAACCCGCACACCTTGATGATTTTTTAATATAAAAAATCATCGGGCTGCGGCGGTTTTTATACATAAATCATGTGAAAAAACACATTGTGTATGAATAAAAACTGTGAAAGCATCGCAGAGTTTTAAAAACTACATTTCTACCCATAAAAATTGCTCCAAATTCTCCCTAATGTTTTCTAATATTCCTAAATGATTGTTTGCAAGCAAACAATCAGGTTAGACTGGAGAGAAAGAGAGTATGAGCTGCATGATAATGAAGCCATGGATGACCTAACAACTCTTCGTGTGCTGAAGAATTATGGTTTGTATAAATTCTGGGCAATACAAGGAATGAAAGCACAGGTGGAACTTATGACATGGCTAGTTAATGCCTGGGATGTCGAGGAACAATGCTTCATTATCGGGGATCATAGGCTTGTGATTGAGATAGAGGATATTTATTTCCTCACCGGATTACCCTGTAGAGGAAGATATATTTCCTTATTTGGGAGACAACCAGGGAGATTGCCTACTGCTTCTTATATGGTGCATTATTGCACCTAAGATTCACAACTGAAGGATGGTCGCATCGACATAAAAACCATCGAGTGAATAGACCTTAAGATCATTGCTTTTACAGTTACCTGATTGTGTGGTAGTGCAGCTCCACAGATGGCAACCAAAGCACAAATGTAGATTGCTGTTGAGTGTTTCGGGGGAAAAATTTTCAACTGGTGTGAAGGAGTGTTGGTCAACATGAAAGGCCAATTCACGAGATCAAAGAATGGGAAGCTGAATAACTTTGGCTATGGAGCCATTATCATATCGTTCACTTTGGAGAGTATTCCACTCCTAGCACCTTAAGATTCACTAGTGGATTTGACGGGACCGAGGGAACCACGCATGTTGCGATGGGTTTCATTGATGGCTCGCCATGGTGGCGATGGTGGTTCTGTGGATATAATCAATTTTTTATATGGGTCAGGAGTCAAATCTTCATGATTGAGGATTTTCCTTTATGCAGGGGTTGATTTCAGAGGTGACCCTCACACATCACTCCCACTAGGAACACAGTGGGATGCCTCAGGTAAAAGATATCATTTTGAGTTTTTATGTTATCTAATTTTTATTTGATTTTTTTATCATCCAATACTGATAAAAATATTAAAATGCAGATGTTGGCCCGACATGGCCAACGGTGCTTCGTCGTTTTGATAGACGAGACGCATAGCCTATAACAACATGTCCACCATTGACCGATGCAACAGATGCCCTTGCAGAGCTAATACACAACCTATAGAGGTTGACTATTGACATTCCAAAGACTGGGACAAATGATCTGCCTCTTAGGCTCCAGAGACATGTGACTCGGGTTCTAGGTCCATTCAGGCGATATCTACGCAAAGTGGCACGCTATACTCTGCTACCATGATCATCATCATGGATAGCTGATGGTTGATCTAGATTGGCATTTTGTTTTTTGTATCAGTTTATTTAGAGCATAAGGTGTTTGAAACATATGATCACATACGATGTAATATATTTTTGACACACATCTATTTTGACCTAACGATATTACTACTTTTGATCTCTGAGTATCTTGTTCAATATGGATTAAATATTGTTTTGTTTTACTTTTAACACTGCAAGTTTCTATTTAAAACTTGATTAGATATTACATCAGCCAAAGTGTTTAAATTTCTTGAACTATGTTGATATTCAATGTAATCAAACTCTCTTTCCAAGAGACAAACCCTTAAAAAAATTCTTAACAAAGACGGATTTATGATAGCATAAACACTGTTTAAATGTAATACAATGAGTTGCGAATCTAACCTCACAATCAAACGTCGAATTACAAATGCAATGGAATAAATAATAGCTCAATGACTGCACTATATTCTGCAATATTGTTCGTTGTTTTACGGAGGGAAATCCCATGAATAGAAACTAACTCATCGGTGGGTGAATAGTTAACCCAAGCAGCAGAAGAGATGTCTTGTGTACTACGACAGACACCGTCAACAAAGCTAATGTAAGTTTGAAGGAACGTCGACATCTATAGTATCAAGAGTAATCAAGATAAGCAACAAAAGTAGCGAAAACTCGTCAAACAAAATAACTAATCTAAGGCACACTGCTCTAAAATGTAACTAATGTACAAAAAGGATCTTCACACAAAAAATCATGCATAATATCTCTTGAGATATAGTCCATTTATGGGCTTATATAAAGAGAAGTTGTCATAATCAATTAACTCATAGGCCCCTTTTGCAAGCATACACTTAACAATATAAGGACCATGCCACATTAGTTCGAATTTACCAACACCTAATTTGTCGTGAGCTTGATCGTATACTAAAACTAGGCCACCTTCCGAATATATACGAGGGTTAGTGCATTGATCATACTAAACCTTAACATGTTTTTTATGAGGTTCGATAGCTAATGCAGTGGTGTGATGAGTCTCATCTAACTGTGCTAGGTATAAGAAGCGTTTTTCCTCTTAAAAGGTAGTTGGTAATAACCCGATGGCTAGTTTGAGTGACGAGATTTCACATTCTATGGGTAATACAACTTCCAAAACGTAAATGAGTTGAAAAGGAGTAAACCCTGTGAATGTTTTTGCAAAGGTACAGTATGCCCACAATGTAGAAAAAAGCATGGTATGCCAATTTTTTTTATGACTTCCTACAATCAATTTAATCATGTTGGTTAAAACCTTGTTGAGAGCCTCAACTTAGCCATTGGCCTGTGGGTAATATGTTGTAGAATTATCATGGTGTAGGCCAAGTTGAGTGGAAAGTTTGGTCATCATAATGTTTCAAAAGTTCCTACCATGGTCTGTAATGATAGCTTGAGGGACACAAAGCCTAGTAATCACGTGATTGAATATGAAAATAGCTGCAGTTTTTCCATCAGACGTTAATATAGGCATCGCCTCGGTCCATTTGATAAAGTAATCTACAACAAGAATAATATACCCATGCCCCCTGATCGAGTGAGGGTTACATGTGATGAAATCGATGCCCCATTTCTTGAAGGGATCGACAACAATGATTGGGTGAAGAGGCGCTGGAGGTGCACACATACTCAGATAAAAAAATTGGCAATTGTTGCATTTTCTAACTGCAAGAATACAATCTTTGAATAGTGGCAACCATAAATAGCCAGTGCACAATATATTTTGGGCTCTGGAAAAACCAGACATATGACCACCACACACTCCAGAATGGCAGTCATTTAAGACCCTTTTAGCTTCTTCTTGAGTTATACAAGGTCAAAAAACATAATCAACACCATGACGATAACGAGTGTCTCCAACAATATTGTATTGTTGAGATTGGTATCGTATTCTACGTCGATCATATCGTGAAAGGTCTGGTTGAAATGTTTGGGTTTGAAGTTATATAATGATATATCCATACCAAGGATCTAATGTACTGATTAGAAACAAAGATTCATCGACAAGATGGTCCTCTGCCACTGTTTCTAATTAAGTATAGGGAAAATCACACATAAGTTCAACAAAAACCAGTGATTTCTTAGACTTGGATTTCTCGAACTCCAAATCAAACCCTTGTAGGATAACTATCCATTTAGAGTATTTTCCCCAAGAAATTGTTTCGTCAAAATGTACATCATAGGGTTGCAATTAGATATCACTCTAGTTTTACGTAACAATATGTAATGACGAAATCGTTGGACAACTTGAACAGCTGCCAAGGCCAATTTCTCCACATGAAAATACTTGATCTCTATTGGGGTGAGATTTCGACTTAGGTAATAAATCACATTTTCATTGTTGGAATCATCTTATTTAACTAAAACCATTCCAATCATGGAATTAGACGCAGCTAAATACACAAAGTAATATCGGTGGTAATCATGCGGATGCAACAACGATGCATGGGTCAATGGGTGTTTGAGTGAATCAAAATATTTATCAACAAGCTCATCCATATGAGTGGAACATCCCATTTTAATAACCGTGTGAAACCTTTAGTTAGCTCCAAATAGTTTGGGATTTGGTGAAGAGTGGAAGGAGGAGGTAAATTGAAAATGGCCTCAACCTTCAATGGGTCGACACAAATGCTTTCTTTTGAAACAATAAACCTAAGTAAACATCCTGATTATACACAAAATACACATTTGTGTGGATTAAAATGAATGTTGTAATTCCTACATCACATAAAGATGGAACGTAAATGTGTAGGATGATCTTGTCTGCGTAAAGAATGAGCAAGTAAGTCATCCAAGTAGGGTTGCACAATGCATTTGATATTGTGAAATTCTTAAGAAATAGCTCTTTGAAAAGTTGTGCGAACATTTTTTAATCCAAAAGGTAATTTACAGTATGAAAAAATTTCCCATGGATATATAAATGTTGTCTTGGGCTGATCAACAGGGAGTATGTTTATTTGATTGTAACCAGAAAATCCATCCATAAATGAAAATATTTCATTTCCAACACAATAATCAACAATTTGATCGATGTAAGGGGTAGGATAATTGTCTTTAGGACATGCCTTGTTAATATCCCTATAATCAACATATACTCTAATAGGTCCTTGTTTCTTGGTCACTGGAACTATATTAGATACCCAATCTGTCAAAGGAATAAGATAAATAAATCTTGCACAAAGTAGTTTTTCAACTTCAGCTTTAATAGCGGCAGCTTTTCGCAAATGTATCAGACATAATCTCTGCTTAATAGGTTTAGAATTTGGGTATGTATTAATTTCGTGAATCACAATATTAGGATAAATACCTAGCATTTCTTCATAAGACCAGGAAAAAATGTCTAGGAATTCCTGAAATAGGGATTTGTACAAATTGATCTCTTCAATTGAGAAAGAAGCACCTATATGAATGTTTTCAGTTATCCCAGGTTTGATTGATATGTCAATAGGAATCATAGTGGAAATATTTCCTAAATTTTTCTCATAATTCGAATGAAGAATGGACATAGGATTTTGAGGCCCCTCGACAAAATCAATCGAAAATATGGATGAAAAGTCATTTTAGAGTCTAACAAGGTCAGGTAAAAAATAAGATCGATGATGAAGATCGCCATCCAATGACAAGATTTCTCGAATATGTTCATTAGTTGAAAACATTTGTTGAAAAGGATCAGAAAATGATGTCATGGCTAAGCTTGATAAAGAATAAGACTCTTCACTGACCACATTAATTTGATCAGTATGAGTTGATGAAATGTTAGAAAGTGATTGTACCGCTACATATGCCGATTCATATGGACTTAAAGGCATCTCATCGCTGTAAGAGTCCAATTTAGATTCTAAAGGCACATTTCATGTGTCATCAAATGGTATTGTGCTTGATGTAATCATATTGATATTGGCAATAGTTCGAGGTACGTTAGGAGGAGGTATAACAAAATTTCTCATAAGAGAGAAATATTTAACTAGTCCTACCCCAACATATTCCTAAGGGATAACCATTTTTCCGACATGTAATTGGATACTATCTGTAGGGGTAGGGTCAGAAGCGAAGTAAGAACACTGATCGATTTTAACAATCTTTCCTTTATGAGGAAACATGATCATACGAAAGATGGATGAAATGAAATAAATCATATAATAAGACAACCTTCGACCTAGAAGAAGGTTGTAGTCAAGAGGGACATCAACAACTTCCACCTCAAGCGTTACGGTTTTACCTTCTACCTCTATAGGCAGATCCTGGAGTATTCCAAAAGGACGAAAACCTCTTCCATCAAAGGCTTTTATAATCGTGGGTGACCGATTGATTGGTGGAGAACCAATATTTTTCCAACAAGCTAAGGACATAATGCACGTATATGCTCCCTCATCAATTACTGTGTGAAAAACTCTCCTAGACTTGACTAAAACTGGAATTTGAAAATCCATTTGGTGTGGGATTCTAGGTACAAATTTCTCGAGATCAAAGACAATGAGATTATAATCTTGAGGATCAATCGCTCCTATAGCTGATAACAGTAATTGCCTCTGAGCTGGAAAATATTACAGCACCTCGAGGGCCGACATTGCTGAAGGGGATATGGCTAAATCTTCAACAATATTGTAATTCGGAGCAGCTCTCACATGTGGATTGAAAGCCAATTTTCGAAGTACACCTTTGGCAGGCGGTTTAATCACTAAATCAGGATTAGGTTTCTCGATGTGCAATAGTTCAAAAATAGGAGGAGTTGATACTGGAGGTTGACTGGATGATTCAGTTTCCTTTCTAGTTACAGGACTCTTAGATCCATAGTCTTGGGATCGCGTTGAAACCATGACCTGGGACATCATCAGGATATCCGTCGATGAATTGGAAGAAGATCTGATGATTTTTTTGTCTTGTGATGAAAAAGGATCTTTAAGGACAACAGGTGTGGGTGAAACTTTGACAAATTTGGATACCTCGGCCCAATTTGGGCACTCTTTGGTGTAGTGATACTCGCCATAGATAAGACAAGGATAACGAGGTTTCTGTTTTTCATCTAATGGTTCAGTTTTTTATGCCTTCTCTTTGGGAGAAAGTTTTTGTTTATTTTTACCCTTCCCTTTCTTATTATTTATGGATGATTTATCTTTGGTTGTAGATGAGTCTACGACATGAATCTCGACAAATTTTCTAGGGAAGGATCTCCTTTAGGTGAATCTGGTAGAGTTATGATTGGATAAGTAGATTTAGATGATTTCTTCTTACTCTTTGACATATTAACTGTACCAATTGCAACGTCTACGGCGTGAGAATCGGAATGAGTTGTAGTAAGTTGACCTGGGCATGGGAAACAATAATTTTTACTTACAAAGTACCAAACTATGTGTAAACAAGGTACAAATATTGGGCTTGAGTGATGACCTACTCTTCTGTTACAATGCCTCCTTTAGCTACATCTTCATTAATCTTAGGAAGTAACGATTTGATGAACCATTCAGCCAGAATTTGATCCAGAATGAAAATTTTGATTAAGTGGCGTCTACGTCGCCATTCATGTATGTGATCTAAAATGTACATAGATGTACTTTGTTTAAGCGAAGTAAAATTTTTCGTGCCATTATCATAACATACTGGAAACTAAAAATGAGTCAGGAAGGTTGTTTCTAAAGCATTGAAATTGTTGAAAGAGTGTCGTGGTAACTCAATGTACCACTTTGCGGCTAAGCCGATCAAAGTTCTTTGAAAAAGTCTTAAACAAATTGAATCATCGATTAAAGAATTGGATGCACACCACAGATGATAAGTCATCACATGATTCAAGGGGTATTATCCTAATCTCCCTTCAAACTTTGGAATGTCACTGGGAAACTTAGTAGGCATTGCTAGCCAAAATGGAAGATAGTAAATTGGGCCATTTTTTAGTCGAGACAAGTTCAGTAAATCTAAAGTTGTAATGAATGATAACTGCTTATCAGGGTCTTTCTGAGCGAATTGATAACCTTGAGGGACAATCCCAGTACTTGGAGGAGGATATCCAGGAAAACTTGGGATAGCTTGAGCAGTTGGAATTGGTATACCTCCAGTGTATCCAGGGGTAGCCACACCAAGTTGATATTGAGCTGGTTTTTGATATGTATAACTAGGATATGGTTGGCTCTAATAAACTGGATTTTTTCCCATTTGTACATATTATAATTTCCCTTGAAATGGTTGACTTTGAACAAATTGACCTTGAAAAGTTTGACCTTCTGAAGGTTTTCCATGAATAGTTGGTCCTGTAAAAGGTTTCCCTTGAGCAGATTGACCAACAAAGGGTTGTCCTTGAAAATTTTGACCTGTAAGAGGTAGGCGTGTTTGTATAGTCATTGCACTAGGTTGTCCCACAGAGGTTTGAGGAATTTACTAGATTGTAGGTCTAGTTTAATTAGTAGTAATATGAGGAATAACCTGTGTAATAGTTGGTGTTTTCATTTGAAGGGTCGTAACAATAGGGATTTGAGAAGCTCTTGGGATAGGTGTACTTGGTTGTTGAAAAAAATCTTGCACATTAGATTGGATAGGATTACTAGGAGTACTCGGACCAGCTTGCTAACTACTTGGCACAGATACCTATGGGGTGTTAGAAAATAATATATTACAGAGCAATGCAACATATATAATATGCGGAAACACAAGCACACAAAACACATAAACTCAGACAGACACAGATATACGTGGTTCACCTAGTTTGGGCTACGTCCACCATGAATACCCAGTCCTTCCTTTCTATTATCTAGCAAAATGAAAAGACACAACCTACAACAGATCCGCTGTAATATCCTCTGTTCTCTCTCACAAACTCCCTATCTGTTTCTCGCTCTGAGAATACTCATACAATACACAGTCACAATACAATACCCTCATACAAAGCGAGGGGTTGCCTTCTAGGGCAAAAAACCCTAAACTAAACATAACTTCTATCGTCAGATCATCCGCCTAATGAACGACCCAGATTGACTAGAAATTACTATACTTTTACAAGGAAATTTTACATCTATTTTTAGCTTCAGGGGCACTACTCCCGAAACCCCCACCGTGGGACCCCTGGCCCCCAGACCCCCCAGCCGAGGGGTCAGCCCCCCAAGACCCCGCAAGGGGGACAAGTCCCCCCCACACCCCTCCGCTATATGGGTGTACAGTTTTCCTGGGGTATACATCCGGCTAAAAACAAGGATCTATGAATTAGGATGAAAATCAAGCTCCACACCCAATAATCTCCCACTTGGAGACTGATTATAGCAACTAAACCATTGCTTCATTTGCTGGACAATGACTCCTCTTTGGACCTACCTATTTCTCATCTTTAACTTCATCCTTTAAGACCAATTGAAACTGGGCATATTCTCAGTTTCTCCCTGGTTACAACTTTTGTTAGCATATATGTAGGATTCTGGCTAGTGTGTATCCTTTCCAGTTTCAACTGTCCATCTTCCAATACTGACCATATGAAATGGTACTTGAGCTGTATGTGTTTAGTCCTAGAATGAAATGCTAAGTTCTTTGCAAGATGAATGGCACTTTGGCTATCATTGTATAACGTGCCCATATAATGATTCTTACCCAATTCATCCATAAACGTTTGTAACCAAATCATTTCTTTACTAGACTCTGTAGCAGAAACATACTCTACTTCTGTTGTTGAAAGCACAAAAACACTTTGGATTTTTGATACCCAACTGATAGCTATTCCACCTACAGTAAATACATATCCTGTAGTGCTCCTCCTGTTATTTCTGTCACCTGCAATATCTGCATCAACATATCCCTGTAGAGCAATGTTTGAACCACCAAAGCATAACGCTTGAGTTTTGGTACCTCTCAAATATCTAAGAATCCATTTCACTGCCATCCAATGTTCTTTTCCTGGATTGTTCATGTACCTGCTTACAACTCCCACTACATGTGCAATATCAGGCCTTGTGCAGACCACTGCATACATTAAGCTTCCAACTACTGATGCATATGGAACTTTAGACATATAGTCCATTTCTTCTTGGGTTTTGGGGCACATATCCTTACTAAGTTTGAAATGGCTAGCAAAAGGTGTACTAATTAGTTTTGCATTCTGTATATTAAATATTTTCAACACCTTTTGTATGTACTCATTCTGAGACAGTGTTAATTTGCAATTTTTCCTGTCTCTAGTTATTCTCATACCAAGGATTTGTTTTGCATCTCCCAAATCCTTCATTGCAAATGAATTTGCCAATTTTCTTTTGAGCACATTTATTTCCTGCATGTTAGACCCTGCAACAAGCATGTCATCTACATACAATAACGATATAATATAGCTGCCATCATTTTGCCTTTTTAGATAAACACAATGATCAGAGTGACATCTAGTATAACCTTGTTCAGACATAAACTTGTCAAATTTTAGATACCACTGCCTTGGAGCCTGTTTTAAGCCATACAAGCTCTTCTTTAGCCTGCACACTAATTTTTCTTTCCCTTTGACCTCATATCCTTCTAGTTGCTCCATATAGATCTCTTCCTCCAAATCTCCATGGAGAAATGTTGTCTTTACATCTAACTGTTCAAGATGTAAATCTTCTGTTGCTACAAGACTTAAAATAGTTATGATTGAATTCATTAAACAATAGGATAAAATATTTCATCAAAATCAATACCTTTCTTCTGTGCAAACCCCTTCACCACAAGTCTAGCTTTGTACCTCTGTTTTCCTCCATCTTCTTCCTTCAGCCTGTAAACCCATTTATTCTGCAATGTAGTTTTACCTGCAAGCAACTTGACTAAGTCCTAAGTCTGGTTATGCATTAAGGAGTCCATCTCTTCTTCCATGGCTAACTCCCACTTCTTCCTGCTTTCAACCTACATTGCTTCTTCATAACCCATTTGGGTTCACGAATCAATCTGTGATAAAGAATATAATGAAGTATCGTTAGAGAGGTCTACTTATCCTTGAAGATCTTCCAAAGCACCACTATCAGTGTTTAAGTGCTGTTGCTTGTAGTTTGTTCTTGTGGATATTTAATTATTATTATTATTTTCAGGCACCTTTACTTTTTCTGCGATCTCATCAAGAATTGTGTATTCTTTGTTTTCATTTTCTTGTTTCTTTTCCTGCAATTGATTCTTATACAAGACCTTTTCATTGAATATTACATCTCTGCTCCTAATGATTTTGTGATTTTCATAATCATATAAGCGATAACCAAAATCATTAACACCATATCCAATAAAGGTACATTTCTTTGATTTTGCCTCAAGCTTTGTTCCTTTTTCTTTATTAATATGGACAAAGGCCTCACAACCAAAAGGCTTTAAAAAAGAGTAGTTTACCTTTTTACCTGTCCATGCTTCCTCTGGAATACCACCATCCAAGGAACTTGAAGGCCCTCTGTTTATTAGATAAACAACAGTATCTACAACATCTGCCCAAAATTGTAAAGGCAATCCTGCGTGCAATCTCATGCACCTTGCACGCTCCATGATTGTTCTGTTCATCCTTTCTGACACACCATTTTCTTGTGGTGTTCTTGGAACTGTCTTCTCTCTACGAATTCCATGCTCTGAACAGTACCTATCAAACTCTTTGCTGCAATATTCACCTCCATTGTATGATCTGAGACACTTCAACTTCTTTCCTGTCTCAATCTCAACCAAAGCTTTCCATTTCTTGAAAGTATCAAATACATCAGATTTATTCTGAATACAATAAATCCAAGTCTTTCTAGTTGCATCATCAATAAAAGTAACATAATAACGAGAGCCACCGAGAGATGATACCTGAGCAGGTCCCCATACATCTGTATGCACAAGCTCCAATTTTTCGCTCTTCTTTTCTTTCCCAACTCTGAGAAATCTGACTCTCTTATGTTTTCCATAAATGCAATTCTCACAGAAATCCAAATCAACATTCTTCAAACCTGGCAACAAATTTCTTGAGTGAAGAATCTTCATTCCCTTCTCACTCATGTGTCCGAGCCTATGATGCCATAATGCTACATCTGCTCCTTTGGAATTTAAAGCATTAACAGAGTTAAAAATACCATTGCATAAATAAAATGTACCAACCTTTTCACCTTTTGCTATTACCAGCGCTCCTTTGGTGACCTTCCAAGTTTTATTTGTGAAAGTTGTCACACAACCTTCACTGCCTAACTGCCCTGTTGAAATCATATTTTTCTTCAGATCTGGAACATGCCTTACCTCCTTTAGTAGCCATTGGTTTCCATTCTGTTGTTTTACAAGAACTTTACCCATTCCAACAATTTTACACGGTTTATCATCACCCAAACGAACTTGTCCAAAATCTCCTTGAACATAGTCATGAAAATATTTCTTATCAGGTGTGGCATGGAATGAAGCCCCTGAATCTACAACCCAAGAATCAGTAACATTTTCGAAAGAAAGAATCAAAGCATCTTGTAACACATCACTTGTCACATTTGCTTCATGATTTTTTTCTTGCTGTGTGTCTCCTTCTTTTCCCTTCCAAGATCTACAGTCTTTCTTTAGGTGTCCTTTCTTTCCACAATTCCAGCACAGTATCCCCGATCTGGACTTGGATCTGCCTTTCCTTGATTTACTGCGATATCCCGAGCTCTTTCCTCTTTCCATTCTTCTTCCCCTAGACTCTGCACTCAAAGCATTACCTGATGTCTCACCAGAGCTTTTCCATCGCATTTCCTCGCTAAGGATAGCACCAACAACATCATCAAAATTTAAAGTACTAGATCCAGAGATAGAGTTACTAATGGCCATTACTAAACCATTCCAACTCTCTGGAAATGAGCACAAGAATAACAGAGCTCTAACTTCATCATAAAATTTTACCCCTACAGAACTTAACTGACTGGTAACTGTATTAAAATCATTTAAATGGTCTGCAACAGATCCACCTTCCAACATTTTCATATTAAATAAACGTTTCATGAGAAATACCTCGTTTGAGGCCGAGGGTTTTTCATATAGTTTCGCCAATGCCTTAATCAAACCTTCTGTTGTTGTTTCCTTCAAAATATTGAAGGCTACCGATGCCACAAGGCACAACAATACTGTTCTAAGTGCATTTCTATCGAGAATCTCCCATTCAGCGTTTTTCATAGCCATCGACTTCTTTGTTTTTCTGCTCAATGGTAGGTATAGATCTTTCTGATACAAATAATCTTCCATCTGCATCTTCCACAACAGGAAGTTTTGGCCATTAAATTTCTCGACCATAAACTTACCATCTTCCACCATTGCTCCCACTCAAACCAAGAACCCTTCTTTCATGCGAGTTTATCAGCCAAATAGACCTTCGACTCTGATACCAGTTGTTAGAAAATTATATATTACAGAGAAATGAAACACATATAATATGCGAAAAACACAAGCACACAAAAAATATAAAACCAGAGAGACACAGATATACGTGGTTCACCCAGTTTGGGCTACATCCACCCCAAACAACCAGTCCTTCCTTTCTATTATCCAACAAAATGAAAAGACACAACCTACAACAGATCCACTGTAATATCCTCTGTTATCTATCACAGTCTCCCTATCTATTTATCGCTCTGAGAATACTCATACAATACACATCCGTAATATAATACCCTCATACAAAGCGAGGGGTTGCCTTCTAGGGAAAAAAACCCTAAACTAAACATAACTTCTACGGTCAGATCATTGCCTAATGAATGGCCCAGATTGACTAGAAATTACTATACTTTTACAAGGAAATTTTGCATCTTTTTTTAGCTTCAGGGGCGCTCCTCCTGAAACCCCCGCCGGGCGCTGCTGGCCCCTAGACCCCCTAGCCGGGTGGTCAGCCCCCTCGGACCCCGCGGGGGGGACAAGTCCCCCCCGCACCCCCCCGCTGCAGGGGTGTACAGTTTTCCTAGGGTATACATCTAGCTAAAAACAAGGATCTCTGATTCAGGATGAAAATTAGGCTCCACACCCAACATGGGGTAATTTGAAGTGCACCTTGAACAGGCTGTTGGACTTGGGTAAAACCAAATTGTCCAGCTGGCTGAGCCGGTTGATTATAAAGTACTTGAAATGTAGGTTGTAAAGACTGTTGAGTAAACAAAGGGTTCCACATAGTATTTATCCCTAGGAAAGGAGTTCCCATTTAAGGTTGCGACATATAAGGTTGACCATAACTAGTTTGAGGCATTGGAACATAATTTTGATAATTACCAAGAATATTTTTCCCTACAACCGAGGGATAGGATTTAGTGAAAAGTTTTCCTCCTTAAAAATACAACTACTCTTGAAAAAGCAGTTGCGATTGAAAAGGTTGTTGCCCTTGGAGAGGCTGTTGTCCTTGGAGAGGCTGCTGCCCCCCAGGTTCTATATAGCCACCTTGTGAGCTAGCTTGAGGGAAATTCCCAGAAAACATACAGACATGTTCCGTTGTCAAAGGTTGGGAGGTAGACTCAAACAAACTAGTGGACATGGTAGAGGTTTCGAAGAATGGAGATGCTCCTGAGAAAGTTCCAGAAAGCAACTTGTATTTGACAGGAATAGAATGACCGCCATACAAAAAAGTTTCTGGTGAAGAAGAAAACATATATGACTCAGTAGACATGCTTTCAGAAGCCATGCCACTATTTTTATGATAAGAGTAGAATGGGATTCGACACGATGACTGATTATAACCAGGGCTATGTAGAAAATCAATAATTGATGATACCAAGGATCTGAACTAAAAGAAATGAAAAGGTATATTGGTTCACTAAACCTTAGATCTAAATATTCTCGACGAGAGGGAAGTGTAATATTTTCTACTACATCATATATCTCTTCAATTCTAATAAGGCTAAGAGGAATATTCTTGGTGATGAAAAGCTTTACTCGAGGTGAAAAAGGAAGACCAGGAGTTGGGGCTATGATATTCGAAGGTCAATTAGACGAAGTGGAATAAGATTTAGGCTTAGATATTTCAGGTTCAGTGAGTTGTGTACCTGACAAATCACCAGTAATAGATTCAACTATAATTAATTCAGAAATTTCTGGTTGATATTGATATTTTTCAGTTATCATAGGTTGATTAACTTCGAAATCAGGATGTATTACAATGGATGTTTCTCCTTTTTCAGTAGATCCAGTTTCTAATGATTGAAATCTTTCAGTTTTGATTTTTTTCCAATTGCCTAGGTGTATATTCAGGGGGTTTCCCTTGCATTCTATGTGAATGTCTCGATAATTCAACCACGATTAATTTATTTAACACACGAAATCAAAAAATATCCAAATAATAAAACCTAAGGCCTCTAAAAATCAAATAAATGAACACGCACCTACAAAATATAAGAGATAATCCACACACAAACAATATGTTTCCACAATAAAAACACTAGTTGGTGATGAAATCCAACGTCGTCGAGATTAAAGTGGAAAACTGGCGGTTGGAACAGTTACCCTGAAAACTTGCTTAATGAAATAGTCTAGTGAAATTAACTTCACTATGCCATCTTGAAGTGAAGAGTACCCTCTGGAAAGTCCAAGTGATTCTAATCAACGTATTCTCTAGGTACGGTGGAACCTTCCCTCCACCGTCACCTTGGGAAAAATCCTAAAGATTATGGCTACTAAGGTCACCAACTGAGACAATTGAACCTGGGGGAATAGTCTGTGGTCTAATATGAACACAAGGGCAGAGTATCAAAGCTCAATCCCCTTGAAAGATCCTCGACATGGTAAATTTGAGGTTTGCTAACAAGTGATCCTAGGCTCCTCGAAAATGGTTAATCCAAGGTTTACCATTTGTATTACGTGCACATCTTCTATATTTTCCAATGAAGTAGGTACGATTACTTCACTGGGTCGGATATGACCTCATACTTGAATATTTTAATAAGAGCTTCCTAGAGCACAAATGCAACCATTAGGTTTTCCCTACCGCAAGATGCTACTTGTTTTTTTTATCTTCTTTGGAAATTTAATTACAACCTATTCCAAAGCACTAGCCCTATGCTATATTGGTGGAATGAGACCTAGAAAATGTAAAAAATATTTAGATCATTCACTTCTCGTCCTGAAGATGGATCCCCATTGGGATTCGAAACGTCGACCATTGTTTTACGATACTGTGGATAATCTGGATTCTACAATCAATTTTATTAAGCGTTTTATCGATTTGGATGTTATTTACGTAGAGGGGTATGGAGATGAAACTTGATGATATTGTGACCTGACTCAAAATACTCTAAATGCATCAATATGAAAATTCAACTCTTTATTTCAATGAATTTCTATTTAATAGAAAGTAGAAGGAATTTTGGACTCAAAAAGTACAAAATTCCTAAAATATCCCATAATATTTATTTTTCATCAAGAAAACAATTTCATTTCCAAGCATGACGAATATCTCTTTTGTGATGAAAAATTTCGTTGATTACAAAGCCAAAAACTACAATTTGATGAACAAAAAATTCTCAAAAGAAAAGTAACTTATAAAAACCCTAAAAAGTGTAAAAGATTCAAAAAAAAGAAATGCTTTTAACTCACAATCCTAACTAAGATACCTATCAGTGTCTTTTATTGTTTTCTTTTAATTGAAAGAAAACAACTTTTTTTTTTTGCTTGAACTAGCAAAAACAACAACATAAAATACTACTTTGAGACAAATCACACTTCAGTAATCTAGAAGTTTTCCTTTTTTCAAATGAGCAAGAAACAAATACTCAAAAAAGTAAGGCTATCAAGAATCCTAGTGGCTCAAGTAGGAATAACGGAAACCGATGATCTTAGGCAATGAAATTATTCTCCCAAAAGAGAAATGCATCAAACCAGGTCAAACCTTAACTGAATATCAAAAAAGGATGATTTATCAAAAAATACTCTAAGGTGTTTATGAAGAGTGCGCAGACAGACTCTGAGAGTTGGTATAAATCAGGTTAAACCTTAAGAAATTGGTTATCCAACTCTGAAAGAGAAAATATTATTTTTTTCAAAATTTCCTAGGGGGTGCGCAAGTTTTTAGTGCAAACCAGTGCGCATGTGCACTGAACTAAACTGGAAACTTGCGCATGTTTGCTCTTTGTTTACAACAGAAAACAACATAGGGTAGAGAAAATTTGGAAAAAAAAACAAATTTAAGGCTTTCTGATTCAGATATTATAAAAGGTTTTATACCCAACCACACTCAGAAAAGTCAAACTAGGAAAGCTAGAATTTCAAACCAAACAAAATAAAAGGAAAACTAAGCTTGTATTCCCCAACAGTCGCCAATTTGTTTTATGTATTAATCCCTCTTGCAGACAAGAGCGATCTCCCTAGAACCCCAATAGGTAACTAGAAACAAACAACCATTTGAATACCTCTTTCTCTAAACTATTAGCATTCAAATTATTATAAATTAGAAATGAGGAGGTTATGCTCTTACCTTTGAACGAGACGTTTGATGTAGCATTTTGCCTTTCGCTCCAAAGAAATCCTTTAATGATGAGAAGAACCTACTATCAAAAACAATGCAAAGGATCTGTTAGCACTGAAAACGTTAATGGTGTAATCGCCATTGTGTCACTGTTCTCAAACTTTTATTGTGTCTTAGTCCATGTCCAAAGTTTGAGTCATTTCCATTAAAAGTTAAAAAAGAGTCCCAACATCAAGGTGGTTTTAAGTGAGTAGTTGTCATAGTGTTTTAGAGTCCTAAAATAAGTTAATATCTCTGTTTTTTCTTATGTTAGTTTTGAATATCAGTTAATGTTTGGGTAATAAAATTGCAGTCATCTAGTCTGGAATAATATCTACCTTTGTTGCAAATTCATTGTCAAAACAATAATACAGTAAAAGGCAGCTATTTCTCAGAAATGGAAGTTGTATATTCCACACAGTGAAAAGCACAGCTATTTCACTAAGTTTTTGGTTATCTCATAAAAGAGGCTATGGGTGAACAGGTAATCAGTTTTTGAAGTAATAAAATTAAGGCTTCATGGCAACCAGAGTTCCTTAAAATCAAAGCGCAGCCGGAAGAAAACAGCTTAACCAACAAAGTGGGAGATCTAGAGAAGAGTAACAGATAATATTTAAAGGAAGCTGGCTAGAAAATAGACTAAGGAATGAATCAATGGAGAAGAACCTCGTGCAAAAGGAATGGATGGCCATGATCTAATCACAGATCCAAAGGGGAGCAGAACGATGGCTCAGATTAAAGCGCACATGGGGAAACTTCGCAAAGCGTAGTTTTTTATCGTTAAGTCAAATTTCATTGTATGTTAAGTGATTTGCGATGCGATGAGGCTAAGGGGAAAGCAAGGAATACCGTCAGATCTGGGCGCATATCAACAGTGGAGATTAAAGTGCAAATGGAGCAATTTTGCAAATCGCAGTTTTTAAAGTTTATCATTAAGGCTTCGCATGGTATGTTAAGCGATTTGCGATGCAATGAGGTGAGGGACATGTGTCGGCGTAGAACACCATCACAATTTTGCAAATCACAGAGTTTAAGTTTTAGCCATTATCAGTATAGAGTTAAACTTGTGGGCGGACGATTTTTGATTGCTTCCTATTGGTCAACTGGTTGTGGGGCCCAAAAACCACAATTCTGTGTGAATGCATATTGTTTTGGAACAATTGTCGTTTTTTTTAAAGTTCTGATAAACGTTGTTGATTGCATACGTATGTATGTTTATAAAAATTCCGATGTGCGATCTGTGATCGGTCCCACTTCTTCGCCGCGTCACCCCCCCCCCCCTCCACTTATCATTTATTCCGCTCCATATCTCCTCTATCAATTAAACCTATTTCAAAGGATTTTCTTTTTAATTCCTCATAAAATTAACCTCCATAATTCTATCCAAAATTTTCGGGTTTTTCCACCATTACAAAGGTCTTCAACCAAAAAAGGGAAAGGAACAACGTAATAGTGGCAAATTTTCTGTCAAACAATTTTCTACCACTACTCTCATTACCAGCACGTTTTTACCAGACACCGAGAAATATTCAAGGAACAACCACACACCATTTTTACTGTTGTTTGCACTTTTTATGGAGTTGGTTGCACCAGAATGGAAGAGGAGTCTTCCCATAAAACTTCCACATCATACAAAACACTTCAAATTGTCAGCCTTAATGTTGTTATTGTTTTTAATGTAGCACTTTGTAATTAAGATTAAGGGATAAGCCTCACCTCTTGCACAAGGTTGTAATGACTTTTGAAACCAATTTACCTTTTTCTATGGAAGATGACAGTGTCATATTTTTTATATATATGCCAAAATGATATGAAGTCAGGGTTGGTTGGTGGTTATTGAATTTTGACTTATATGAACTGTAATATTTTTTGTGAATGAAATGGAATGATACTACTGAGGACTTATTACCAATTTGCTGTGTGTATTGTCTACTTTATTTGTGTTTCCATATCTCCTTTCTTCCAGTTCCAGCTTGCAAATCATCATACTATTATGTGTTTCTATTAGTCTCCTAAGCATATTATGTGTTTTATCAGTTTTTGTTAGTCTCACACAGTGAGAGTTCTTGATAAAATATATGTTGTAATAGTGGAAGAGAATCACTCATGATAGTTATGCTTCTTGATATTTCAGTGAGAATCTTGTCAGGCTAGAAATAGCTTTCTCTCAATGGAATATTGTCACACTGCTACTTTTGTCAATTTCTACTAAATTAGTAGATTTATGTTTTACAAACCTATTTATTTTCCTCTTATCTTTCAATTTCCTCTCATCATAGACTAAAAACTTACACCTTGCTACCACATCAAGTTACAATACCCTCTTTAGTAAAACTGTGGATTTGATTGAAATCTCTCTTCAGTAAATCAGAGTTTATACCATCTTCCAATCCTATAAAACAAAACTTTAAAATTTCCTTATAGTTTAAGATGTGTCTGGTTAGGTGCTTGTTGTAGTCCAAGTGCTGATTCCAACACCAACATCTTTTGGTGCATTTGCAAGGAGATGAAGGCCTTGTAACGAAGTATTCTCCCGTGTCTATTGTTATGAATTTCTGATAATCAATTCTTGATGGTGAATAAGAATTGGTGACCTAAAGAAGACTGCAAATTTGTTCACTAGGCGACTCCACGAAGAGGAAGAGGAGTTTCAAGACCTACTCCTACAAGGAGGAATCAGAGATATCCAATTTTGACTCCAGTTGCTGACCCAGAGAAAATTATCAAAGATGCTAAAGGGAAACAGAGACCAGTTAAAGCTACATCTCAGTGAGTGAAGAAGGTACACAAAAAGTACGTTCCAAAGCAAAAGGTACCTCTATCTACTTTAGAATCTAAATGGGCTTTAGTTTCAAAATATTCTGCTGAAAAATCTCAAGTTGAAGCTACTCCCCTAGAAAATAAAGTGGATGTTCTAAACCTAGGCTCAGCTAAAATTTTTTCTTACTCATCACCTAGTAAATCTGAAATTAGTACTATTCTAGTCAAAGAAGGAGAAACTAAACTTCTAAGTGTTGATAAGAAATCAAAAGAGTTTATGATGACTGAAGGGGAATTAGAACAAGTATTGGCTATTGCACCTTTTCTTGATAGGGATATTTTGACTTAAGAAGACTTCAAGACTATTTTAAATTTCCCTCAGACTCATCATGAATACCAGTCTCTTGTCACCCCTCAGCAAGAATATTTTCCTTTCTCTCCAAATCCAGCTGTTGGGCCATCTTCCTCTCATCCACTTAAAGAGACTGTACCTGAAGGTCTTACTTTTAGTTTATCTGATTTCCTTGCTCAGCAAAATAAATCTGAATTAACTCCATCCCCTCAAGAGACAACTTTAGATTCTGATTCTTCTACTGAAGGAGAAGTCAAGACATCCTCTGTTCATCTTTTTGAAAACTCACTCTTCTCAGTTCCAAATCCTGAAAAATCATCTCAAGACCCCCATTTTTCTGCTATCCTAAATCAAAATCAGAATTCACGATTTTTAATTCCTATTTCTGAAACAACTACATCAATTTTACATCCGCAAAAAATGGCTCAACCCGCCCTTACAAGGATGCAGTAGATAGTGGTTGCGAGATATGCGCCACTTGTTCTACCTCAACACATGCATGCCCTTCCCCAAGGAGATTACTTGAAATATCTTCCAAAATACACTCGGGAGGGAGGAGTTTCTACTGAAGAACATTTAATGGCTTTCTATAGTTATGGTGACAATCAAAATATTGAACATGAAGATGTCTGGTCAAGACTCTTTGTTCCGATCTTGGATGGTTAAGCTCGAAAATGGTTTATAAGTTTGGCTCCAAATTCAATTGCAGGAATTGATGACTTAGAAGAGATATTTGTGAAGCATTGGGGTGATAGGAAAGACTATGTTTATTATCTTACAGAATTTGAAACTCTGAAGAAAAAAGGCAGATGACTCTTTAGTTGATTTTACTAAGAAGTTTAATAAGATCTATCAGAAAATTCCTGAAGAGATTAATTCCACTGAAACCACAACTATGATAAATTTTGCAAATGCTTTAGATTTTGAGTTTGCATTATGGTTGAGGGCTGAAAAAGCATAAACACTGAAAACTATGCAAGAGGCTACAATTGGAGTGCAGTCTAATCTCATGGATTCTAATAAATTAAAAATGGAGGAAGAAAATGCAGCAAAAGACAAAAAGAATATGAAAGAAGAAAATCATTCTTCTTCTAAATCTCTTTCAACAGAAGAAAAGATCGGTCAAATGTCCAATTTGATCAAGGAACTTGCCTCTAAGATGTCAAAATTAGAGGTAAAAAATAAACCAGCTGCTAGAGCCAATAAAAATGAAGCTAATAGAAATCAAGCTCCCTTCAAGAGGCCTTTTCAGCCTCAACAAATCTTACAACACATAAGGAGGAGTACTAATAATCAAAATGTTCAGCCTCCTTTGAATAATTTTTCTGAAGAAGAACAACAAGGAAATGAGGAAGAAAATGAAGAAATAAACCATGTGGGAGAAACTTCACAATCAACATGTTTGACATTGTAGGAATATGAAGATAGATCAAGAATTTTTTTATTTTCTGATGATATGAATGCTCAAATTTATGCACAGAATGATGAAAAACATCAAGAAGTTCAAAATAGAAATTACCCTTTGAGGTCAAAAGGTCCTGTTCAGCAGCCTCAACAAAAATCAGATTCAGATAAACAAGCTGCTAAACAGAAGGCCAAAGTAAATGAGGTTCCTCCACCTCAAAATTCTGCCCCAATTGTTAAAATTACTACAGAAAATAAGAAATTAGTTCCAATTTATTTCAGTTTCAAATTTGAATTGAATAAAATCAAAATTCCAGTTCCACTCCTGGAATTATTGAAAAATCCAACATATAAAGAGTCTTTTAAGAGTCTATTGTAGCCTTCTCTCGCCCCTGATTCAATCAACCTTGAGGTTGAGCATCCCACCATTTATCTAGGCTGTCATGTCCAAGACCAAAATGATGATAGCTCACCTCCTTTCTACCTGTCACTCAATATACATGACAAATTGTTTCATAATTGTCTATTATATTCTGGAGCTTCCCACAATGTCATGCCAAATAAAGTGATGGATGAATTAGGATTAGAGATCACCAAGAAATACCATGACCTTTACACCTTTGACTCCAAAAAATTCAAGTGTCTAGGAGCGATTAAGGATTTGGTTGTTTCCCTTATCCAACTGCCTATGAAGAGCTTAGTGATGGACATTGTGGTTGCTGACGTTCCTTCTAGATTTGGGATGTTACTTTCCAGATCTTGGTCTTAGAAATTGGGAGGTACTCTTCAAATGGACATGTCATATGCTACCATCCCAGTATTTGGAGGGGAATTCATAAGCCTATATAGGGAAAATCAAATGGCCTACATCATTAGTGATCAGGACAATCCATCAAACCATCCCATATATGTTGAATAAAAGGAATTGGGGTGATCAATTTTTCACATTGTTGCTGATAATAATGATTTCCAGCCTGAATTAAGTGAAAAACAACATTTTCAAGGTGCAAATGCGTAACATTCAAAAGGAGGACAAATCTAGAAATTGGACTTTGAAGGAGCTTCTTCAAGAGAAGGATCGGGAGCCGGTATAGACCTCATTTCTCCTCCTCAGCAGAAGGTAACCATATCATACAAACTGAAATTTTCTACCACTAACAACACTGCTGAGTATGAACCACTTGTGCTGGGTATGAAGGCAACGAAAGATTTGGGAGCAGAATAGCTAATTGCCTTTGGTGGTTCAAAAGGTGACAAATAATTACCAGTGAAAAATTCCAAATTGAAGAATTATAAGAATGAAGTCTGGGATTTGATTGAACATTATTTTTCAACATTTAATATAAATTTTGTCACTAGAGAAGAAAATCAAATTGATGACTCACTAGCTATTGCTGCTAGTAATTTCAAAGTTCCTCTAGATATCAAGGCAGTCTATGACGTTCAAATAAAAAACAAACCTTAAATTCCTGATAACATCAAGCACTGGAAAGTATTTGAAGATGACAGGGAGATTCAGAGATTTTTGGAGTCTGTAGAAGAGTTTGCAGACATACAAATTGATGATGAGCAGGAAATTGTTGAAAACCAAAATATCAACCCTTTTAAGAAAACTATGGCTGGGAAAAACATTATATATCTGAAAACTAACTTTATTCCTAAGGGTTTGGTTCCTTTAGAATGAGTGTTTGATAATAATGATTTTTTTCTCAAGCCTAAAATAAAGGTTGATGGAGAGAGAACAATAGAGTGTAATATTGGTACAAAAGATCAGCCAATATTAGTCAAAGTGTCCAAATTCCTTCCTTTGGAAACCAAAATAAAATATATCAAACTGCTGAAGGAATTTGTTGATGTTTTTGCATGGTCTTATAGTGAGCTGAAAAATTATGAAAAGAGAATATTGGAGCACAAGATCCCTTTGAAAACAGATTCAAAGCCTGTAGCACAAAAAATCAGACACATCAATCCCATGCTGCTTCTAATCATTGAGAAAGAAATAAAAAAATTATGGAAAGCAAAGATTATTCTTCCTTTGAGATTTTCTAACTGGGTAGCTAATATAGTCCTAGTCTAGAAAAAGAATGGAGAAATAAGGATTTGTGTTGATTTTCACAACCTGAACCGGTGCTCCTTGAAAGATACTATCCACTACCCAAGATGGATTATATCTTGCAGAAGGCTGTAGAATCCAAAAGACTGTCAATGATTGATGGATTTTCAGGCTATAAGCAGATTTCAGTTGACATGCAAGACAGAGAAAAGACATTTACCACACCCTGGGGCATATTCATGTACAACGAAATGCCATTTGGTTTGATGAACGCAGGTGCAACATTTCAAAGGGAAATTGATATTGCCTTTGCAGGAGAAAAGGATAGATTTTTGGTCATCTATTTGGATGACATCATAGTATATTCAAAATCTGATGAAGACCACTTGAAATGTCTGAAGAAAGTTTTTGACAAATGCAGAAAGTTTGGTTTGTCCTTAAACCCCAAAAAGTCATATTTTGTTTTCCAAGAAGGTAAGTTATTGGGACATATTGTAACAGAAAGTGGCATCTGTATTGATCCAAGAAGAGTAGAAGCTATTTAGAAAATTGGTTTTCCAAGAATAAGAAGGAATTGCAGTCATTTTTAGGGAAAATCAAATTTCTGAGGTGTTTTTTTCCTAACTTTGTAGAGCTCATCAAACATATAAATGTTTTGTTGAAAAAATATGTAGAATTTAAGTGGCGAGATGAAGCTAAATATTCTTTTTCAACAATTAAGTTTGCCTTGATTGAAGCACCAATTTTGATTAGTCCTAATTTTTAAAAGGAGTTTCTGATTTTTTCATATGCTTCAGAAGAAACAATTGTAGTTGTCTTACTATAGAAGAATAAGGAGGGTTTGGAGCAGCCAATTTCATTTTTCAGTCGTGCTTTAAGGGATGCTGAGTTAAAGTACAACTTGACTGAAAAAGAAGAAGCATATGCACTAGTTAAGGCTTTGAAGTCTTTTCGAGTTTATGTGCTGCATTCAAAAAATAATAATTTTGTGCCCGATATCACTGTTAAAGATGTATTGTTGTAGCTAGATATAGATGGAAGGAGAGGACGATGGCTGACCAAGATTCTGGAATTTGATGTTGAAATCAAACCAACTAAATTGATAAAGGGGCAGGGCTTAGCTCGCTTGATGGCTGAATCTAATTGTGAAGCTTTAAATTTGAATGTAGAGGCAGCTGAAGGAGAATATGGAGAAGTTATTGCTAATTATCCTGAAATATTTAATTCATATTGGTACAATGATATAATTTACTTCTTTTTAAATTTCAACTGTCCACCTGAAATGGAGAAATCTAAAAGATGAGCTTTTAATCTGGGAGCTGTGAAGTATTGCATTTTGGAAGATCATCTTTACTGGAAGGATAATGTTGGAGTCTTGTTAAGATGTGTAGATGAAGTTGAATCCCAGGATATTATGACTGAGATACATGCAAGAGTGTATGGAGGGCATTTGTATTGGAGAGCAACTGCAAACAAAATCTTAAGAGCTGGATTTTATTGGCCAACTCTTTTCTATGATGTCTTTGCCAAAGTCAAGAGCTATGTCAAATGTCAGAAATTTGCTGGTAAACAGAAATTACTACCATTACCTCTCATTCCTATTTCAACAGATGTTCCTTTCGAGTAATGGGGACTAGACTTCATTGGTGAAATTCATCCACCTTCATCAGGACATCATAGGTACAACTACAGACTATTTCACTAAATGGATTGAAGCTATACCAACCATAAATGCTACTGATATGGTAATTATTAAATTTATGTTGGAAAATATTATGTCAAGATTCGGTTGTCCACAGAAATTAGTAACTGATAATGCAATGGCCTTTAAGTCTGTTAAGATGTACAACTTTTGTCAGCAATATGGGATTGAATTGACTCATTCCACACCTTATTACCCTCAAGATAATGGATTGGCTGAGTCATCCAATAAAATTTTGGTAAGGATTATTAAGAAAATGCTGCCTGAAAATAAGAGGAATTAGGACACTCAATTGATACATGCTTTGTGGGAAGATAGAGTAAGTGGTAAAAAATCAATTGGAATGTCTCCATTTCAGCTTGTATATGGTACATATGTTGTAATGCCTTTGCAATTAGCTCTTCCTGTGATGAAGTTCCTACAATATGAAGTTGATCATGAAAACCCAATCCAAAGGAGAATGCTATAGTTGATAGAGGCACACCAAATCAAAGAATCATTACTGGAAAAATTTCAGAAGTATCAGGCTAAAGTCAAATTTGTTTTTGATAAAAGAGAAAATTCGCAGTTGTTTCAAGAGAATGATTTGGTGTTGTGTTGGGATGCTAGGATAGAAGACCATGGAAATCATGGTAAGTTCGAAAATCTATGGTTTGGGCGATTTAAATTGCTCAAGTTTTCTGCTCAAACATCTGGATGATGATCAACTGACTAGAGGCCCAGTCAATGGTCATTTTCTTCAAAGGTTCTTTATTTAGTAAATTCAGTTGAGTCACTCCATTTTAAATATTCAGTGTGATGTGTCAATAAAATCCATGCCCAATGGTACTTATGTCTATATATATGGTCAGTCTTGAGTCCAGTATGTCAATGGTCAATCCTAGTCATTATTTTCAAAAAGTCTTCTGAGTTTCAACAGTTTTTGAGGCACTGAGTCTACAGTCCTTGAAGCCTCATATGGAGGACTTCATCCCCAATAGGAGCCATTGTTAGCACTGAAAATGTTAATAGTGTAATCACCATTGTGTCACTGTTCTCAAATTTTTATTGTGTCTTAGTCCATGTCCAAAGTTTGAGTCATTTCCAATAAAATTTAAAAAAGAGTCCCAACATCAAGGTGGTTTTAAGTGAATAGGTTTCATAGTGTTTTAGAGTCCTAAAATAAGTTAAATATTTGCTTTGGCTTATGTTAGTGTTTAAGGTCAGTTGATTTTTGGGTAATAAAATTGCAGTCATCTAGTCTGGAATAATAGTTACCTTTGTTGCAAATTCATTGTCAAAACAATAATACAGTAAAAGGCAACTATTTCTCAGAAATGGAAGTCGTATAATCCACACAGTGAAAAGTGTAGCTATTTCACTGATATTTTGGTTATATCATAAAAGAAGCTATGGGTAAACAGGTAATAATTTTTCGAAGTAGCCAAATTAAGGCTTCGTGGCAACCAGACTTAAAATCAAAGCGCATCCGAAAGAAAATAGCTTGACCAACAAAGTGGGAGATCCAAAGAAGAGCAGCAGATAATATTTAAAGGAAGCTAGCTGGGAAGTAGACTAAGGAATGAAGCAATGGAGAAGAACCACGTGAAAAAGGAACGGATGGCAATGATCTAATCGCAAATCCAAAGGGGAGTAGAATGACGGCTGAGATTAAAGCGCACATGGGAAACTTCGCAATGCGTAATTTTTAAGTTTTATCGTTAAGTCAAATCACATGGTATGTTAAGTGATTTGCGATGCGATGAGGCTAAGGGGAAAGAAAGGACGACTGTCAAATCTGGGCACAGATCAACGGTGGATATTAAAGTGCAGATGGAGCACTTTCACAAATCACAGTTTTTAAAATTTATCGTTAAGGCTTCGCATGGTATGTTAAGCGATTTGCGATGTAATGAGGTGAGGGAAACGTGTCGGCATAGCGCACCAATGCGATTTTTCAAATTGCAGAGTTTAAGGTTTAGCTGTTATCAGTATAGAGTTAAAGTTGTGGGCGGTCGATTTGCGATTGCTTTCTATTGGTCAACTAGTTGTGGGGCCCAAGAACCACAATTCCGCGTGAATGCATATTGTTTGGAAACAATTGTGGTTTTGTTTAAATTTTTGATAAACGTTTTTGATTGGATGCGTATGTATGTTTATCAAACTTTCGATACACAATCTGTGATCGGTCCCACTTCTTCACCACGTCACCACCCCCCCTCACTTATCATTATTCCGCTCTATATCTCCTCTATCAATTAAACTTGTTTCAAAGGATTTTCTTTATAATTCCTCATAAAATGAACCTTCGTCATTCTATCCAAAAGTTTCGGTTTTTTCCACCATTACAAAGGGTCTTCAACCAAAAAAGGGAAAGGAACAACGAATAAATGACAGAGTTTCTCTCAAACAGTTTTCTACCACTACTCTCAGTACCAGCATGTTTTTACCAGACACGGGGCAGCATTCAAGGAACATCCACACACCATTTTTACTGTTGTTTGCACTTTTTATGGAGTTGGTTGCACCAGAACGGAAGAGGAGTCTTCCCATAAAACTGCCACATCATACAAACCACTTCAAATTGTCAACCTTAATGTTGTTATTGTTTTTAATGTAGCACGTTGTAATTAAGATTAAGGGATAAGCTTCACCTATTGCACAAGGTTGTAATGACTTTTGAAATAGATTTACCTTTTTTTGTGGAAGATGACAGTATTATATTTTGTATATATATGCCAAACTGGTATGAAGTCAGGGTTGGTTGGTGGTTATTGAATTTTGACTTATATGAACTGTAATATTTTTTATGAATGAAATGGAATGATACTACTAAGGACTTATTACCAAATTGATGTGTGTATTGTCTACTTTATTTGTGTTTCCGTATCTCCTTTCTTCTAGTTCCAGTTTGCAGATCATCATATTGTTATGTGTTCTATTAGTCTCCTAAGCATGTTATGTGTTTTATCAGTTTTTGTTAGTCTCACAAGTGAGAATTCCTGATAAAATATATGTTATAACAGTGGAAGAGAATCACTCATGATAGTTATTCTTCATGATATTTCAGTGAGAATCTCGTCAGACTAGAAATAGCTTTCTCTTAATGGAATATTGTCAAACTGCTACTTTTGTCAATTTCTACTTAATCAGTAGATTTATGTTTTACAGACCTATTGATTTTCCTCTCATCTTTTAATTTCTTCTCATCATAGACTACAAACTTTCACCTTGCTACCACATCAAGTTACAATACCCTCTTTAGTATAACTGTGAATTTGACTGAAATATCTCTTCAGTAAATCAGAGTTTATACCATCTTCCAATCCTATAAAACAAAACATTAAAATTTCCTTAGAGTTTAAGATGTGTCTGGTCAGGCGCTTGTTGCAGTCCAAGTGCTAATTCCAGCGCCAACAGGATCAAAGCACCTGCAGTATATAGTAATTAAAAACACCAGTTCAACTTAATGATCAAGGAGACTTAGTATTGACATTGGTTCAATGAATTCAGAAACAATTAAATGAGAAAAAAAGATCCTTATGTATTATCAAGAATAAAAAAGAGCAATATTACAACTTGAGCCTTGATGTTGTACATATTTCTCCCATATGTCTGCTCAATTGTATCCTCGTTTTGACAAGCCTTCCTCTCTAAAATGACTAACATAGATTTATCTTCAATGAACTCTTGTGTACAAAGGTGTAATCTTTAATGTACAATCAACTGCCAAATTAGTATCTACCCTTAAACTTGAAAATTCAGCTCAATTTATAGAGAGATTGAGGAGGTTTTAGATCCATCAAGAGATGGATGAGATCCTCTAATGAAGGGATTAGGGCTCCTTTAGCCAAGGGATAAGCTCCTGGAGTGGAGGGATATAGCTCGAACGGGTGCGACTCTAGAGGCTTCCTGTTGGGAGAATATTCACCCAACTAGGCTTCTAGAAGTTAATTTTTCATGTTTACTTCATTTTACGGAGGTGCACAATTTTTATTGGCGAAAAGAGCGGCGACTACTGCGACTAATAGAAGAAGTATCAGTGCATGCACAGGAAATGGTCACAAAAAGCATGTAGGTAAATTTTTAAAGGTTTTAAAGAGTTTATTTCCAATTTCCAAGACTTGGTTCAGGAACATGAATGTTTTTGACTTCTAAGGAAGCATGGATATGGATGGTGATAGATCCATAATGACAGTAAAATGTCATGGTGAAAACATGACGTGTAATAAAGTGTTATACCACCATTCAGCCAGAGGAAACCAGTTGACCGATTGTATTTTTTTATCAGATATAAGGCAATGAAGATATAATTCCAAACATTTGTTCGCTATCTCATTTTTCCCATTGGATTGAGGATGATAAGATGAGCTATGAGCTAGTTGAGTACCCAAACAAGAAAATAATTCCGTCCAAAAATTTCCAGTGAAAATGGGATATCTATTGCTTATAATAATCTTTGGGTTTCCATGTAGCTTTTGAATTGTTTCCATCAATGCAATAGCAACTGTACTTGCTTTAAATGGATGAGATAATGCACACAAGTGTGCATACTTGGTAAGCCTATTAGTTACCACCATGATGACACTCTTTCCTTCATACTTAGGTAATATTGTGATAAAATCCATTGAAACCTCCTCCCAACGTTGATTTGGAATGGATAAATATTGTAGCAGATCCAGGGTCTTACTTGTCTCAACTTTATTTTGCTGGCAAACTGAAAATTCCACCACAAAATTTTGAATATCAGATTTAAGGCCATCCCAAAAAAAAATCTTTCTTCACCCCATGGTAAGTTTTTAAAAATCCTGAGTGTCCTGCTAAGGGAGAGGCTTGAAATTCCAAAAGAATATTTTGTTTTAGTTGGGAATTCTTACAAAGATACAAGAAATCTTTGTACCATAAGGAATCCTTTTTCCAACTAAATGTATAAGATGTAATGGGATCTTGCTGCAATTTTTGGATGAGTGTCCATACTTCTTCTTCATTCTTCCATTCCTCCCTTGCTTCAGTTATCCAATATGGTTGGATAATAGAAATGGCACAAAGAAATGCTTCCACATCCTCATCCTTTCTTGAGAGTGTATATGAAACAACATTTAGCTTCCCTTTTTTGTAGATGATTTCAAAGTTATAACCCAACATCTTTGTGACCCATTTTTTCTGCTCTTCTGAAGATATTATTTGTTCCAAAAATCATTTAAGACTATCATGATCATTTTTTACCTCAAAGTGTATTCACATTAGGTAAGGTCGCCATTTATTTAGTGCATGTAGTATTGCCAACATTTCCTTCTCATACATAGCTTTATGCAAATACTTTCCTTTGATTGGAATAATTTCAAAAGCAATGGGTATTCCTTATTTCATTAAACAACACTAATTCCATTTCCCAAGGCATCACATTCCATAATGAAGGTTTTTGTGAAGTCTGGCGTAGCTAAGACTGGTGCTTGGCACATTTCCTCTTTAAGATGTTAAAAGGCCTTAGTTGCTTTAGGAGTCCATGAAAATGAATCTTTCTTCAATAATGTTGTTAGAGGTGCTGCTATTCTCCCATAATTCTTAACAAAATTGCGATAATACCCTGTTAACCCGATAAATCCTTGCAATTGATTTATGTTTGTGGGGACTTTCCATTCCTTAATGGCTTTAATTTTGTTAGGATGTACCTTAACACCATCCTGAGATACAATATGACCCATATATTCCACCTCTTGTACTCCAAAGAAACATTTGGAGGTTTTTGCATATAATTGTTTCTCCTCTAATAGTTTGAGCACCCTATCAACATGTTGAGCATGATCCTTCCAAGACCTGTTGTAGTTTAGTATATCATAAAAAAATACTAACACAAATTTTTGAAGGGTGGGTTTGAAAATGGAATTCATCAACCCTTGAAATGTAGAAGGTGCATTCATAAGGCAAAAAGGCACGAAAAAAAATTCATAATGACCCTCATGAGTGTGAAATGTTGTTTTCAGAATGTCTTCAATATTCATTCTAATTTGATGATATCCTGAACAAAGATCCAACTTGGTGAAATAAATTGCTCCATGTGATTCATCCAAAAATTCATTAATCACAGGAATGGTAAATTTATATTTAATAGTGAGCTTATTGAGCTCCCTATAATTTAGACACATGTGCCATGATCCATACTTCTTTTGCACCAATACTACTGGAGGAGAGAAAAATTTGAATAGGTTGAATTATACTAGGCTCTAACATTTATGCAATCATACATTCAATTTCTCTCTTTTGGACATAAGGAATCTGTAAGGCCTGATGTTTGGAGGAACACTTCCTAGAATCAAATGAATAGCATGATCATGATCATGAATAGGTGGGAGTCCTTTGGGAGTTTCAAACACCTTGGAATGTTCATCCAAGACTTTTTGGATATATAGAGAAATAGATTATTTTGATATTGAAACTTCTATTGAGAATAATTATGCAAAGACGCCTCGTTGTTCTTTATTTAGAAGATTTTTCATGGCATTAGAGCTTATTATATTGAAAATTAAAAGCTATCGTCCCAAAATATTGTAATCATTGTACTCCTAGTACAACATCAACACCACCCATTGTAATGGAAAGCATTGGACTATTCAATACATATTCTCCCATGGTTAGCTTGATATTACGACACTTTCTAGAGCAATTTATAGTTCCTCCATTTTCCACCATCACTTGACACTCTGGCACTGGGTATAAGAAGCAATTCAATTCCTTGGCTACCTTAAAATGAATAAAAATATGGGTAATACCTAAATCAATAAGCACTATTACATTTTTCTTCTTGATATGTCCTTCTATATTGAGAGTTTGAGGAGTGGTAATTCTTGCCAATGCATTACAGGATATGGTTATATTCATTTCTTCTTCCTCTAGGGTTGGTTCCTG
The DNA here is from genome assembly GCA_034641835.2 of Pinus albicaulis. Taxonomy (NCBI): domain Eukaryota; kingdom Viridiplantae; phylum Streptophyta; class Pinopsida; order Pinales; family Pinaceae; genus Pinus; species Pinus albicaulis. The sequence continues at coordinate 55,980,171 of CM076569.1, read as the reverse complement.
GTGTATATCCTTTTCTTTTGAATTTTCTTGTTCCTTTTCTTCCTCCTCTTCAAAATCTATGTAAAATAATATCTTCTCAGCACACTTATGACCTTTAGTGTATTTTCTATCAAAACAACAGAAAACCATTTTTGTATTTTTTCTTCCAACTGTTGTGGTGTCAACCTTGTAGGTTTTGGAAGTCTAGGACTAACAACACTTCCATATTTATAGTTGTGAGTGGTAGGCTTCCTTGTCACCATAATTTCTCATTCAATTTTTCTTTCCAACCTGAATGCCTTCTCCAATATATCTGGTTCCCAGAGGCGAACCTCATGTTGGATGTTATCCTTTAGAGTCCCTATGAAGACATCAATCCTATGTTCCTCTGGAATATTATTTACCCTTATATTCAATTTTTGGAGGTCCTCAATGTGCTCCATCATTAAACCCTTTTGTTTGAGATTTATCAATTGGGTAAAGAAGGTGTTGCTATTTGTATCCTCATAATGTGCTATCATTTCCTCTGAAAAAATTGACCAAGTGACCAGTGGTTTACGATAACAAAGTCATCGATACCATACAAACTGATTTTGTTCTAAATATAAAGTTGCAATGCACAGCTTTTGTGTGTTTTGCGTATTATGGAGCTCAAAGTATTGCTCCATTTGTAGTATCCAAGTTATCGGATCCTTGCCATCAAACTTCCTCATATCTATATCTGGAATATGGTGGGTCTTAAATCCAACATTAGAGTCTATGAAATCATGATTAAAAATTATTCTATTCTCATCATGATTTTCCTCTACTACCTTTTCGCCATTAGGAAGCTTTTCTTGTAGCAACTTTGCCAACCCTTCCTTCACTTCTTCCATGTCTTTCTTCAAATCTTCCATGTTTCCTTCTATATTAGCTTCCACGCCATCCATATTAGCTATATTTCCATTCTTCAAACCATCCATCTTAGCTTCCACGCCTTTCTTCAAACCATCCATTTTTCCTTCTATACCATCCATCTTAGCTTTCACTCCATCCATCTTAGCTTCCACGCCATCCATATTAGCTTTCATGCCATTATTCAAACCATCTATCTTAGCTTCCATGCCTTTCTTCAAACCGTCCATCTTAGCTTCCATGCCTTTCTTCAAACCATCCATTTCAATTTTTGTTACTTTTTGTGAGAGAAAATTTTGTTGTACTTGGTCTTGTAATTTTGATATATCATGTTGCACTTATTCCTCTTCATTAGTCATAGTAAATCCATCGAAGTGCTTAATGGGTATTAAATTATCTTTAGGAGGCATTTTAGAACCCAATAATGATATCTATGCCTCAATATTCCCTTGAAATCACTTCAAATTGATTTTTCAAACAAGACTTATGCAATTTTAAAAAACAAATACACACATTTTTCTTGCTTTTTAGGAGCTCGATATTGAAACTGATATATCTCTGTATTTTTGGATCCCCAAGATTTTATCTTTAGTCCTTTAGTAGCCCATTGAATATTCTTTCCAATGCTACATGTCTAACCTAATTTGGATTCTTCAAGGCAAAATTATGCCCAATCTCCCACAATGACCTAATTATGGACTAGTTCAGTAGAGAAAACTTGTACAGCGTGACATGTGTTAATGTTTCCTCATTTGTCTCTAAAATCGATGTAAAAGAAACTACAGTTCGTGTACTTTCAGCCACTTTTTATAGAATTCCAATCCGATGCTCAAAGAGAGATTTATGAAGATTTTCCAAAGGTCACCTCTTTGAGATGAAATTCAAGAACCTGCAAAAACCCTAACTTCCACAGATCATATCTCCGATAATAGTGTGAACCAAGATCTAAAATTTTTACCCGAAGTTCCTTAGGATTTCTCCCCAAATGGTTTTTTTTAGCTTATGAAACTTCACAAATGTTATAGAAAAAATTCCACGATGACCTATTTGAAGCAGCAAAACCCTAGAATCCAAAGCTCTAATACCAAATGTTCTGAATCTAGCTCCCAAAATAGAATAAAAGAGAGATCAACACCTTAGAAATCAGCCACTTCAAGGGGGAAACCTCCTTTACATTACATAAATGAAAAATTCTTGGATGACACAAATGAAAATACCTCCCTCAGATAATACCTCTGTTTTTTTTTGCCCCCAAATTTTTTACAAAAAATAAATAAATAAATAAAAAACAAAAAATTTTGCGAAATTGAAACCAGAATTGAGTTTTTACCTTGACAGCAATTTTTTTTTTTTCCCTTCAAAAGAATGCATTCTCTCATATCTATTGTAGGAGTTGTTCTCTCTAGCAAGGAGAACTATCCTGAATGATCTCGGAAAATCAAGCACACTCTCATTTTTAATGAGATGTGAAGAGGAATTTATGAAGGGGATGCAGACCTTCCACCAGCAAAGCCCACTTCAGACAAGGAGATCACCATTTGGGAAAACAAGAACTGCAAGGCTTATGCCTTGATTACAGCTTCGATAAATGAATAGGTGAGTCACCATATTACACCATTTTCAAATTCCTATGAAGCCTTGAGCAAGCTACAAGAACTCTATGACTCACATTCAAAACTTGAAATTGTTCAATTAATGATTACGTTGTTCAGTCTTGAATTGAAAAATGATGACCCACTTGCTTTAGCTTTAGAAATAAGATCTATCATGCATGACATTAAGAACACTGGTGTAGAAGTTGATATATCTCTCATAGCATATGTTAAGGAACTGTATCCAACTTACTCACATTATCTTGAGTCATTGCAAGCAAGTGGAAACCTTGTGAAAATCACCTTTGATTCCCTTGAGAAAAAGTTTGTAGAAAGAGAGAAAGATTTTGGAAAGATGACGGCCCCTCTGTCTTCTAAAGAGGTTGTATTCTTTTCACATAGAGAGAAGATTCATGCTCAAGATTATTCTAGAGGAAGAGGTGGACGAAGAGGAAGAGGAAGAAGAAATTTCAGAGGAAGGGGGGGTAGACAAACTCAAACTGGAAAATCTGATCTTCATTGCATATGCTACAATAATGACTGGCATGATGCATCTACATGTAAGCTGCCTTGGGATAAAATTGAGCAGCAAAGAAATCAAGAAAAAGGTAAAACTCATGATAGAGACAAAGGTAAAGCACCTGAATCTACTCATTATGTTGTAGCACATTGTAACAATGGAGTAACTGAAGATGTGTTTGATGTTTCATTTACTTCTTGGAGAAATGATTAGTTGCTAGATTCAAGAGAAACATGTCACATGAAATTTAGAAAAGATTTCTTTGAAGAATTTACTGACAAAGTTGATGAAGCAGTATACTTCGCAGATAAATCAAAACTCAAGCCATCAGGGCTTGGCACAATCAGGCTTAACTTGCGTAGTCTTTCAGATCATCTTCTACATGAGGTTCTATACCTCCCTGAGCTGAGGAGAAACTTGTTGTCCTTGGTCCACATCTGCTAGCAAGGGAACTCCATTCACATGTTTGATGGCAATTTTGAGGTCATAAAAGCGTTAGATCCCTCACTTTTCATGGAGGGAATAAAAGAAGGAAGACTCTTGAAGCTGCAAGGTTCCTCTGCTTATGCACAAAAATTTGCATTCAGTTCACATCATGATGAAGGTACATCCCCATCAAGTCTTTTATGGCATGCTAGATTTTGACACTTAAACTATGACAACCTTCGATTGTTGAAGAAAAATGGTGTTAATGGACTTCCTACAATTCCTAGGAAACTTAAGCAATGTGATGCTTGTATTCTAGGAAAGCATAACAAACAGCCATTTCATGATTCACATTCCAGAGCACATAGAAAACTTGAGCTTATTCATTCAGATTTATGTGGCCCTATGCCTATTGCTTCTATAAATGGAAATAAATATATGATGACATATATTTATGATTAAACCAGAATGTGTTGGGTTTACTTATTGAAGAACAAGTCTGATGCTTTTCAAACATTCAAGAATTTTCATGCATGAATTGAAAATGTTGCACAAACTCATATTGGCTCTTTACGTACTGATAATGGAAAAGAATACACTTCAAACGAATTTGAAAATTATCTTCGTCAACATGGGATCAAACATCAAATAATTGTGCCTTATAATCCCCAACAGAACGGTGTAGCTGAAAGAATGAATAGGACAATTTTAAATATGGTTCGCTCCATGACGTTTTTTAAGAATTTAAAATTGATGTTTTGGGTTGATGCAGTTCTATGTGATGTATACATAAAGAATAGGTGTCCTTCAAATTCAATAAAAAACAAAACTCCTTATGAAATGTGGCATGGCCACATTCCTTCGGTAAAGCATTTCAGGGTCTTTGGTTCCACCTATTATGCTTTGATACCCAAGGTACAAAGGAATAAACTTGGTGCTAGAAGTCGAAATTGTATCTTCTTGGGGTATTCCAATACCTCCAAAGGATATCGTCTCTATGATGAAGTCAATAAGAAGTTTGTAATAGCAAGAGATGTCATATTCCTTGAATCTTCCAAGGCTGACAATGTTGTTGAGCGACAACTTGATCGCCTGGATAGATTCACACATGCAAATTATTTTCAAGAATTTGATAATCAGATTCCACATCTTAAAGGGGGGATTCCTATACTGAATCAATCTATGGAATCATTTCCTGAAGCACTCTCTCCCCCAAATGAAAAACCAGCCACGGATGACACCTTGAACAATGTGATTGATAGAATTGAGAGATTGAATCTTGATTCAATTATGACTCAGTCAAATGAGCAGTTTGGGCCATCTCAGAAAGGTCCCCCCAAATGGCTGACAAAGACACTAGAAAACATTCGTCTCAATGAGGTTGGAAAGACAGGAACAAGAAGTTCCACTAGACAAAACAAAGGTGATGTAGATAATTCTGATTCACCTGTTAATATGGATATTGCTTATAACTATGAATTGAGTTTGTCTACATATCATGAACCAAATTCCTTCAAAGAAGCTGCTTCTCATGACGAATGGAATGAAGCGATGCAAAAGGAGTATGATGCCTTGATAAAGAATGGCACTTGGAAGCTGGTTGATCCTCCTTTGGGAACCAAACCAATTGGTTGTAAGTGGGTTTACAAGAAAAAGTACAAAGAAAATGGCTCACTTGACAAGCACAAAGCTAGGCTTGTGGCAAAAGGTTTTGCACAGAAAGAAGGGGTTGATTATGAAGAAGATTTTTCTCCCACAACAAAATGGGCCACCATCCGGACACTCTTTTCCCTAGCAGCTCAGAAGAGATGTAAAGTCCATCAGATGGATGTAAAACCACCTTTTTGAATGGAGATCTAAAGGAAAAAAAATTTATGTCCTAGCCAGAAGGATTTGTTGTGAAGGGCCAAGAACACAAAGTATGCAAGCTTATAAAATCCTTGTATGGCCTCAAGCAAGCACCACGAGCCTGGTATGAGAAATTAACTGAGCATCTTCTGAAACTTGACTTCAAACATTTTGATCTTGATGATGCAAATTTGTTTGTTAAGAAAGTTGGAAAAACAGTTGTATATCTTGTGGTGTATGTAGATGATCTTTTGATGATAGGGAAAAATGAGAGTTATATTGCATCCATAAAGAAAGAATTGAAGAAAGGTTTTGAAATGACTTATTTGGGTTATGTTCATTACTATCTGGGTATTGAAGTAACTCAGCATCCTAAATTTATATTTCTTTCTCAAAAGAAGTACATTGGAGATCTTTTGAACAAGTTTGGCTTGGATGAATGCAATTCGTTAACCACTCCAATGGAACAAAACTTGAAGCTCACATCCATTGAAGGGAAGGAATTCGAGGATGCAACAAAGTATATACAGCTTGTAGGAAGTCTTATCTACCTGACTACCACCAGACCAGACATCTCATTTGTTATTAGAATCCTCTCCAGGTTTATGCAAAAACCTTGTGAAGGACATTGATCTGTTGCAAAAAGAGTTCTAAAGTACTTGAAGGGGACTCAAGATATACACAGGTAGGTGATTTCAACTTGATCGGATACTCTTATTCAGACTTTGATGGGGACAAAGAAACTGGGGTATTTACTTCATGTTATACCATGAGTCTTGGATCAGGAGCTGTCTCATGGAGATCACGCAAATAGTCAATTCCAACAGATTCCACATTCGAGGCAAAATATGTGGCAGCAGCTGAAGAAACAAAGGAAATTGTGTGGCTCAGGAAAATCCTAGAAGATTTGCATATGAAACAAATGCATTCAACACCACTCATTATAGACAACACTCCTGCAATAAAGTTGGCCAAGAACCCGAAGTTCCGTGATCGAACAAAGCACATCAATACAAAATACCATTTGATTCAACATCATGTTCAGGCCAAAACCATCCATCTACGTCATTGTTCCACAAATGAGCAGACCGTAGACATCTTCACCAAAGCACTTGGTAGAGAAAAGTTTGAAAAGTTCAGAACGATGCTTGGACTCACCAACATCCCTTCAGATTAAAGGGGGGATGTTGACACCTTATCCTAAGGGATTGGGTGAGATCGTATATTATTGTAATTTAGTAAATAAGGAAGGCCAAGAGACATTGGGAAGTGAATCCCAATAGCCTCACCTCCATGTATAAGTACACACACAATCTCCATCTAATTCATATTCAGTTTTGCGGAGTTACCTCCTGGTCTGACAGACACCGATTGTAATTTAAAAGGGGCTTCCACGAAAATAAAATAAAGGTGAGTCTTTAGTAGAAAATTAATAATACTATCCTAAAAGAGATGCATGAGAGCAAAGAAAATATTCGTGAATTAAATTGCTAAATAGTTCAAAAGATAACAACGATCATGAAAGAAAGTACAACACATTCAATAGATATATACCAAGATGAGGTTTTTGGAAGCTGGGGGAGGCGACTATAACCCTAGTATGGCAGCAACTGTGCACCCTCGCAAGGTGGTGACCGGTTTTTGAATCCCTCTCCGGAACATGGAAGTACATCAGGCACTGCCCATTTGGATTGGGGGGAAATGGGGTTCGAATATTGTTATTGGACTGGGTATCTGGGACCCTACTGACTTGTTGCCATGGAGCTTCTCGACTGTATCAATGGGGTTTTACTACTATTTTATTTGACTGTATTGGGAGAGTTTCCGGCTCGGTCCGGGACTTTGTATTACCCCATGCTAGGGGCACTGATTGGAACTTCTACATACTCTTGACTTGTGGGATTCGAATACACTGGTTTTTGTCGGCATACTGATTTGGGTGGGGTCTATATATGACTGTGGACCCTGTCCGGGGTAATTTTGTCTGGACCTACTCCAGGTTACTCGTATTTGGCGTATTCACTGTATACCCTTTGGCACTGCTGATACTGCCCTGACTGCTGGACCATTTTCGAACCTGCGCTATACTTTTGGGGGTTAGTCTTTCACTGTCGGTGCATCACGGGCTCTGCCAGGCCTGCCCACCTGCTATCATGAGCAACTATGAAGATGAGGTGGACTACTCGAAGGATCCACTGGAGAGGGTCGACATATGGGGTCTTGATTCTCATGGTGAGGTGGATGAGATGTCTGACTCGGACCCAGTTCCTAGGGAGGCGATGCCTAACTTGTCTACTCTGTCCAACATGGAGGGCAGCAACACGCCCATGGGTGATCACGCGCAGTATAATTTCGCCACACCCTCTGATGCGTACATTGGACTATGGGATTTCTCTCTGGCAGAACATGGCACCCTGGCAAGTGTTGATAACGGGATCTCGGTGCATTTCTCGGAGGCGGTCTACCATGACATCGGGGATGCATCCTGATCCTTGGCACAACTGAGTATTGGGGGCCCTCTCCCGCAATGTGGTGTCTCACACTGCCCAACTAATATTGGTGGTGTGACACATATTGGTTTGGCATCAAATTCTCCATCGATGGCCTCGGGGGTTTTTGCTATCGTACCGGAGGACATATCCATACCGGAGAAGATTTGCACATCATCAGAATTTGACACATCCGCTGAGCCGGGTCTGGGTTGCAGCAAAGCTGGAAGGAAGCACAGAACCACTAAAAACAAGCTCAGCTACTTTTCGAATTTCGGTTGTGAGAGCGGTATGGAGGATTGGGGTCACATTACGGCTAAGACGTTGGTGGGGAAGGTGCGTGGCCGGAAATACTCTGCGGCAAGACTTCAGCGGTGGACTTGTGAGATCTGGAGCGATACCCTCGACATATTACCAGATGTCTTGGTACTAACCAAAGGATGGTTCTCCCTCACATTTTCCCATCCTAAACAATCTGACTGGGCCCTCAAGCACTACTAGCATCTTGAGATGCACCCTGTCTATCTCAAGAGATGGGTTCCTCTGTTCGATCCCAACAAGGAGAATGCAGGTGCAGGCCCCATCTGGATGTGGCTGCCTGGATTGCCTATGCAATTTTGGAACGATACTGCCCTTCGAAACATTGGGGGACATTTTGGTCTATATCTGGACCATGACCGTTCCTACCTGTCCACCAGCAGTAGGGTAGTGGCTCAAATCTTGATATTCCTGGACACTCGGGATGGTTTGTATGACAATTTCAACATGCTATTTGATGGGATGATGTGGAAACAACCTCTAGACTACGAGGGTGTGCCATTTCACTGCAAGAAATGCCATGAGGTGGGACATTTATACAAAGAATGCCCAAAGAGGGGTTTTGGCAGGCTGGCTTCAAAGAAATCATGTACTGTCGCTACACAGATTGAGCCTTATATCAATACCGATCGAGGAATTGTTGGTGAGCCGATGACTGTTCCAGATTCTTCGCGTGATGCTGGGTTGGTGTTGATTGAACAACTTCCATCATGGACAAACACTCATCCCAGATCTCGCCCACAGGTTACTCTGGTGACTACTCAACGAAATTATACTGTCCCGGGTACAATTCCTACCACTGCCTCTATGATGTTTTACTGCTCTGTTGTTTCACCAACCATTACTATTCCTGTTTCTACATCTGGTAGTGTCGTTAATACTCTGTCTTCATCTAATTCATTTCCATGCATTACATTGAATTTGACTAGCCATACACAGAAGCTCCCCTCGATCTGTTGCACCATCGCTTTGGCCCCTCCGTCGTTTACCCCCATCATTCAACACACATCTGTTGAATCTTCCTACTGCCACTCGTCTTCCTCTTCGAAGACCCCCTCCACGATACATAATTATTATCTTAGATCTCACTCCCTACCCCACTCTGGTGAGGCCTTTGGTATTGGGCTGGGTCAGGGCTGTCTACCCAGCAAGTCGCGCGGTAGACCATCTTCTTTAGCAAAGGCTATCAAGAGAGCCAATCTCAAAGTGGAAGCAGGCACTCAATCATCTCTTATGCAGGTCCTTAGAGCTAGAAGACCCTTGTTGGCTATAACATCATGATTTGTCTCTCCTACAATTGCAGGGGACTAGCCAACCCCGATAAGAGATTGGCACTCAAGGATTTGATAGCTCAGAAGCCCATTGATATCCTATTTCTACAAGAGACTCTTGGTGAGGGCTCTGCGGTGAACGCTACCTTAACTTATATTCTTCCTAATTGGACCTTCATTACTCTTGATGCACTCGGAAGATCTAGGGGGTGTGCATTGGGAATTAATGACAAAACCACCCGGATGATAAACTGTTGGGGCCGGGCTGGTGTACTTGGTATGAATGTCCTATTTGGTAACTCTGAGCTCGAGTTCACCTTGATTAATGTTTATGGGCCCTGCACTAATAGAGAGAATTTCTGGCACTCTTTATTGACCTGCACCTTGTTGGCTGTCCCCCACATCATTTTGAGTGGTGACCTAAATTTTTCATTAGGTATTTCAGAATCATGGGGCCCCCATGCTACCCTAGATCCTTTGGCTGAGTTTTTCAACACCAAGCTCGAATCTGCTAATCTCATTGATATCCAGACCACCAAGCTTCAACCCACCTGGAGAAACAGAAGGACCGGGAATGCTGCACTGGCCCGTAGATTAGACAGATTTCTCATCAAGCAGTCACTCCTCTCCACCCTTACTCGGGCTCGACAATGGGTGGGGTTGGGTGGTAAATTTGACCACTCTCCTATTTTCCTGGAATTCGAATGTGAACCCAACAGAGCTTTCCCCCCATTCAAATTCAACTCCAGATGGTTGCGAGACCCTGAGTATCACTTGATGGTCACCCGGGCCTGGCAGCACTGTCGACCTTTGAATGATAGAGACCTTGCCCGGATTATCAATGACAACCTCAATCGCATTAAAAACTTTACCATTCAATGGGTTCGAAATAAAAAGCGATTGGAGAGGGAGGATCTCCATAAGATCAAAGAGGAAATTGCACTACTTAGCAACGCTGATCTTATGGGTTATAGATCTGTTGATGCCAGGGTGCAGCTTACTGCACTTGAGACTGAAAAGGCAAAACTTCTGAGACAAAAGGAGGAAGATTGGAGACTTAAAAGTCGTGCTATTTGGTTACAGGCTGGGGACAAAAACACTAAATTTTTTCAGCAACATGCAAATGGGTGCAGGGCTGCAAATGCCACTTGGGAATTGTCTGATCAAAATGGATTTATTGCGAGAACGCAATCACAACTATTTGATCTGGGTACTCGACATTTCACCAATATTTATAGGGCGTCAACAAATATTGATCTCCCAGACATCATGCACATAACTCAGCACTTTAAACGTTTTGTGGAATAGGAGCAGATAGATTATCTCAATGCACTGGTTACTTTGGGTGAACTAGAGGGAGTTTTGAATGGTTCAAGAGGGACACAAGCCCTGGGCCTCATGGCTAGCCCATTGAGTTCTTCATCCATTTCTTTGAACTCATGTCAAATGACCTTCTGACTATGATTGAGGATAGCAGGGTGCGAGGCAGGATATATGATGGTTTTAACACTACTTTTATTGCGCTTATTCCAAAATCGGACAAACCGACCAACTTCCATGAGTATAGGCCCATATCTCTTTGTAACTACATTTATAAGATCATATCAAAAATAATTGCAAACCGTATCAAGCCTTTCCTATCCTCACATATTGAAAAGGAACAATTTGCATTTCTGAACCATAGGCAAATCCATGAAGCTATTGGTACTGCCCAGGAGGCCCTTCATTCCATTAAAACTCAGCGCCTCAAATCCACTATTCTAAAAATTGATCTTACAAAGGCTTTTGATCAGGTAAATTGGAGTTACCTTCATCTCATACTAATCCACTCGGGTTTTCCTCATACATTTATAAACTGGATTATGGGCTGCATTTGTCATGCTACATTTAGCATATTGATCAATGGCACTGCATCTAATTTCTTTCATGCGGGGCGGGGTCTTCGTCAGGGTTGTCCTCTCTCAACATTATTATTTGTCTTGGTTATGGAGGGTCTCTCTGTCCTCATAAAAAATGAAAAAGCTCGGGGATTTTTACAAGGACTCCGAATCAATGATAAACTACATCTCACTCATCTTTTATTTGTGGACGATGTACTAATATTCCTCAATGGCTCTAGACAAGACTCTGTACATTTTGATCAGCTACTGAATTGCTTTTGTAGAGCCACCGGTATGGCACCAAATGCCCACAAATCCTCTATTATCATGACTGGAACAAGGCACTACAATGAATCTATTTGAATATGTCTGCATAAACATCAATGATGGTCTCAAATATTTGGGATATCATATAAAACCAAACGATTATAAAATCAAAGACTGGAACTGGATCATTGCTAAAATTGAACGCAGAATAAATGTTTGGTATAACCGATGGCTATCTAGGGCTGGTCGACTGATCCTCATTAAGTCTGTGCTAGAAGCTATACCAGTCTATTGGATGACCCTGGCTTGGATACCTATTGGTATAACTAACAGAATCAAATGTATATGAAGACAATTTTTATGGTGCAATCAGGGAAAGGCCTCTACTTTTGCTTGGATTGCCTAGGACCGCATAAACATTCCTAAACAATGGGGTGGCTGGGGGATCAAAGATCTCCATCTTTTTTCGAGGGCTCTCGCTGCCAAAATGTGATGGCACTTAATCACTGGACAGAGCCTCTGGAAAGAGGTAATTGTTGCAAAATATATTGCGCCACGGAACCCTCTCGATTGGATCAGAGACAGAATCGAACAGTCGTCTAGTGCTTCAATAATCTGGAAGTCAATCACAAAAGCGACTCACATCATACGGAAAGGTTTATCATGGAAAATTGGAACTGGTGCATCTGTCCGCATTGGCACGGATTCTTGGTCAGGGAGCAGTGAATTTTACAAATTACCCAATTTCATTCTTGAGCACCTGGCCCACAGAAACATTTACTACCTCGCTCAGATTGCGGATATGGATCATACCACTTGGCGGGGTCAAGCCTGGTTACAAGCAGAATATCTCGAGATCCCACAAGCAGGCACACAGGTTTGGAAAACTTACATTTGGGCACTAAATGCATCAAACATCTGCATCACAGATCAGGAGGGCAAATTGATATGGGCTTGCTCACCTGATGGGCAATATGCTCCCAAACTTGGATACCTTGCCCTTATCCAGCCTAAGGAACCCCCACTAAAAGCATGGTGGTGGCGCAATATTTGGAAGTTGAAGGCCCCGCACAAGCACATAACCTTATTCTGGTGCATCCTAAATCAATGCATTCCTACCATGGACTTCCTCCATAGACGAGCTTTTCATGGACCATCACAATGCTGCTACTGTCTCACAAATTGCGAGGATACTACCCACTTATTTCTACAGTGCAACATCATCAGAGGTATCTGGGCTTGGGTCATCACTGATTTGGGCTGTCGACATCTCTGGCAGGGTGACACATTAATAGACTCATGGACTAATTGGTGGCAGCTATATGCATACTGCCCGAGGATGCGCAATCTCCCCTTGATTATGGCATGGGAGATCTGGATCAACCGCAACAAGCTGATCTTCAATGGTTTACCAATTGATTGTGAAAAAATATGTGTTGCTTCTATTGCTACATACCAACTCCTGCCCGTGGATCGAATACACATTCCCCCCACACTCGAGACACCTGAAATCATTGATCATAGTCGTGCTTGGGCCTATTTCGATGGTGCGTCCAACGCACAGGGTTGTGGCGGGGGCGCCACACTATATTTAAATGTACACCACCACTACAAAATCAGAATGGGATTGGGACTTGGCACAAACAACTATGCTAAACTACAATGCCTTAGACTCCTTCTGACATTTGCTCGGGATATTCACTGCAACTCCATTCAGATCTTTGGTGACTCTCAACTTGTGATCAATTGGTTCAATAATCTTTCTCACTGTCACTCGCACACACTGTATGCACTGCTGCGAGAGGTTCATCAACTCAAAATCCTTTTTGACTCCATCTCTATGGTACACATTTACAGGTCTCGGAACAAAGTGGCTGACCAATTGTCCAAAGAAGCTTCGGAGCTGACTTGGGGCACCTGGCATATTACAGAACACACTGGTGAATAGGTTTACAGATTTTTTCATCGGCCTTTTATGGATGAGGCACCTGCTTTTTGGGTTGTCTAGATGCACAGTTGTTGGGAGGATTTTGTATCTATCTCCCTTGATCAACTATTCGGCATGTATATTTACTTTATATGTTTTGTCTCTATTTTCTAGTAAGTTATGCACCAAACTTACTTTGTGAATATTGGCTACATACTGATCTGTTATTTATATTTTGGGACTGTTTATTGCCTACATGGAGGCAAATGTGGCAGATTAATGTAAAAGTCATGGACTGAATAGTAGTATATACTACCAACATATGTAACATGTAACCTATCTTAATGAAAAGTTACGAATTTTTTCTTTGTGAAAAAAAAATAGATATATACCAAAGAAAAAAATAGTTCAATAACTTTAAGATCTATAAATAGGAACATATACCATAAAAATTTAAATAATAATCTCACAATATGCACAATACATGAATGAAAGTAATGGATTTGAGAACTTATGATGATTTAGTAAAATTTCCAAGTACACAGTTATAATGTTGAAACATTAGTACTAATACTGGAACACAAATCTATCACTTGCTTCTCTAGAGATTTATATTCGCTCTTATGCTAGAATACAAAAGCCAAGGCCTACTCTCCAAAAGTCTCCAAAAGTCATAATCAAACTTGAGGCTAGCAAGTTCTTCAACCTCTGCTTCGGCTTCCTTCAAGCTCTTCAACTCGTAAGACCCCATCTGCAAGGGAAGAAGAGGCCAAGATTCCTTCTTCTTCTACTACAAAATTTATGACAACCATGAGCAAAGTTGATATCCGATTTCCTACATGACCACCTTATCAGTCACATACTTCTATAATAGCCCAGGTTAAAATTTCATGTAATAAAGTTAATAAAGGAAAAATAAGACTAAGGTCATGGGACATGTACTCCAAGAAGAATGTTGCGAAAAACATCCTAGTGTGTGTTCACTTCGGTTTATTATGGCTAAGGAAATTGGCAATGTCATTGAAAAGGGAAACATGCATTAATTGGAATTTATTTATGAAAATAAAGGAAATTAAGAGAAAAGGGAGATGAAAGGTCACAAAATCACATGAGAGAGAAATTGAAGGAAAATAGAGGAATTTGAAGAAAACAAAGGCCTCGATAATAAAAAGTATTTTGAGGATCAATTAACAACCTTTTGTCAGTTCAATGTTAGAGCTCTCTCTAACACTATTACCGATGAAATAGGTAACCTGACCTCAAAACGAGAACTCTAGCCCAAAAAGACTCAAAAAACATGAAAAAACACCCCAAAAACAAAAAAAAGTGTATTCCAGAACGCACTTGATTTTTTTTAAGGTCAAATTTCAACATTTTATAAAATTATGCTAAAAACAAAATTGTTTCTTGAAAAAAAGATTGAAAAAACACCCTCAAAACAAAACCAGTTGATGCTGGAATAACAAAAAAAAAATTGTGTTATATTTTTGACATTTTTAAAAATAGAAATAACATTTTTTAATTTTTAAAATTCAAACATTAAAAAAAACCTAAAATTTAAGAAAAAAATAAATTTAAAGAATAAAAACACTTTAAAGCTTAAAATTTAAAAATATATAGGAATAAAAAAATAAAAATAAAAACAAAATAGAAATTTTAATTCAAACATTAAAAAAACCTAAAATTTAAGGAATATATATATATATATATATATATATATATATATATATAGAGAAAGATTAAAATTTCAAAATATACAGGAAGAAAAAAAAAAAAAAAAAAAAAATATATATATATATATATATATATATATATATATATATATTAAATTAAAAAAAAGGTTAAAAAATGAAAGAAATTATAAAAAAATAAAATACAGAAATTAAATTTAAAAAAGAAAAAGAAAATGTTTATTAAATTAAATATATATATATATATATATATATATATATATATTTAAAAAAAAAAATTTTAAAAAATTTATTAAATTTTAATAAATTTAAAACTTAAAAAATAAAAATAATAAAAATAAATAAAAATAAAAATAAAAAATACATTATTTAAATTGAAAGTAAAAAAATAAAATATATATATATATGAACTTAAATTAAAAATATATACATTAGATTTTATTAAATTTAAAAAAAATTGTTAATATTAAAATAACAAATTAAATTTCAAAAAGAAGAATATTAAATTTTAATAAATAAATGAATAAAAAAATAAATTTTGAAATAAAAAAAAAATTAAAAAAAAAATAAATAAATTAAATAAATAAATTGTTAAAATAAAAAGTTAAAAAACTTTAAAAATCAATTAAAAATGAAAAATTGAAAAAAATATATTAAATAAAAAACAAATTAATTTGAAAATATTGAGTTTAATTAAAAAAATTAAAAAAAAAAATCTAATTTTAAATACACAATTTTAATTGAAATAAAAAAAATTTAAAAATTTTATGTAATTAAAATAATAATAATAATAATAAATAAATAAATATAATAAAAATTATTAACAAAATTTAGAAAAAAAAAATGAATAAAATCAATATATATATATATATATATATATATATATATATATATATATATATATATAATTAAAATTTAAAAAAAAATAAAAATAAAAAATAAAATAAAAATAAAAATAAAAAATTAAATTTTTTGAATTAAAAAAAATAAAAAATTAAATAAAAAATTTTAAAAAAATAAAAATAAAAAAGAATTTTTTGATCGTGGTGGCGCTGCCAATCGGCCTCCCGCTCAGGTGGTAGCGGAGGCCGGCTGCTGGGCTGGTGGGGAGGCTGCATGCAACCCGCTGCCTGCCTAGCGGCCAGCCTCCACCGCCACCTGGGCAAGAGGCTGATTCCGGGAATCACCCTCCCGCCATGGGAGGGCGATTCCCGGAATCGGCCTCCAGCCACGGGAGGGCGATTCCCAGAATCGGCCTCCTACGGCGGGAGGGAAATTCCCAGAATCGGCTTCCCGCCCAGGTGGCAGCGCAAGCCGGCCGCTAGGCGGGCGAGGGGCTTCATGCAGCCTCCCCGCCCGCCAAGCGGCCGGCCTCCACCGCCACCTGGGCAGGAGGCCGATTGGCGGTGCCACCACGATCAAAAAATTATTATTTTTTTTTAATTTTTTTTTTAAATTTTAAATTTTTTTAATTTTATTTTAATTTTTTTAATTTGATTTAAAAAAAAAAAATTAATTAAAAAATTTAAATTTTTTTTTTTTTTTTAAAACTCAATTTTTTTATTTTAAATTTAATTTGTTTTAATTTTTTGTTTGCTTATTTGTTTTGTTTTGTTTTGTTTTTTTTTTTTTTAAGATTAATTATTTTTTAAAATTTAAAATTTATTTATTGAATTTATTAAATTTTAATGTAATTTAATTTAATTTTTTTAATCTTTTAGTTTATTTAGTTTTTCATTTTTAAAATTTATAAATTGTTTCATTTAAAAAAAAAAAAAAAAAAACAGTAAATTTATGGATATTTGTTTTTTAATTATTTGCACGTGGTTTTTTTTCTTTTTTTTTTTAATTTGTTTTTTTTTGGTTAATTTTAAAATTTGTAATTTTTTTCTTATTATTATTATTTTTAAATTTAATTTTTTCTTTTTTGTATTTTATTTTTTTTTTATCTAAATTTTAATTTTGTAATTTAAATTATTTTTAAATTTTCTATTTAATTTTTTTTTTTTTAATTATATGGTTTTTTTTAATAACTTAGAAAAAAATGTTTTTGATGTTTTTTTTTTTAATTTTTTGGTTAATTTTTGTTTTTTTTTCTTTAAATTATGTGTTTTTTTTTTTCAAATTTTGTCATTTCTTTTGATATAATTTTCCAATATTTTTGTTTTTTTTTGTTTTATTTATTTATTTTTGTTTAAATTTTTTATTTTTACAAGTTAATTTTGTTTTTTTTTACATTTTTATTGGTTTTTTTATTGTTTTTATATATATTTTTTTTAATCTAGGTTTTGTGTTTTATTACCAACATGAAAATCACCACTCTAAAAAAAAAAGGTTGATGTTGCATCAATATGTTTCAAAATTAGCATGAAAATCACCACTTAAAAAAAAAAAAGTTGATGCTGCATCAATACGTTTCAAAATTAGCATGAAAATCACCAACATTTTAAAACAAATATTCATACTTCATAAATAAAAATATTAGTGTCAAAAATGTGCACAAAAAAAGGGGGGTGATTCTGCATCACCACTTTTCAAAATCGGATGCTTTCTATGCTACCAAAAAAAAGTAGGTAACAGTGCGGTTACCTATTTCATCGGTAACAGTGTTCTCTCTATTCTCTCATACTCTTGCACACTTAGAGCATTCTTGAATCACTCTAACATTGGAGAAAGGAAGTCAAAGGAAGGATACAAAATCAAACGAAGGTAAGGGATAACCAAGAAATTTTTTGATAAAACATCTTCAACAAGAATACTTGCAGGTAACAGGTTGCATGTGTGATTTCGTAGTTGGTTTGGGAATGCATGGTACATGCATGTGTACATTTGGTTTTCTTGCTATCATTAGCATGGGTTTTGATAGGATGATAATGGTTTCAGCCTTGCCTTGCCATTTTTAGATACCCATGGTGTGATGGGATTCTTTCATTAATTTGAGCTTTGGATTTCCATATGGTTTTGGAACGGGGTGAGGTGGTCTTAGAAATTCCCAAGGGCCTAGGAATCCGTTGACCAGTTTGGGCGGGATTGTGGTAAATCCTGAGGGTGGAGACAGAAAAATTCCTCAAGGTATTATTCAATAAATTCTGAGGCATCCAAGCTTGTTATGGGCCTAGTGATCCCTTGACTGGTTTTGGTGAGATTGCGGTAAAGCATGAGGGTGGAGGTTGTTTAATCTCCGGGAATCCCTGGTTGTTTTTGTTATGTATGGTCTAGTGATCCCTTGACCCATTTTGGTGGGATTGCAGTAAATCATGAGGGTGGAGATGGTTTAATCTTCAGGAATCCCTATTTGTTTTGTCCCGAGTCCCACATTCATGCTTGGAATGTGGCACGGGGGTGATTGGTTGAAAGAAATATTTGGTTTAGCCAAACCTATGCTTGGGCGGTATGTGGAAGTCCTTGACTTGGTTGGATTTTGCATATGATAATAAGAGCTCTTTTCCTATTGTATTTCATGAGTATTTGACTTGTTATTATGTGGCTTTGATGGTTGTTCTATCATGGTTATATTTTGGTTATATGTTGGTTATAAGCATGGTTTCATAACAGATTCTAGTTATGGCTCTTGTCATGTTTTGATTAGTTGATGAATGCATGAGCTAAAAAATGTTATCAGTTATTGTGAGAGGGAATTAGACCTTGATGATTTTCAGATAAGTATCAAACCCTTATGTTTAGATATGAATTCATGACCTGTAGATTACATGTTCTCAATATGTTTGATGAAATGTTTGTCATTTTCTATACAATCTAGGTCAATGATCAGGAGATCATGTGTTATGCTCAAAATTGTACTGAACCTGAGCGACTGGAATGGTCTCATCGTTGCAATTTCGGAGCCGTGAACGATTCAAAAAACTGATGCCGTATGAGGAATATATCGCGTTCTGTTCATTTTCCCAAACAACTAAAAGTTTTGTGACTGGGATGCCCAGTCAACATACAGGTACAGTTAGCAGGTGCATATTTTGGAGAATATTTCATTTTTTCACAACCAATCGGATCGTGCCACGTGGTTGATTTTGGGCCATTGATTTGGTTGTACGAATTTTCATTTGGGGACTGTTGGATGGAGAATTACAGGTTTTGGCTGGCATTGTTAGATGGGTGACACAGGGCAAGGCCGGAGGCTGCCACATGTCCCCATGAGGCTTATAAAAAATGTTGGTGGCATCGAGGGGGGGGAGGGGGTCGACCCCATGACTTCCAGCTTGCACGCCAAGTCTTTTACCATCTCTTCTATACTGTGTTTCTTAACCTATATTTCTGCCACATTAATTTATCTTGTAAAGTTTTGCAATGCGAAGGGGGGGACTTCCAACAGTCCCA
The DNA here is from genome assembly GCA_034641835.2 of Pinus albicaulis. Lineage (NCBI taxonomy): Eukaryota > Viridiplantae > Streptophyta > Pinopsida > Pinales > Pinaceae > Pinus > Pinus albicaulis. The sequence continues at coordinate 55,960,734 of CM076569.1, read as the reverse complement.
ACCAGCTGGCAGCCCCAAGGTTTGATCACATGTCACGGGTCATTAAACCGCAACATAAAAATTGGCGGCTTCATAACCATGTTCCAGCGGTCAAGGTGTAAATTTATATCACATGGCACTGTTGCATTTTATTTAAATGTCAATGGTTTATTACCTCCGAAGCCGATGGCTCCAACAAAACACTGGTCACATTTTGATAAGTTTTAGAACCGCGACAACAAATGCGATGGTTTCATTACATCGTAACCTCAGGCAGAAGGGAAGTGCTGTCACATGCGCAATTGGTGGTTTTAAATGCCACGGTTTTCAAAATAGTGAGTTATGGTTCCGCTCCAACGCAGAGTTAATACAAACAATTAAACCGCGGATTTAAAGGCGGGGAGTTGGCATGTGACCACCCCCCCCCCCCCCCACCCCCAAACCATTTGATATTAATGCAAACGGTTTGATCCATCGGAACTGTGGAGGTGTCCTTAAATTTAGGGTTTTTGCTCTTTTTAGCAACAGTTAAGCGCAGTCTCCACTTTTGGTGGAGATTTTCTAGCTGATATTGGGAAAAATTCATTGGGAGGTCAATTTTCAACCAATTTGGGGTGAAACAAGAGACTACCTACATTAATTTGAGCATTCTGGAGCCACTAGTGTGGAGAAAAGAGCCATTAGAGGCTCATAAACACATGTATTTTTCAATTTTGAGCATAATGACAAAGAGGCACATACCATTGGGAGCTAGAACAGCAGATGTAGCCCAGGAGGGGTGAGCTGCTTCATCATGCCTATTATGTAAAACTTATGTGTGATGTTTATTCTTTGTTATAAACTATTGTACAATGTTTTTTAGGCTTATTTTCATTCTTAAAGTTCATAAATTCATCTATGTTTCATGGTTAAAACACTCATTCCTTAATCGAACAAATGGAGAAAAATTGTACATGTTTTTAATACTGAAAGGACACTTAGCGCAACAAACTAATACACTCCTTTTAGATCAGGTTGGTATCAGAGCTAGAGTTTATTCTCTGGTGTTTTAGTGTGCAAATATTTGTTTAACTATGTGCAAGGGTTTTCATGCTTACTGGGCTCAAGCTTAAGAGAGGAGAAGGCAAATTGGTGGAAGCAAGAGGTTATCAAAGTGAGCCATAGCAAAGGAGTGCAAGATTGCCACATTCTCCACCACCTAGTTCACCTCCAAAAGAAGTAGAAGAAACAATAAGCATGCCTCCAGGAGAAGAAGAAAACCATGAAGAGGTGGATCCCAAATAAGAAGAAAGAGTGTTCAGGAAAGAATTCCTTGACATGACTGAAATGGTGAGAGTCATTTATTAAGAAAGGAATGAAAGACTAGAAGGAGAAGGATCCAAACTTCACAAGGAAGGTTAGGGATCATCAAGAGGTCACAATGATGAAGGTAAATCAAAGAAGGGTAATGGAGGAAATGGAGGCAGTGGAAGGTCACCATCCTCACCCTCTTCATCATCATCCTCTACTTCATCTCAAGTACACCAGTCACATAAGTCAAATAACATTGGTAAAAGTCCTTTTCTAAAACTTGATGTTAAGTTTGAATTTCCAATGTTTAATGGTGAAGTCAATGCGAAAAATCTTGATAATTGGATTAGGCAATTGGAGGCCTATTTGAGAATTCAAAACCTTCATATGATGATACCAAAATCCAACTAGCTTCATTAAGGATGGAAGGTGCAACTCTTGTTTGGTGGGAATTGAAGACAAAGGAGGAGATCAAAAAGAATGGTAAGATTATCCTATCATGGATTGATTTCATTACTGCAATAAAACAACAGTTTTATCCATTATCTCACATGAAAAAAGCCATAATGAACTGGCAAAATTTTAGACAATTGAAAGGACAAAATGTACAAGACTACACCCAAGAATTTAGGAGAAGAGCTTTCTTATTAGGGGTAGATTTGCAGAGTCAAGATAATTTGCTCAAATACATAGGAGGCTTCCATAGCTACCTTAAACCTACTATTCTCATGTTTAACCCTACAAGCTTAGATTAAGTTTGTGTTCAGACCACACATCTAGAAGCAAGAGGGAAAAACATTACTGATGAGAGTAGGAAGAAACCTTTTAAGGGGAAAAAAAAAGAGAATACCTAAAAAGGTAAGGGCAAAAATAATGCATCTATCAAGAAAGAGGGAGAGAAAGTGGTTTGTAAACATTATTCAAGAGAAGGACATGAAGATTAAAATTGTTGGAAATTACAGCCTGTAAAGAGACCCAAGTATAACAATAATGAAGGGAAGCAGAAAACTGCAGCTACAACTCAACATGACTTAGGAAATGATTTGGGTGATGAAACTAAAATTACAGCCATGGGATTGAAGAACATGAAGGGGAAAGAAATTGAAACAAAACCCAATACTATTACTTCAAAATATCACATACAAGCTCCAAATGAAGAAGAGAGAATTGAACTGTTTCATGTGAGGGTCATATTTAAACATACCAAGATTGACACACTGTTTGACAATGAGTCACAAGCAAAATTAATCTCTGAATACTTGGTCAAGAAACTTAATCTTGAGACTATTCCACATCCAAAACCATATCCACTTGGTTGGATTTGTGAGGATGCAAATTTACAGGTTTCAAAAAAGTGCATATTGCGCTTCGCAATAACTGCACATTTTATTGACACAGTTGAATTAGATGTGTTTCCACTTGATATTACATGTATTGTGTTGGGCAGTCCTTACTTGTATGACAGGAAAGAAATCTTCCATTGCCATGAGAACAAATACCATTTATCCAAATATGGAAAGGAGTTCATTGTTAGAGCACATCGCAAGAAGACAAATATTGCAATGGTGAATGTTGGACAAGTAAAGAGGTTGGTGAATTCAAGTAAGAATTTTGTTCTTCTAATGATTAAGCCTAAAGTTGATGTTAATCATGAGTCATTTGAAGATTGTGATCCTAAGTTGAAATCATATTTATATGATGTAGTTGATGCAAATCATGAGATGTTTTAGGAGCCAACAGGATTGCCTCCTAAAAGGGAGATTCAACATGAGATTCAGTTGAAACAAGATTGTCCTCTTCTAAACATCGACATGTATCACATGTCGATAATGGAGAATGTTGGAATAAAGAGCCAAATCAAAGACTTGTTGGACAAGGGACTCATAATTCCAAGCACTTTTCCATGTTGTTCACCCATAGTCTTGATTCCAAAGAAAGATGGGACTTAGCACATGTGTGTTGACTTCAGAGCTTTGAACAAGATAACGGTAAAAAAATGATACCCACCCCCAAGGATAGATGATTTTCTTGATCAGCTGAAAGAAGAAAATTTTTTCACTAAGTTAAATTTACGAAGTGGATATCATCAATTAAGAATTGCAGAAAGCGACATATGGAGGACTGCATTCAAAACCAAACAAGGACTCTTTGAGTGGTTTTTTATGTCGTTTGGTTTGTGTAATGCACCGACGACTTTCATGTGTGTTATGGATAATGTTTTGTGTCCATTTCTTGATGAGTTTGTGATTGTGTATTTAGATGATATACTCATTTTCAGCAAAACAAGAGAAGAACATGTCTTTCATGTGAAAAGGGTACTTGATATTTTGAAGAAAGAGCAATTATTTCTTAAGATGTCAAAGTGTGAATTCAGAAAGAATTCTTTGGTTTATTTGGGACACATTGTATGAGGATGCGAGTTGAGAATTGATCCTTCTAAAGTGGAAGCCATTGTGAATTGGCCCACTCCCAAAACAGTAACTGAGATAAGAAGTTTCTTAGGCGCAGCTCAGTATTGGAGAAATTTTATTGCTAACTTTTCTGCCATAGCAGCTCCTATGCAGGCAGTGACAAGTGTGAAGAAAGTCTTTCAATGGGGAGGAAAATAGCAGCAATATTTTTAAGCTTTAAAAGACAAGATCAATTCAGCTTTGATCCTTGCATTACTGAATTTGAGACAGCCATTCGAGATACAAACCGATGCTAGTGATTATGCTATCGGTGCAGTACTTTTGCAGCATGGTAAGCCTATTGCTTTTCATTCTGAAACATTAAGTGGTGTTGTAACTAATTATCCTACATATGACAAAGAGTTGTATGCATTGATACAAAGTATCAAGAAGTGGAAACACTACTTGATGGGTAAAGAGACAATTATAAATACCGATCACCAACCATTGTAGTACTTGCAGTGGCAAACAAAATTGCAGCAATCACGACATTTCAAGTGGATGGGATTTATTCAACAATTTCACTTGGTTATAAGGTACAAGAAAGGTATTTTCAATAAAGTTGCTAATATGCTTTCAAGGCCAATTATAAGTGCTTCTACTTTACTTAAAAATGATTCTATTGTACATGATTATTACATAGAACAGTATGCATCTGATGCTGATTTTCAAGATGTGTATGCTAGTTTGAGTAAAGGGAATCAAGTTGAGGAAAATGATTATCACATGCATAAAAATTTTCTATTTCATTTGGGCAAGCTATGTATACCACAAGGAGAGAGACTTAGTTTCATGAGAGAGGTTCATTTGTCTCTTATTGTTGGACACTTTGGGGTAAGGAAAACAATGGCGCATCTACAAAGGTATTGCTATTGGCCTCGCATGACAGATAGTGTGTCACATTTTATAAGAGGTTGTTCTATGTGTGCAACAAGCAAGCCTAGCAATAGGAAGCTTGGGTTGTACATGCCACTACTAGTACCATCAAGGCCATGGGAGAGTGTCTCCATGGACTTTGTTGGAGGTCTACCTATCTAAAGAAAAAAACATGATTAACTTTATGTAGTTGTGGATAGATTCAATAAAATGTGTATACTTATGCCATGTAAGAAAATCATTACTGCTAAACAAACTGTTGAACTTTATTTTCAACATGTATGGGTTCATTATGGTTTGCCAACTTCTATTGTTAGTGACATGGATTCCAGGTTCTTTGGGAATTTTTGGTCCAATCTTTGGAAGATGATGGACACAAAGTTGAAAAATAGTATTGTTTTTCATCCGCAAATCCAAACCGAGGTGGTGAACAGAACTGTTGTGCATCCATTGAGAGGATATTGCAGCAAGCATCCCAAGTTGTGGGATGAACAACTGCATTAAATTCATCACGCTTACAACTGAGCCAAGCACTCTTCTACAAATACTTCACCTTTTGAAACCTGCTTTGGGTATTTTCTGAAATCGCCATTAAACTTCATCTTTGAGAAGGATGTTGCAATTGATGGGCATAGTGATATTGACAAGGCTCGAAACTTCATTGAGTAAATTCAGATTATTTATCAACAAGTTTAAGAACAACTTGAGAAGATTCAAAGCAAATACTAGGAGATGCATGACAAACATAGAGTTGATCACAAGTTTCAAGAAGGAGATGAAGTATGGTGGCACATAAGCAAAGAAAGGATGCAAGGAGAAGGTAAAAAGCTCAAGCCCATTCGCTATGGTCCATTCAAGATCATTAAACAAGTTGGTAATAATGCATTTCAACTTGAAATGCCTTCATATATGCAAATGTATTCCACTGTCAATGTGGAAAATTTACGTTTTTATGAGCCTCCTTTGATTTATGATCAAGGGAGTGATATCCAGCTGCCATATTTAAAAGATTTCTCGCCAGAATTTCTGGACGAGGTCAAGGAGGATTCCATCCTTGACAGGAGGACACACACTTCTATGAGGGGAAGTGTCGATTATCTTCGAATTGGGCTCAATGGAAGAAAACCAAGTAAGGCAAGGTGGATGGAAGTGGAAAAGGTGAGGGAGTTGTACCCTCATCTTTTGAATAGGTAATTAAAGTCTTTTGGGGTCCAAAAGCTTCCCAATGGGGAGATGTGATCAGCAGATCATGTGTTATGCTCAAAATTGAAAGTGCTCGAAACTATATCGAACCTAAGCGACCGGAAATTTCTCGTCGTTGTGATTCCGGCACTGTTAACGGTTTGAAAAATCGATGTCGTATGAGGAATATATCTCATTTTGTTCGTTTTCCCAAACAACTAAAATTTTTGTGACTAGGATGCCTAGTTAGCATAAGTTACAATCAACATGTGGCATATTCTAGGGAATATTCCCTTTTCTCATAGCCAATCAGATTGTGCCACGTGGCTGGTTCTAGGCCATTGATTTGGTTTTAAGAATTTCCATTTGGGGACTGTTGGATGGAGAAGTACAGGTTTTAGTTGGCACCATTAGATGGGTGACATGTGGCAAGCCAAGAGGCTGCCACGTGTCCACAGGAGGCTTTTACAAAAATTTTGGTGGCGTCGGGGGGGGGTTCGACCCTGCGACCTCTGACCTGCGTGCCAAGTCTTCTACCATCTCTCCTATACCGTGTTTCTTAACCTATATGTCTGCCACGTTAATTTATCATGTAACGTTTTGAAATGCCAGCCCCAAGGTTTGATCACATTTCACAGGTTATTAAACCACAACATAAAAACTGGCGGCTTCATAACCATCTTCCGATGGTCAAGGCGTAAAGTTCTATCACATGGCGTAGTTTCATTTTATTTAAATGTCGACGATTTGTTACCTCCGAAGCCGACGGCTCCAACAAAACACTAGTCACATGTTGATAGGTTTTAGAACCGTGACAAAAAATGTGATGCTTTCATTACACCATAACCTTCGGTGGAAGGGAAGAGGTGTCACATGCGCAGTTGGTGGTTTTAAATGCCATGGTTTTCGGAATCGTGAGTTATGGTTCCGCTCCAATAGGGAGTTAATACAAACAGTTAAACCATAGATTTAAAGGCGGCGAGTTGGCATGTGACCACCCTGCCCAAACCATTTGATATTAATGCAAACGGTCTGATCCGGTGGAATTGTGGAGGTGCCCTTAAATTTAGGTTTTTTGCTATTTTTAGCAACAATTCAGTGCAGTCTCCACTTTTGGTGGAGCCTTTCTAGCTGATATTGGGAAAAATGCATTGGGAGGTCAATTTTTAACCAATTTGGGGTGAAACAATAGTCTACCTAGACTAATTTGAGCATTTTGGAGCCACTGGTGCAGAGAAAACATCCATTAGAGGCTTGTAAGCACATGTATTTTTCAATTTTGAGAATAATGATAAAGAGAGACATGCCATTGGCAGCTGGACCAGCAGATGTCGCCCAGGAGGGGTAAAATGCTTCATCATGCCTATTGTGTAAAACTTATGTGTGATGCTTATTCTCTATTATACATTGTTGTACAATGTATTTTAGGCTTATTTTCATTCTTAAAGCTCATAAATTAATCTATATTTCATGGTTAAAACACTCATTCCTTAGGCAAAAAAATGGAGACAAATTGTACATGTCTTTAATATTGAAAGGACACTTAGCACAACAACCTAATATACTCCACTTAGATTAGTCAAGATCTTCCTTCAAATTTGTATATCTAGAATTTTCATGCCATTATCTATTTTGAGAAGTTACAAGAATTTATGGGCAGTGGTTTGAAGGATGACCTAGAATTTAGGCTCAAAATATAGGACAACATGCTCCTAACTAGAAAGTTTGGGTTGCAACCACATGGATGTAAGCTTTGCATGCAATTAGAGGCTTCCAACTACATGGATGCCTTGATGTGGGTGCATTTGAGGTCCCAGGGAAGAGAAGGAGGGGCCCATATAAGGTTTTGGCCACCTGGGATGGTTTCTTAGTCCCCGAGTGTCCTGTAGCCCTGTAGGATGTTGTGAAAGGTCATTTTTTCATCATTTTTGAGCCCCACTTCCTTAGTGTTACCTAGGAGGTTAGGTCATGTCATAGTATCCCTCAAATCATGTTTACTTTGTTAGGACTATGAAAGTGGGTAAATGTGGGAGGGGTGGGTTACAAGGTGGTATCATAATGAGTTTCCATTCTCTTTGAGTGATCTCTAATACTAGATTGGTATCAGAGATCCCAAGTTCAATAATTAGAATGAATGGGAAAAATGTGTTGGTCATGCATGCATGTCAGTGTCTATATGGTTGTTATGCATGCATTTTCATGGTTATGGTTATCATGCATGAGGTCATGGTATGCAATTGGTGTTATCATGCATGATGTAAATATATTGATATGATTATGTATATACATGTATTGTGTTAATCTAGAATGATTTTGTAGATGAGATAACCTCCCTTGAACTTCAATAAGGTATGTGAATTATGTTATATTTTCTTTATCTGACATGGTATGTTTGCGGAAAGAAGAAGATCAAAGATGAATAGAAAAATGGTGGATTACAGTTCATGAGACTCCCCTTACAAATCAGATGAGCATCCAAGAGATGAGTACTCTCCAGATATAACAAACACTTTGATAATTTCAAAGGTGGAGATTAGAAGTTGCAAAATAGATAATGAAAAAATCATTCAATCACAAGAAATAATTTCTAAGGAACATGAGAAAAAAACAAAGTTCAATGCAGTTATTCTTCAGAGTTCGTCATACTTGCATAGACAGGGGAAACCACTGATCAATTATGAACATGAGGACACAAATAATGGGGCATATGGTAGCATCTCCCATGGTTGGCACAAGTCAGACAAATATGAGACGGTAAAATATGTTAGATTGTTGGATACACCTGATAGGAGAGGCAATGGATGTGGGTTCTACTCTAGTTCTAGTTCAGACAGGTATCATGGTCATCATCGTTATCATCCTTACATGAGGTGTAAGAGGGGATATTTTCTTGATGATTTAAAGAAAGCCAGGCCACCTACATTTGATGGAGAGTTGAAGAAACCAGAGGATGCACAAGCATGGTTACTTGGAATGAAGAATTTCTTTGTGTTGCATGGCTATACAGAGAACATGAAATCTAGGATAACTATTTTCAGCCTTAAAGGGAAAGAAAACATCTAGTGGGAAGATGTGAAGCATGTTAGAGACATCAAGATAGAGGAGTTTTGTTAGGAAACCAGCTCCAAAAATAGAAGAAAAGAGAGATAAATGCCTTAGAAATCAGCCACTTCAAGGGGGCAACCTACAATATATTACATAAATGAACAATTCTTGGATGATACAAATGACAAAACCTCATTTCTATATATAGGTGTCCATGGGGCCACAATATAATCCTAGCCGACCTAACAATAATAATGTAAGGGAACAATAATAACAATATGGGGGCTACACTAACAACAATAAGGGGATACACTAGTATTATAGGGAACTAACATGCCCCTCTCCTTCAAACAAGTGTTGCCCTCAACGCTTGACTATTTTTAGATGCTTCTGTATAAAATTATCATCCTCCCATGTGGAATCTTCAACGATTAAGTTCTGCCACTTGTTGAGGTACTCTGAAATTGATCGATTTGGTAGTTGTCAAGTTCTTGTATATGTGATTGCTTTAGAACTTCTTTCGTTGCGATGTTGATCTTCTTATTGTTTCATTCGATTCTGCACCAAAGTTAGGTTATCCTTTGAGAGTTGGAGAACTTGTTTTTGATGCTCGATGTGATCTTCCATTATTTTATCATCCATATTAGCTTTCATTTGATCCTTAAAACCGTCCAAATTAGCCTCCATTTTTTCTTTTAAACCATCTATGTCATCTTTTATTGCTCTTTGTAAGATCGAAATTTGTTGCACTTGGTACTATAATTTTGATATCTCATACTGCAATTCTTCCTCTTCATGCGTCATAGTATAGATTTCTGAGGGCTTAATGGGTGTGGAATTATTTTTTCGAGGCATTGTAGAACCCAATACTTATATCTATGCTTCAATATGCCATCAGAATCACTTCAAATTTATTTTTCACACAAGACTTATGCAATTCGAAAACAAAATACACACTTTTTTCTTTCTTTTGAGAAGCTCGCTATTGAAACTTAATTATCTTTGTGATTTCGGAATTTCAATATCTGAAATTCGGCCCTCTAGTAGCCCTATGAATCTTCTTTCTAATTCCATAGGTCTGACCTGATTTGGATTCTTCAAGGCAAAGTTATGCCCAATCTCCCACAATGACCTAATTATGGATTGGTTCAGTAGAGCGAACTTGTATGACGTTCCACGTGTCATTGTTTCCTCCTTCACCTCTAAAATTGATATAAATCAAACTAAAGTCCATTTACTTGCGGACACTTTTTATGGAATTCCAATACGATGCTCAGAGAGAGAGTTATGATGATTTTCCCATAGTCACCTCTTTGAGATGAAATTCAAGAGCCTGAAAAATTCCTAACTTCCACAGATCATAGCTCCCAAAATATTCCGAACCAAGATCTGAAATTTTTACAGGAGGTTACTCAGGATTGAATCTTAGCTCTGTAACAATTTCAGCTTTTGTAGCTTCGTATAAAGAAAGCTATAGTGAAATTCCACGATGACCTATTTTAGGTGAAATTCGGGAGCCTAAAAAAGCCCTAACTTCCACAGATTGTATCTCTGAAAATATTATGAACCAAGATCTGAAATTTTTACGAGATGTTCCTCAGTATTTCGGCTTCGCTCTATAAAAATTTTAGCTCCTGAGCCTTCGTATAAAAAAATTTATAGTGAAAATTCCACGATGACCTGTTTGGAGCAGCGAAACCCTAGAATCCAAAGCTCTGATACCAAATGTTATGAAACTGTTGGGGCCCTTGTTTTTGTTTAAGTTTTGAATTTTGAACTTGGACTCTTTTTGAGGAGACTTGGCTGCTGGCAATAATCAAACACATGATTATTGTAAGTGTGCAAAAACAAGAAGCCCGAGTTTCTTTCTCAAGAAGGTTTTAAACCTAAGTCTTTAATTTCTAATCTATGACATTGTTCTCTTGAATCCTTTTCACATGCAGTCAATCTACTATCTCTTATTTTTCATTGCACCCACAGATGCCTCTTTAATTTCTAATCTATGACATCGTTCTCTTGAATCCTTTTCACGTGAAGTCAATCTACTATTTTCCATTGCACCACAGATGGCTCTTTAATTTATAATCTATGATATAATTGGATATCTTCTCATATATTTTGGGTGTGTTTTGTCTTTAGCTCTGCATTCAACTACAATCTTTGTTAATTTTTTTGTTGTATATGTAAATTTTGATATACATTTGTTTGTTAATTTTGTTGTTGTATATGTTCAAACTTACAGAGAATTGAGTTGATGATGTTTATGAATAGCATCACAGTGACAAATTTATTGTACATTGTATGCATGCTCTATGATAGATGGTTGCGAAAAATATTTGGGAAGACATGGTAATTTTGCAAGTTCTTTGGTTGCTGAGGGTAGCCTTAAATTTTGCAAGTTGTTTGGTTGCTAAGGGTAACCTTAGTTCTATTCTTGGACCTAGTTGTAAAGTGCACTCCCTAGAACTATTGATAACATTCATCTCCTCAACTCAAATCAAAGGAGAGAACTGTAAGAAAACTAAAATAAGGACTTAGAAATGAAAATAAGAACACTGAAATAATGACTCAGAAATGAAAATAAAATTGTCAGAAAACTGAAATAAAGCCTCATAAATTAAAACAAAATTGTAAGAAAATTGTGTTGTAATTGAAAAAACTAACCTGAATATACTGTGAAATGTTCTATGATGGTTTGTCTCCAGGGCTGGTGAATAGTTTGAATGAAAAACATGTAACTCAACAGTGGTTGAACTTCTTTTATAGTTTTTTGCAGTTGAATTTAATTGGTAACAATGATGGACATGGATTGCAATGGCTTCATTTTGCATGTGTGATCAGGATTGAATTTGATGTGATCCAATGGCTGGGAATTTGTTTTTGTTGATCCATGTGCTTTGATCTGTTTTAAAGGGAAATAGAATAGGTTGAATGTCATTTATTGAATTTATTGGGTGGGTGCCATTTATTGTACATAGTGGGTTTAAATGTTGTTATTGGGTGGGTGTCATTTATTGAACACAATGGGTTTAAATGTTGAATAACACAGAAGTTATGGTTGACATATGTTTCCTTTTATTATGTGCAAGTATGGATATTTACTTGTGATACATAGCATTAGGGTGATCAGATGGGATGAAGTTACTGCCTTATTGTACTTCTTGAATTGACAATTTTGGAAGGAAAAATGGTTTATGAGTTTTTTAGTTGAGACAATAGGATTTGTACTGTTAATACTTATTAAACTATTTATGGACAGTTATGGACCTAGTGAATGACTTAGGATATTTTGGACATAATTTAATATATATTTGGATTTCAAGTTATTTCTTTTTGTTTAATTATTGGTTACATATATTTAATATATATTTGGATTTCAAATTATTTCTTTTTGTTTAATTATTGGTTGCATATATATCTATTTTTAGTGGGTTGATGAGACGAGTACTATAGCAATTATTGGTCCCTGCACAACATTAGACATATCTCCCTGTAAATACAATATAAACTTTATAAAGAGAATGGTAATTACTTGATCGCTTCGATTTTCCAATTATATGCTTACTAATCGGATAACCACAAACGTCATGGTTATTATTTACAACGAAGTTTAAAGCTATTTGTCCAATATTTTATATTTTAGATAAAAGTACTTTCGGATAAATCACATTATTAGGATTAAGTCTAATTCGTCAATAGTCTACATTATGGATCACAAAAGTCTTAGATATAATATTTTATATTATTAAAATTTTAAAAATTAAAATTAACTAAGTTATAATTTTTTCTTAAATTATTATTCATTATAAAAATAATTAATAAGTTAAATATATACACATTTAAATAAACATGTAATAATATTATTAATTACAAAGATTTACTTTGCTTATTATTACCATATGCCAAAAAAACATAACTCATTTCATATGACATTTTATTTAATTAATCAACTAAATTTAAAAGAAAAAAAATAGCATAATTATTTAGGAAATAGTTTTAATCTTTAACTTGTGCATACTATCAAGAATATTTTGTG